>OZ024826.1:3308069-3821864 GCA_964016985.1 Anodontia alba | reverse complement strand
ATCAGCCGCGTTGTGGTCAGTTTTGCCCTTGGGAGTATGCAAATAGCGATGGCTCCGATCAGACCGTGCATTAACGCAGTCTGATCAGGGCCTTTACTGTTCGCTTAGAGAAGTATTGGATAATAAAACTGATATTATGGAGAGCCATAGGGTAGACTAGCTTTACCAGCTTACTATGTCACCCTCCTTAAACAATGTATAAATAAATACTGAGAAGCACTCAAAAACAGATCTGACAGGATGGATAAGAAATAGGTCTGACAGGATGGATGAGAAACATGGTGCGGCTCATAGGTACCGCATATAACCTAAAGGACCTCTGATGGTAACATAGGCACCCTGCCTATTTTTAGCGGGTTGTCCCAGCTTCCATGATATCTCCATACTATTAAATTTGGTATTTTTAGGAAGACACGTGTTCTTTAAAAAAAAAACAGGAATAGCCGAATTGTAAATATTTATCATGTCGAAGCTGTATTTTATTTATATAGGAGGGAGGGGTAACATTTTTAGAAAAATTGAATTGATCCAGATTTGGATTTTGTTTTTCATAGAGATACACACTTATATTTGGGTATATAACCAATTATTTGACTACAATAGACAGTATAAATGTACATTTTCCACAGAAAAAAACAAAAAAAAACAACAAAAAACAAAACAAAAAAAAAAAAAAAAAAACAACAACAACAACAAAAAAACAAACAAACAAACTTGTACCAAACATTTAACATACCCTGTAGCAGTGCCAGCATTTATTGTTCAGTGATCCCATTTGTAACCAGGTGCTCCAGGTAAGTTTGTTATTATGAAGATAAATAAATATCAGTACGTTTTTACCATTTTTATACAAATTAATAAGTTTTGGAATCTCATTAGATCTACAAGACAATATGGATAATTAAGAACCAAGGTTATTTTTGTCACAATAGAATAAGAAATAAAAATACATCTGTCAACTTAACTGGAGCCCTATAGTGTATCTCACATCTGCCTGTAGGTTCCACTTCATTGGCTATATATGCGATATATGTACATGTATCTTGTGTTATACAGTTGCCTCCCAAATACACATTACTGACTCAGACTTTAAATCCGCAAGGTACTGAGTGGAGGCTGCATTTCTGCAACAGAAGTCAGATGGCCTAATATATGGACCGATTAAATTGTAGTGTTTACTAGCATGAATATGCCAGGACACAACAATTCAGATAATTTAATTTAAAACAGTTGTACTTCTTTCCATGCTTAAAACTGCTACAGTGAGAGTGAAGAAAATAGAGGTTTTGTCTCTAGGGTATCGTTCCCCACCCCTTGCCTCAGGTAGCCATTTACATATGTTGTGTAAAATAAGCATATACAAATGCCTGCAAAAGGATTAGCTGAGGCACGTGGGGTGGGGAGGGGGGTGGGGAGGGTGCGGGGATGATGACAGTACTTTATAAAATCTTTTCCATTTTCCATGCATTTCAATAGCAAAAAACAGTTTTACCCAAATTTAGGGTTCAAACACATTTCATTTGAAAAAGTTGTTTTCATAACAATAATGATGGGTCATTAGAGGTTCACTGCAATAAAAAGTATACAATTACTGAAACTTTATTTACCATCATTTTGTAGGCAAATTTACATTGCTACTGTCAGAGGTCATTTTTCGGACACCTGAACTTCTTAATATACGTGTCCTAAAGTTCAACACTCCATACTGTACTTATTGTTGATGTGTACAACAAGTGCTGGATGAGTGGCAGACATAGCAGACTCTGTTCTGCGGCGTCCGATCTGGTCTACACTGTTTGTTCAGGCTTGTTTGTCCGAATACTTAGAATAAATACGGTATAACTCCACATGGAACAATAAAAACCATCTTGTCTACATAATCAGAATTCTCATTCTGTTTCATCCGATATGTATTGATGTGTTTCTCCACAGCAATCATTACGAAAACATGCTTATTCAAATATATTGAAAATTTTACAACCAAAAATAGGAAAATTTGCAGATAAAAAATTCTGATATTTTTCATATTTCTGCTCAAAACATAGATTGTGGGTACTCGTTAGAACCGCCTCAGTGAGGCGGTTCTAACGTGTACCCACAATCTATGTTTTGAGCAGAAATATAAAAAAATAATGTATACCCCTATAAACCCCAGTTTTACTACATAAAAGTGGGGTTTAAGGGGGTCAAAAATATATAGGCGTGTTTTCGTGATGATTTGATATTTTATCATACGCATTTAATATAATTGCTTCGGATTGTTCTCTCTTCGTCTATAAATAAGTTTTGAAGAAAGGACTTCTTTTGAAGCAAAATATTTATAAGAAGAAGAAGAAGGCTCAGTTAAGCTTTATATTTATAGATCATGGCCCAGGGACATTCCATTTTCAAATAAATTCAAATGAGCTAAGTGATCCCAAAGGACCAGAAAATATCAACTCCACTTAAGAGATAAGACTGAAATCATGAATTGAGTCAGAACACGACAAAACCTACAATTAGACTTGTGCGATCAGCGCAGACTCGGATCAGCCTGGCATCAGCGCAGTCTGGTCAGAGTCTTCGCTGACCGCAGGTGCCTCTACAGCCTTTAAGCTATCCAAAGAGGGATATATGGTAACTCTTGCCATACTGTGTGGATGTACAGGCAGACCTGAGTCCTTGCTGGTCACACAGGTCTTATTGTAGGTTTTGTCGTCGTGCGCTGGCTCAACTGATAAAGTTGATATCAACAAATGTTTTGCTCTGGTTTAATATCCGCTAAAAGAGGGAAATCACTAAATTTGTTCAAAAAGGCGTGCATCAAAACACAGTATTCATTTAGGCTAGTTATTGATTTGTGGAATGGTTTTCAAGATAAGGTTCTTGCAACACACTGAACTGTTTCGAAAGTCAATTAAATAAACAATGACACTTGCACTCTGACACTCGTACAAATTACAGTCACAACTCAATTGGAGATGCTGCCAAAGTTAGGAGCAGCTATCAACATGTTCCAATAGAAGCTAACAGCTTGGATGGATATACGTGGCAGCAAGTGTATCAAGCCTTTTAAAGGGCTAGTGATCATTGTTCATCATTCTCCTAATAGTTTATGTTCCGTGTCAAGCGAAAATGTGCCTTCGAGCATGCGCAAAATGTGCGGATTCACACCATACTGCACATGCGCAAGGTCTCATCCAGGCATTTGCTCTCCATTCAGTCTACAGTACCCAATGGTTCTTTTTGCGGACAGCGAAGGCCTTGATCAGACTGCGCGGATGCGCAGGCTGATCTGGGCGTTCGCTGTCCGCATATGCCCCAAGACACATTTTCGTATGGCGCAGTCCATATAATGTTAGAGAGCATATTATTGTAATTTAATTGCAATGATCCTTTCTTGAGTTGTAAGTACTAAAATGATATCCTTATGTTAAAACCTTTCAGACGAGACAAGTCACTCGTCAATACGTCTTCGGGGAAAGTCATCTGTCTGTCTTATATGCATATGCCGAAAAAAGGCTATGATTGGCCTGTGCATCCGGGTGTATATCGCAGCCTTTGCTCATCACGAAAACATACCTATATAATTTTGACCCCCTTGAACCCCACTTTTATACAGTAAAACTGGGGTTTACAGGGGTATACATTATTTTTCTTATTTCTGCTTAAAAACATAGATTGTGGCTACTCGTCGAGCAGAAATATGAAAAATATCAGAATTTTTTATCTGTAAATTTTCAGTTTTTGGAGGTCAAAGTTTCAATATATTTGAATAGGCATGTTCTCGTAATGTGTATGATCCGAGTATATGTTGTCCGCATCAAGAAATTGCGCATACTTGGCTATCCAAAATGCGCACAGTGAAGATTCTGATCAGACTGTGTGAATGCAAAGGCTGATCTGAATTTTCGCTGGACGCACAAGTTCGAAGGTTCGTTTTCAGGCGTTGCGACTAATTTCTCCTGACGTGCCTCAATATTCATGGTTCAGGATTGTAGAAATTGTTAGATATAACTGAGATATAATTGAGTTAAGTGGCTCTGCCTCATCAGAAAAGGAGCAGACGATCACGAAGCAGAGAGAATCTGTCAAGCTGAGAGAAAGTGCCAACAGCGGAAATCTAGAGCATCACGAAAACATGCCCATATAAATTTGACCCCCTTAAACCCCACTTTTATATAGTAAAACTGGGGTTTACAGGGGTAATAATTATTTTTCTTATTTTGCTAAAATCATAGATTGTGGGTGCTCGGCTCTAACGCGTACCCACAAGCTATGTTTTGAGCAGAAATATGAAAAATATCAGAATTTTTTAACTGAAAATTTTCCTTTTTAGGTTGTAAAATTTTCAATACATTTGAATAGGCGTGTCTTCGTAATGGCCAGTGCACACCACCATCATAAGAATCTGGGTCGGCGCTTTCTTGTATAGAATGCAATAGACACTTCAGAGCTAAGATTGGTCTAACCCCAGCTAGCATTCTACTTAAATCTATATCGGGCCGTCATCGGCCCGTCAGCTACCCTGACGGGCCGATGACGGCCCGATATAGATTTACGTAGAATGCTGACTGGGACCAATCATAAAAGGTCACACGCAAATCAGTAGCACTGCAGTCATTAGACTTTAAATCAAATTGCTCAGGGTCAGAAATGACAGAGGAACATTGCTTTTCTATTCTGCTATATATATAGCTGTTCCATTACACACGTTTTGCCAAAAAAAAAAAAAAAAAAAAAAAAAATGGAATAAGCAGAAGCAATCAAATTCAGACTCTTGCAAAGTCAGTTATTGATACATTTACGTTTGTAGTAGTTCTATCGCCATATTTACAAGGTAGACAACTTTTCTGATTTTGTTTACTTTTCCTCCCATAATCAACTTGTTGTGGCTTACCTATGCGTGTCAATATTTTCTATATGCATTAATTCTGACTGGGATCAGTAATCAACGAACTGGCTGCAAAATACTGAGCTAAGCTTTATGTGTACGCAAAGTACCTTCTTGCGTGTTGATATATCAGGTTGTAACGAGGCCACCGCGTTTACAGTTCTAACACATACACCGAATAGTCTACGGGATTTGTTTCGCTGTAAATGTCATATACGAAATAATTACTAAATCATTTTGACAGTTATTTCGAAATGAGCCGGATCACAGTAGTTCCTTGCATGTGCGCCCAACAAAGACTCAAATCAGCCTGCGCATACGCGCAGTCTGATCAGAGTCTTTGCAGAGCATCTTGTGGGTAGCCAAGGATCCAAAGCGTTTTCAGGTGGACAGATTCTGATCAGCCTGTGTTAATGCGCTGGCTAATCTTTGATAGAAGCACATGAAATCTTTTAGGAAATGCTGTGTCCCTGTATCATTGTAAGAACACTGTTATTGGTATTAAGCAAAACTATTCCGAGAGACATGGCTAGGCAAACGGTACAGACTTAGATCAGAATTCGTCCTTGCTTAATCAGGGGATACTCTGTTGCCATTCAACTAATATGTTTAATTAAACGGACTAATTCAAATTGGATAAGGAGTAATTTCGGAATATTCCGGTTACTTTATGTACTATAGTAAGAGATGTTTCAACAAGTTAAAACCATGATGAGAGTGAATGTGCCTTCAGGCCTTGTGTGGACTGCCCGGAACAGATCGTCGACCACATATGGAATCATTGGATACTCTAATATATATGTTTTTAACAACAACAACAAAAAAAAAAAAAAAAAAAAAAAAAAAAAATGCAGGAGAATGGAAGTACGTCGAAAGGAAATATCTGATCTAATCATTTTATTATATTTTCAAATGCGAAACAATTTTGCAAAAGTATGATTTACTGCCATAAAAAAACTAATTACAAATGCATGTACAATGATAGGTATTCTCACTTTGTCCCGATTCCTATTTTGCGCAGGGACAATGCCGTAATCGTCTTGAGCAAAGTAGGAATTCTCACACCGCTGGGCAAAGAGAATTCTTACTTTGCGCAAGACAATGCCGGAATCGTATATATATACAGCCATATCTGCATCTTGCGTAACGATTTGAATTGGACAGACGCCGTCATTTGTCATACGTATTACAATCATAACAATGCAAATCATCAATGCAACCAACAAAAACGGAAAAATGCTAAAATTATAACATAATTTTTATTGGCGTCTTTCCAATTCAAGTCGTTACGCAAGATGCAGATATGGCTGGAAACATTAATTTTAATGGGTAAATCGTCCAAAATGACACAAAATTCGTAGCGATTGTCGCAAGAATGAAACAAATTCCAGGAACCGTAGCTATATTTTGACATAAATGTTGGTGCTGGGTTGTAGGGAATTAAATTCCGCGCAGTATAGCATTCTCCGATTATTAAAATAACGCCCTCCTAGACGAAGAAAGCCCCAGATTGTCGACAACCCACCTGAAATACCCACCTTTTTAGCTCACACTACTCATGTCCGGATATTCGCGTCACTTATTTCTTTGCATACCAATTGGCCATGAGTGATGAGATTACTGCCCGTGTTATCGATTTCAATGAATAATTTCGAAAAATAAAACAGATCCCAGTTAGACTGTGCAAATGCACAAGTTGATTGCAGCCCTTGCCTTTCGCATATTGCGTACCTAGCAAACACACAATGTCACACATGTAACAACGTCGTTCGAACGAGTAAGAAAAAAAGATAGACATTCCACATAAATAAGATAATGACAGCTAACTGCATGCATGAAACACTATTGCATACCTCTAAATGCCAGCGCTTAATATCCTATTAGAATATTTCAGAAACAATTTCTACTCCTGATTGGCGTCGATGTTCTTGATTACCAATATACCACTCCACTGCTACGGTTTCTGGTATTGATAGACACTATCGTTTCATACGCTCCTAGTTATTTTCCGTTTTTGTTGTATCTGTGCAGAAAAGAATATGTTCCTCTCTCTATTCGCCAGAATTCGAGCAATCAGTAGAATAAACAAACTACTTCGATAATTAAACGAATCCAAACGTCAGAAAACGTACCTTCGGACATGTGTGCCCAGCGAAGATTCAGATCAGCCTGCGCATTCGCGCAGTCTGATCTGAATCTTCACTGGGCGCATTTTGGGTAGCCAAAGATACAAAGTTTCTTCATGCGGACAAGGAAGACTCTCAACTGACCACGCGGAATGGCAAGTTAACCCTTGTCCTGCTGAACTGGGATATACCCTGCCTTTGCAAACAGCGTAGATCCAGATCAGTTGGCTTCTGAAGAAGCCAACTGATCTGGATCTGCACTGTTTGTCATAAAGTATTTGAATTTGTATGAAAAACTATAGGATCACCTAATCTGATTGGCTGAGAATTAGAAGATGGCGTGGCACCTTAATTTATTCAGCATGACAATGGTTAATCTGAGGCTTAGTTGGGTGCACACGTCAGAAGGTACGTTTTTCCACGTTGAGGTTCAAATGATATCGGAAATTTATATCTGGATATCTGACGTTTGTTTTTAGAAGAAACAAAAACAGGAAAAAATGTCTTCAGGTAGAATACGAATTATTGACGTCTTACCACAACATCCAATAATGTGCATTTGGACGTATGCGCAGACTCAGAGCAACCTGCGCACCTGCGGATCTGCGCAGTTCAAACAGAATTGTTACTATTTGCATGAGAAAACTTTAGATCAATAGCGATCAACGAAGACTGCTCAGACTATGCGGATACGCTGGGAGATCTGAGTCTTCCTTCGCTGGGCGCTCGTCCGAAGGTACCATTTCTCACAGTTTCTCGAATGATAGCGAGTGAAACTACGGAGTCTGGAATTTGATTTTTAGAAGCAACATAGATACCAAAAATATGCCCCCAGGGTATAGATAGCAGATGAACTTATGGCAGTTCACAGAACCATACTGAAACTCATTCAGCATTCGCTTATATATTTACGCTTAGCATGCTAGGAAAAAAAATCAGCAAATGGCATTTTGAAATACTGTTGTTATTTTCCCCAGAAAATTGGTTTTCGCGTTTCATGCAAATTGTCTCCTTAGAAGACAAACTGCATTAAATGTCAAATCTTTTCGCTGAGGGGGGTGGGGGGATAAAAAAAATATAATTAATATGTCATCTGCTAAATTTGCCAATAGAGTGGTAAAGGTTACGGGACTGGAAGAACCCGGTAGATTTGCAGCTGTTTTTAGAAGGGAGAAAATATTTCTGATTGCCTGTGGGCGTTTCCATAGGTCAAGCCGTTTCTGAAATGGGATCTACTCTAATTTGCTCTAAGGAAGCCAATGTTGTTTCCTGTTAGAATAGACTCCATTTCAGATGTGGCACGGAAATTGACAGTGCTGCCTCCCTTGAAAGTGTATCCGGACCCCTTAAACTGCAGCATGAAGCGTCCGGGCGGCCGAGTAATTAGCGCACCTGACTTCGGATCAAAAAGTCCTGGGCCCGAATCCCACTGGAGGCAGACTTCAGCTCATGACTGTATGGCACTTAATTGCACAGATATGATTTAAAGGAGAACGCAACCTTAAACTGTCTTCTGCTTCAAAGGAAAGAACTTTGCAAACAATGAATTTTGACACAAATTTGATAAAAATCGGTGGAAAATTATTAACAACTGAATATTTAAACATTGGTGGATTGGGCGCCGCCATTTTGAATATTTGATGGGGTTTCATAAAAATTGAAGTTCGTTTCATAAAGGTAGTTATTCTCATAAAGTTGGTTTATTTGGGGGAAAATGACTGCTTGTCACTAAAGTTAAAAGATTAATAAAATATCTGTAGCAAAATTATTCTTAAAAATCCTTTATAACTTGGTTTGCATAGTTAACTTGGGCTGCGTGACGTCACAAAGCCTACAATATGGCGGCATCCATGACAGCCATTTTAAATATATTTAAACCATTATAACTTTCTTATTTCTAGACCGATTTTGAAAACTCTTACATCAAAATAAATGGCTTGCTAAGCACTTTAATCCAAGATATACTTACAACGTATATTGCGTTCCTCTTTAATTATGTTCAAAAGGGACGTAAACACCAAACCATCATCAGCCACATCATAAGAAAATATATCATCGATAGCGAAGGTCAGAAGCACATCGGCACAGTCTGAACTAAACCCTTGTTATCCGCTTTCAAATCACTGGATACCGTAATAACCCTTAGTATCGGGGACATATAGACCTTTGCAAACAGTGTGGACCCAGATCAGACGCCGCAGAACGCGACATCTGATCAGGGTCTACACTGTTTACCCTTCAGATGCCGCAGAACGCGGCGTCTGATCTGCGTCTACACTATTTACCCAACATACAGCAATATTTTAGACGCATCAAGAGGTAGTAGAATGGACCTTTCAAATTTTAGGACAAGTATGGTAAGTAGATAAAGTGTCCCAATACTTAAGTTAAATACAGTACTAACGCACAGTAAATGTCATGGTCAGACGGTGTGACTGCGTAGATTGAACTACATCACAGAAGATCCATTATCTATTCAGAAGATCCTTTATTTCAATATATGGCTCCTTGGGCATTCACTTTAAGGAAAATAGATACATCCCAAGGGAAATAACTCTAGTATTGAGATATTTCACCCCCGTTCTCATTGGAAAGTACATGTACATTAAAGGAAAAACTAAAGATCACTCTGGGATCAAATTCTGCCATTTAATATCAGTCCATATTTAAAGGTTTCAAATACTAGTGAGACAGCCTGGTCACCTTTAGCAAACATGGGGACAAAGTACTTCAAACATATGTGCCTAAAGCAGGCGTGCTTACACATGTGCTCTTGAAAAAGTCAACTGTCTTGCTTTGAGATGTGATTTCGCCACTGCTACTGAATATTTGGCGAACATCCGAATTATTGTCCTCTAGTGAACGCTAATCATGCTGGGTAAATTTTTCAGCAGACCACATTTTGAAATATTTTTCTTATTTTTTCCACAAATTAGGTTTTGACATTTCATGCAGATTGTCTCTTTATGAGACTATTTGCATGAAATGCCAAAGTCCATTTTCATTCATTGGTCGTCTTTTAATTTTCCCTAAAAAGTGATTAAGGTTAAAACATACATATATATATATATATATATATATATATATATATATATATATATATATATATATATATAGAGAGAGAGAGAGAGAGAGAGAGAGAGAGAGGGAGAGAGAGAGGGATATATATATATATATATATATATATATATATATATATGTATATATATATATATATATATATATATATATATATATATATATATATATATATATATATATATATATATATATATATATATATATATATATATATAGTGGCATTTGAGCATACTGTAATATGCAAGTAAACAACAATTGTGTAAAAACAATAATCTTATTTCCAGATAAAAATCGAATATTAAACATTTGCGATTAACAAAACGTGCGGCAAATTATGTTACTGTGGCCGACGAGAGGTGAGCATTATATACATATTTGATATTTTCTATTGAGGTTAACACCAGGATTTGTCAGCCCCAGAAAGTGATGTTCACCGAGGCGAAGCCGAAGTGAATATCGCTTTCGAGGGTTGACAAATCCTGATGTTAATCTCAACAGAATGCATCAACTGTTTTGTAATATGACTATTTTTAGCTGTCTGGCAGCAGTGACAAAAGTGATGTTGACCGGTCGACCTTAGCCAGGCTATTTGTTATATGACTATTTTTAGCCGTCTGGCAGCAATGACAAAAGTGAAGCCGACCTTTCCTTGACCTTAGCCAGGCTATGTGTAACAAGCAACAACTAATTTTAGCAAAACTCCTGTCAGTAGAGAAACCTGTTTGAGCCAATCAGAGAAGACCTTTGCTAGTAGTCATATAATAAAAAATAATGAAGAGATGCCTTTACATTATACTTAGCATAATTCTATTATCAAAGGTGAGTATAACATTTAGCTTTTCAGTTTTATTACAAAACAACTGTATGTCAGGCTATGGTGACTGGTGGCGTACATTTTGGAAATCTTGGACGCTGTGAATATTATATTTGACGTCGTTTGAAAAAAAAAAAAAAAAAAAAAAAAAAAAGAGGACCATAATGGTCCTATTTCGCTCGCCTGAGCAAAACGATTTGTATACTTACTATTGATGTTTCACCCAAGTTCACTACTTTCAGATTTTTGCATAAATTTTATGTTCATGAGTGACATGATGCTCCTATAAAATGGAGTAGCAATGCCGTATACGGTAAGAAGTGCCTCATTTTCTTTAATCTGATCTTCAAAATTTCTATAAAGATACGAGATAGGGTAAACAAGCTCTGCACCTTGGGGATCATGTTTGTTTGTCGAATCATGATGGCCTGAATAATCTTTTTAGAGGGTCATCAAAAAAAACAAATCTGCTAAATAATGTTGAAATTGGTCCAGTGGTTTCTGACAAGAACATTTTTAAAGTTTTCTATACATATATATAGGGAGCTGTCGGCTATGTTTTTTGATGAATCATGATGGCTAGAACAATCTTGGTAGAGGGTCACCAAAAAACATTGCTGCCATTTTGTATTGAAATCGGTCCAGTAGTTTCTGACAAGAAACTTTTTTTTTTAATTTTTCTATATAGATATTTAGGGAAAATAGGCCCCCGCATTTTTATTTATTTATTTTTTTTTTTTTTTTTTTTTTTTTTTTTTTTTTTTGAGTCATGATACGTTGGCACAGGGTCACCAAAGGAATATTTTCTGATAAATTATATTAAAATTGGTCCAGTGGTTTCCGATAAGAAGATTCTTACATTGTTCTATATCTATTATAGAGAAAATAAGCCCCTCCCCCTGGCGGCCATGTTTCTTAACGAATCATGATGGCTTAAACAATATTGGTAGAGGGTCGCAAAAGAAACATTCTACAAAATTATATTGAAATTGGTCCAGTGGTTTCTGACAAGAATATTTTAATTTTTTTTTCTATATAAATATAAAAGGAAAATATGTCCGCCACCCTGGCGGCCACGTTTTTAAACAAATCATCATGGCTTAAACAGTCTTTTAGAGGGTCAGCAAAGGAATATTTCTGATGAATTATATTGAAATCGGTCCAGTAGTTTCTGACAAGAAGATTTTTAAAATCTTCTATATAGATATATAGGGAAAGTAAGCCCCGCCTCCTGACAGTCATGTTTTTTTGACGATTCATGACAGCTCGAACAATCTTGGTAGAAGGTCATCAAAGGAACATTTCTGCCAAGTAATATTAAAATCGGTCCAGTGGTTTCTGTCTGACAAGAAGATTTTTATTTTTTTTTTCTATACAGATATATAGGGAAAATAAGCCCCGACCCCTGGCGGCCATGTTTTTGACAAATAATATTGGCTTGAACAATCAAGGTAGAGGGTCACCGAAGATACAGTTCTGCCAAATTATATTGAAATCGATCGAGGTGTTTCTCACAAGATTTTTAAAATTTTCTATACACATATATAGGAACAATAAGCCCCGCCCCCTGGCGGCCATGTGTTTTGACGAATCATAACAGCTTGAACAATCTTGGGACAGGGTCATCAAAGGAACATTTCTGCCAAGTTATATTGAAATCGGTCCATTGGTTTCTGACAAGAAGATTTTTAAAGTTTACTATATAGATATACAGGGAAAATAAGTCCCGCGAATCATGAGGGCTTGAACAATCTTTGTAGAGGATTAGAAACGAAATATTTCTGCAAATTATATTTAAATTGGTCCAGTGGTTTCTGACAAGAAATTTTTTTAAAGTGTTTTTATTTATTTTTTTTATTTATTTTTTTTTTTTAATTTGGTTGCCATTGAAACCAGAATTCTGTATAGGTTCCAAATCTTTGAGCAATTTTCAGTCAGTATCATCCAAGGATCAATGCTGTGAAATTTGGTTACAATTTGCTCAGTGGTTCAGGAGGAGATGTTGTTTAAATAAATTGTGGACGGACGGATGGACGGTCGACGACGACGATGGACAGTGAGTGATCACAATAGCTTCCTCGTGTCTTCGGTTCATGTTAACTAAAAAAGAGTGATTTTAAAGCTACTGAATTCAAAAATAGTTCGAAACCATATCATGGTACTAATTCGTCTAAATTATTACCAGTTATAGCGAATTCAGTCAGGATCTACACTGTTTGTCACTATCAGCTTTTACACACATCAACAGATAGTAAAATGAACTTCTTTCAATTTTAAGTAGGACGATGTGTTAGGGTGTCCCAATACTTAGGACAATATATACAAAGTTCCTGATAAGACAGCACAGACCCTCAGGCGGAGCTCACCCTCCTCCTCCCATCCACCCCGCCCCACCCCCTCCCACACACAAACTAGTTATATAGTACGATTCATAATTACAGTTTTCATTCAGATCTGCTCAGTTTCCTACCTTTAATGTAATCCGTTTCTCAGAAATGTAAAAATGCTAATTCCCAGAGTTCTGTAAAATAATTAATGTTTGGAATGTAATTTCAGTTATACTGAAGAATATCACATTTGTTTACCTTAATTAATGGATTTTATAAGATAAATCGTCAAAGATTTTTTTCCATGATTGTTCTGATCTCTGGCGCAGTCACTCACATTTCTACAGGTAAATTAATTCAACCATATGTTTCTTTCCAACTGCAACATGTTTTATATTGAAAGGCTATGGCCGCACCATTAGAAAAGGTGTCTTAGAGGCATGTGCTATTAGTAAAGATCAGGATTAGCCAGCGAAGACTCTAAATCTAACCACGGCATATATTGCATGCTTATATAGTTTACAGTATCTAATGGTTCTGTAAGAGGACAGCGAAGGCCCTGATCAGACTCTGGGCCATCGCTGTCCGAATTTTTACATGACGCAGCACAATTATAATTACAAGCTACAGCTAGCAATAAAGAAAGTCTTTAATCTTTCAGCCTACAAACAAGGTAATAACCTAGATTAGAGTGCACATTTTTGTAGTCTGGTTCCAGTCCTTATAGTCTTTGATTCTCCCAGGGGAAAGCATAGGTGGTGAATCAAGGGGCCTGGATACACTTGTTACAGTGTTTGCCATTTTGTACAAAAGCAACAACCTCAATGACACCAAAGCCCTTTTTAAAAGGGGTTTGTTCTAAAAGGAAAGAATTTGTTCCCAGTGTGTGTGTGTTGGTGGGGGGGGGGGGGGGTGTTTAGCAAATTCTTTCCTTTTGGACTAGACCCCTGTTTTTGGAGGAGGCAAAACAATCTGTCAGATGTTGTCTTCCTTCAAAGAATATCACTTCACCTAAAGCAGTGGTGAACAATATTAATATTGATGGGAGCAATCTGGGTTACGTCTGTTCGTACCTATCGACACGAGCATTTTTCTCTTGCTATAAATGATTATTGTATATATTTATGTCATAATCAATTTCCAACGATAGAAAAAAAGGATTTTTTTAATACAAATAGGAAACATGTTGAGGTTGTTTCTGGACTGTATGATAGGGACGTACATGTATATCACTGAGAAGTGTCTTCGGTTATATGCTGACTGCGAAGTCTAATCAGGGCTTTCGTTGTCCGCATATAGCATTATTCTATATTAAAGAATGTTTCAATGGAGATCAGATGCCTGGATTAGCGCATGTGCGGGATAATGTGAATCCGCGCATTTGCGCACGCTAAAAGCCACATTTTCGCCTGACACGGCCCAATTAATGTTTTGTTCTCTGAATTAATATCAGTTTCTTGTTTAACTGGGACATATGATCGATATCTCCCCTACTGACATCAATGGATGGATACAGGTTTGGTTTTAGGTCTCTTTCAGCAGAATTTCTGTTACACCGATAAGTTACAGGATAATAAAGGGCCCTGTTCAATTAAGTTTCGTACAGACAAAGGCTGCATTTCATCTCAAGTAGGAATCCGCCCACCAATCAGGGATCACATCACGAAAACATACCTATATAGTTTTGACCCCCTTAAACCCCTCTTTTATATAGTAAAACTGGGGTTTACAGGGGTATACATTATTTTTCTTATTTCTGCTCATAACATAGATTGTTAGTACTCGTTAGAACCGCCTCGGCGAGGTAGCTCCAACGAGTACCCTTAATCTATGTTTGGAGCAGAAATATGAAAAAAAAAAACAGAATTATATCGGAAAACTTTCATTTTTTTTATTTTTTTTTTTTTTTGTGGTGAAATTTTCAATATATTTGAATAGGCGTGTTTTCGTAATGTGAAGTCAAAACGACTAAACACTCCGATCACCATTGTATCCCTGCTGTTAGGCTTTTTTAAATCTAACCGTATTCTCTATTTGTATGTTAATATTGAGTACTGGTTTCTGAGCATTCTAGGTATTCTTTTCGCTATTTATACATACATGGTTTGAAATTTAAAGAACATAATTTGAGGAACAGAAAGAAAAACAGAAAGCGAAGTGGGCAATTATTGTAGAAGGCGATCACAATGTCAGGCTTCATAACTATAAAGCTTAGCTAGCACAGGTAAGCAAAACAGAAAAGAAAGTGGACAGGCAACCAGCGGGTGACCAGAATGTTAGTATTACCGCAAACAGGATCCACACCTGAGCAGCCGCACCGGCACGTACTGTCGTAATGACCTCAATACATGATAACGGTTCTTTTATTTTGTTACATCAAAATCATCCCCACTTTGTTACAAACTATATTTTGTTCCATCAACTCCTTCAAAACGGTTGCAGATAAAGAATATTCTGGGACTGTAAAATGCCCTGAATAACAGAGAAACGTTTTGATGCAATATATGAAAGCACAAATAGGTGCATCGACGCAGTCTGTTCGCCGTGATTATGGACTTATTATAACCTCCAAAAAGTCTTAATAATTCCTTGAGCCTCATATGAAAATATGACCAGCAATATACAGGCAGCAAAGACCCAGAACAGCTAGTGCGTTCACATATTCTGCTCAGGACCATCACTGTCCGTTGGCTGATCGGAATCTTGACTTGTCGTATAATACTCACGAGCGGATCCAGGATGATTTCTGATGGGATCGATTTGATATAATTACCGTACTTACTCTATATATTCGAACAGACAGACCTTAGCAAACAGTATAGACCCTGATCAGACGCCGCGGAACGCGGCGTCTGATCAGGGTCTATACTGTTTATCACTCATTCAGCAATTTTACACACACTCACAGGTAGTAGAATTGACTTGTTGAAGAAAAGTATAAGGTAAAGAGCAATGGTGTGAATATTTAGGGTAAATAGGGTATTCCAAATTTATCAAATTTTTCCAAAATTTCCCATGAAAATGAAATTTTGAGTGAAAGATAGGGGGAGGGGGTGGGATGGTGACTGAAACCCGCGAGCCCATTCTGAATCTGCCCCTGGCATATGCCTCAAAGACTCGGCTCACATAAACAGAAAACAGATCTGTGTACATACTAAGGCTGGTCCGAGCTTTCACTGTTTGATATGGCATAAGTATTTCTCATGCCAACTGCACATAATTCAAATTACTACCGTATTTACCGCGGATAAAATTTAAATAAGTCCATTTTATTTCATGATGGTATGCCTAACACTGCTGATTGAATAGCAAACAGTGTAGACCGTGTTAGACACAGTGTTCTGTAGCGTCTGATCTGGATCTACACTATTTGCTCAGGCCTGTCTGTTCGAATACGTAGAGTAAATACAGTATTCGTTTTCAAAGAAAATCTTAATGGTTATAGAGACATCATTTTTAAAATCATGATATATATTTTCTGCATTTAGATTACAACCACTTATGAATATCAGATAACGCAGTCAATACGAATATCTGAGGCATTCATAACCCACTTGGCTCTGCCAGTCGAACACCACTCGTATAAAAAGGAAGGATCCAGGCCAGCTCATCAATCTTCGCAGCCGTTCAGAACCTTTGCTTTTTGCCATCATTTTACACCATCCAATTACATGCATTCGGGAACATAGCGCCAGATAAGCTACGTTTTTCAGCCGTAAAATACAGATTTTTTTCTTATTTCTCTTCGAAAAAAATATGTTGTAGGCAGCCATTTATTACGGAAACACACGCCTATTCAAATATACTGAAAATTTCACCACCAAAAACTGAAAGTTTTCAGAAAAAAAAATCTGATATTTTTCATATTTCTGCTCAAAACATAGATTGTGGGTACTCGTAAGAACCGCCTTATCGAGGCTATTCTAACGAGTACCCACAATCTCTGTTTTTGAGCAGAAATAAGAAAAATAATGTATACCCCTGTAGACTCCAGTTTTACTATATAAAAGTTGGGTTTAAGGGGATCAAAATTATATAGGTATGTTTTCGTGATGAGAAGCGCCTCGCTGAGGTACACCAAATGAGGACCAAGACCATATCCTTTCATAGGGAAAGGAAAATTATCGATACCCCGCTTATCTAGAGCTATGCTAAAAGCAGACACTAAATGGTATGTTTATATCTTGAGCCTGCGGGGACTGATATGCACCTGTACTGTTTCTATAAGTACGAACTATGACCTCTTTTTGCGAGCATAATGAACAGCAGCATGCTTGATTTCAATGACTTGCAGCTGTTTCCTCATTGGCCGCGTCGCGAGAAACGGCACATCGGACTTTCCGTCGAATCAGTCTATCAGTGCGCATGTCCAAACCCCATAGCGAGGCCAGGTTCTTTGGCTTCGTTTCTCCTAGGCCTACCGTTTACAAGAACAAGCAACATAGGTTCTGGTTCTTTTTCCATGATGCAGCTTATGGACTGATGCCAGTTCGACATGAACATGTAATGGGTCATGACAAAAATACATTATGTATACACCCTACCATGAGAAAAGATAACATATGCGAACTGTAAGGACCCAGATCAGCCCTGTGTACAGGGCTGATCTGGGCTTTTGCTGTTCGTTCATATATAATTTCAAACAAAAAAAAAAAAAAAAAAAAAAAAAATACAAGTACACTCATGAACATCGAAGACCCCGCTCAGACTGCGGATCCAGATGGTAACGTAGGCCTTAGCTGTTAGCGTATAACCATGGCCTAAGGAAAATTTGAGCCAGCGCATGACAAAACTAACAAAATGGAATGTGCGCCCAGCGAAGACTCAGATCAGCCTGGGCATCCGCCTAGTCTGATCAAAGTCTTCGCTGTGCGCGCAGTGGGTAGCTGAGGACCCAAGCTTTCTTCATGCGGACAGCAAAGACTCTGATCAGACTGGGCGGATGCCCAGGCTGATCTGAGTCTTCGCTGGGCGCACATGCCTTTTTGTAGGTTTTGCCGTGCCCTGGCTTACGTATATTCTGGTGAAACTTTAATTCTGATAGTAAAAAATAAAGATCCAACACAGCAAGTCAACAATTAATTTTAGATCAAGGTCTTACATTTTTCTTTATCGTTCTTATGAACTCATATCGGATTAGCTCTCTCTGGGGGATGTAATAACGAGCAGCGGAATTCGAATTAAATTGAAATTCACAGACAGTTCTGAATCTTCGCTCTTGAGAAATGAGGCCTCCTAATACTAACGGACCTTATGATAAATATTACCAACACGGATCCAGAGCAGAACTTATGCAAGTCGCTTAATAATTATAATAATAATAATAATAATAATACATGTAATAATAATAATAATAATACATTACATCAACAGTTATGTGCATGACATAAACAAATAAATGAGCCAACAAAGAGTCAAAATAACTATCGAATTAACTGTTCGGCTTATTAATATTGTGAAGTCTGGTCGATATTTGCCAAACATAGGTTTAGTTATACCCAGCTCAGTTGAGCAGCCTCTATCAGAAAATGTGTATTGCGGACAGCAGAGACCCAGAGCTTCCAATGCATGTGCACACAGCCTAACCACGGTCTCTTGGATACCGCTGAATTTACCAGCGGACTGTAAAAGCCCTGATAGCACAGTGTTAATGAATAAGTTGACAATACCAGAGCACACATTTGTAAAATGATTACAGTAAAACCTCAATAACTCGAACACCGATGACTCGTTTACCGTGGCTAATTCGAACTCGGTGCTTAGTCTCTAGGAAATTCTTCCGACAGCTCAAGAAAACAAATATTTAGGGATATTTTAGGATTTTTTCCCTATTTTATGAATATCGAGGCGATTCTAATGAGTACACTCAACATACCATTATTTTATAGAAGATCGTAGATCATTACAAGCGCCTCGCAAAGTACCCGCAATATATCTTTTGTGGAGAAATAATAATTCTAAAATGACGTTAACGTTTCCCCATAGCGTTTATGGAAACGTTACTGTGATCAAACTACAGTCATTCACGTCGTCAACGTAGTGCGTGCAAAAGGGCGCGTTTGGTGACGTCGCATGTAAACATTTACTTCTGTCGACGTCCGCTGCAAAAGAGTTCCTTGGAAAACATTGCAATGATGTCGATTTTCCTTTATGTATCATGGAGTATTGAAATATTTTTTCTCTGCTGTGAATTATCGTCGAATAACGCATGGTGTTGTCGGGCAGATGCGAATATTAATTCACTCCGGCTTCGCCGTCGTGAATTATTACTTCGCAATCTGCCTTCCGACACCATGCGTTATTCGACGATAATGCACAGTATAGAATATAAGATTCTTGCATACCGGATAAGGATTTCCGCAAATTACGTGCTAGCAAATTTTATATCACACACCCTTATCCGTCCCGTGGGAAAGATAAAAATCGAGAATTTTCACGCGTTTGATATACACTGGTTGTATAGGGCGTCACGGTACGCCATCACTGAACGTAATGACCATCACGAAAATATGCCTATATAATTTTGACCCCCCTTAAACCCCACTTTTATATAGTAAATAGAGGATATTTACTCTTTTGCTGTGAATACCATCAATATTGTCATCGAGTATAATGAAAACATCAGTATTTTCACGAGTGCGAAGCACGAGTGAAAATTTGAATGTTTTCATTACACGAGATGAAAACTTTTATGGTATTCACTGAAAAAAGAGTAAATTTTCTTTTTATTTAATTTTTTTACACGCCACTGCACGTTTCTGACGTCATATCTAACGTCACCAAACAAAACATGAACGTCATGGCGTCGACGTTCAGTGCTTAACATGCGAAACGCTCGAGAGACAAAAACAAAAAGTTTCGGCAAATCAAAATAATATTGATACCAAAATGTTCCTTACATTCTAACTAAGAAAATGCATACCAACACTTGATAGTTTTGTTCAGAAACAAAGAAGTTAGAGGTGTTCAAAAATCTGAAGTGGAGGTAACATCCACTTCTGAAACAATGAAGAAAACCGAAGTCGTCCAAAGCGAGCAGTGAAAATATAAATCGTATCAGTCGCTATAGTGAAATGATACGATATCATTTCACTAGTGATTGATACCACTTTTATTTTCACCAGATATACACTGATTTCACTGCTGACAATAAAATAAAACTTGGGTTTACAGGGGTACACCTTATTTTTCTTATTTCTGCTCAAAAACATAGATTGTGGGAACTCGTTAGAAATGCCTCGTCAAGGCGGTTCTAACAAGTACCCACAATCTAGGTTTTGAGCAGAAATATGAAAAATACCAGCATTTTTGTCTGAAAATTTTCATTTTTTGGTGGTAAAATTTTCAGTATATTTGAATAGGCACGTTTTCGGAATGGTCACTAAACGTCACGGTATTATCATCACAATATGGTGGACTTCTGCAACCGGTGACTGCATTATTAAAAACCCACTTTCACAAATGAAAGGTATGCAGAAGAAAATATCTATCATGAGTGTTAAGAACAGATAGATAAATCCATTTCTCGGGATCACAGCCCGACATCACTCGGCAAGCCTCGTGATGCCAGACAGTAACCCTCTGGACGGATGTTTCTATCCACCCCTCACACCCATGATATAATCTATCATGTGTGTGAGGGGTAAATAGAAAAATCTGGATTTACACTGTTTGACATTCAGTCTTTCAAAAAAAAAAAAAAAAAAAAAAAAGAACAGACGACAAATGTAGTCTTAAAGGCGCCGAAAGAGTTAAAGTTACCGTGGTTGAATACATTGCTCCTGATTACACTGCTACATGCTCTTTTTTTTGGCACCTAAGGAACAACGATTTTTTTCCAAAATATCAAGGATGCAAAGGTTTAAAGCAGCTTTTTTCAGTTATTTATATTTCGGATATTTGCTGAATATTCTAAATTCCATCATTAAACTGTCGAGAAATGTGGCAATTAGTTCACATGACGTTTTCTGTGAAATCATCCCTTTCTTTGTAATTACATGTAATTCCAGTTTTTTTTTTTTGTTTGTTTGTTTTTTATTTTTCAAAATAGTATTGTCATGCTCCCTTCAATGCGACACATTTGCCAACATCTGTACTTCAACAGTTTTCTTTTAACTTTCTGAATTTAGTACCACTGACAATAAGATCACAAATATGTAGGAGAATAACTAAATAAGCTTATGCTTTCGTTCTAATCCTTTCGTTTGTGTATATGTCGTCTATGTATGTATGATCATCGTATTTTGGAAATAAACATCACAAAAACATGCCTATGTAATTTTGACCCCTAATACCCCACTTTTATATAGTAAAACTGGGGTTTACAGGGGTATACATTATTTTCCTTATTTCTGCTCGAAAACATAGATTGTGGGTACTCGTTAGAACCGCCTCGCCGAGGCGGTTCTAACGAGTACCCACAATCTATGTTTTGAGCAGAAATATGAAAAATGTCAGAAATTTTTATCTGAAAAATTGCCATTTTTTGGTGGTAAAATTTTCAATATATTCGAATAGGCATGGTTTTGTAATGATATGTTTAAACCAAATATGTACATCTGGTGTACTAAGACTGGTATGGTTACGTTTAGTTAAGATTTATGCAAATCATTTTAAAGAAATTATTAAATAAAATAAATATTATTTTCGTGAGCAGAATTAACATTTAGGGGATACCTGTTTTGAAAATTTACATTTGGGGAGGTATATTGTCGGTTTTACGGTCGGAAATTACGGTTTTTACGCGTTTTACGCGTCGCCGTAAAACGAAATATCCGACCGTAAAACCTTTCCGACCGTGAAACCGACGAAATACCTACCCAAATGAAAATTTTCATTACATCAGCTTTAAAATCCCTGAAGAAAAAAAAAAAAAAAAAAAAAAAACTTGCAAGGGGTAAAAAAAAATCAGTTATTCATCTGAATCTACGCTGTTTGTAAAAGCATATTATCATCCCCTGTAGCATCAGGCATCAAGATTTAATTAAACCCTTAGAGCACATCACAACTGCAGCATATGAAATTTGGAAATTTCTGTCGATTTTTTTTTTTTGTTTTTTTTTGTTTTTTTTTTCAGAGAAGTAAGATTTGCTATTTCATGCGACTCATCTGTTTAGTAACCACTATTTTCTCAAATAAAATAATAATGATAATAATAATAAAACAAAGTGTCACCTGCTGTTTTTCTGATTAACACATTAAGGGTTAATATCTCTAGTAAATATAAAAGCATGCAGTCGATACAGCAGAAGAAAAACCTTAACCAAAAAATTTACCAAAATGTAATTATTCCTATCTCATAAACCAACATTATTAAAACAGTGACATGTCCAGAAAGATATTATCCCAGTAATATAATCCCATAACATGGGAAATGGGCTCTAGCCCAAGAAAAGCCTGCTGAGTCCCATCACGAAAACACGCCTATATAATGTTGACCCCCTTAAACCCCACTTTTATATATTAAAACTGGGGTTTACAGGGCTATACTTTTTTTTTCTTATTTCTGCTCAAAAACATAGATTGCGTGTACTCGTTAGAACCGCCTCGCCGAGGCGGTTCTAACTAGTACCCACAATATTTGAGCTGAAATATAAAAAAATTCAGAATCTTTTTATCTGAAAATTTTCATGTTTTGGTGGTAAAATTTTCAGTATATTTGAATAGGCGTGTTTTTTTATTGGATAAGGACTTGCAGGATCAGTGGCTACTGTAGAATAATTCACGAACAGGGAAGGTCCTGATCAGATTGTACAAATGTATAAGCTTATTTGGGCAAGTGTTATTGAATACTCTAGTTGCCAGGTAATCTCTTCATCAGATTTGGCGGAAGCACAATTGACCTGGTTTCATTTTGTTCGAATATGGATTAATTCTATTTTCCTCACAGCGTGCCTTGTATAGAAGTTATATTGTTGCACAGCTGTTGTTAATTGACACTTCTAGTATCGCGTGTTTTATTCGAAAAAATAGAGGTATTGATTCAGGGTTGCTCTCTAGGGTATCAACGTGATTTCTAGATCTCTTCATCGGTTAGAGACCCACTACAGAATTCTTCAGATTCCCGCTTCGAAATAACAGTCAACTTTTGTGACATCCTTTTGCTTCACTCATTACGAAAACATGCCTATTCAAACATATAGATAATTTCACCTCCAAAAACTGAAAACTTTCATATAAAAAACGCTGATATTGTTCATATTTCTGCTCAAAACGTATATTGTGGGTACACGTTAGTACCGCCTCGGTGAGGTGGTTCTTACGAGTTCCCACAACCTATGTTTTTTTTTTTTTTTTTTTGAGCAAAAATAGGGAAAATAATGTATATCCCTGTAAACCCCAGTTTTACTACATAAAAGTGGGGTTAAAGGGGCTCAAAATTATATAGGCATGTTTTCGTGTTGTGCTCACCAAGTCCCCTCTAAAAGGATCTTGTCTGAATAAGGCGAAGGATTTACTCCCAATTGGAGAAATTTTCTTTCCTTTAAGAGTGAGCTCTAAGCAGAAGGGAGGCAAAATCAGTTTTGGCAGAGCTGCCTCTCTTGAAAGAGATTGCATTCCCCTTAATGGAAACGTGATAAATATACTAAAATGTATTCAGTCACCTTAACAAGTACATTCGGACAGTCTGATCAGCATCTTCACTGGGCGCATTCGGATATCCAAGAATGCAAAGTTTCTTCAAGCAGACACTGAAGTCTCTAATCAGAATGCGCGGATGAGCATGTTGATATGAGTGTCCGTTGGGCGCACAAGTCTGAAGGTACGTTTTCTCATGTTGCGACTTATTTTACGGTTAAGTCAAAACTGTTAATTGACATTACGAAAACACGCCTATTCAAATACATGTATACTGAAAATTTAACCACCAAAAAATGAAAATTTTCAAATAAAAAATTCTGAAATTTTTCATGTGTCTGCTCAAAACATAGATTGTGGGTACTCGTTAGAACCGCCTCGGTGAGGCGGTTCTAACGAGAACCCACAGTCTATGTTTTGAGCAGAATTAAAAAAGTAATGTATACCCCTGTTTAACCCCAGTTTTACTACATAAAAGTTGGATTTAATGGAGTCAAAATTATATAGGCATGTTTTTGTGATGTATCATTACTTTTGCGCCCTTGGTAGTCCTGATCTTGTTCGATCAAAGTTAAAATGTGCGAAAGGTATTTTCCAGTATGCTTCTCCAACCATCCGTGGGACGTACATATAGATGGGACTTAATAAGATCATTGTAACATATCCCAGGTCCTCTAGCAGCTATTCATAGCTCAAGGGAACCGAAGGCACTTGATTTTCTGCCATTCCCACCAAGGGAGGGAGACAAACTTTTGACTTTATCTTTGCTTTACTGCACCTCAAGCCCCTTCTGAAAAGGGAGCAAATTATTTAGAGTAGACCCCTTTTCAGAAGGCGAAAAAAATTAATAGAGTTGTTTCCCTTGAAAGTGTATTAATTTCTCTTCAATGTTTATCATCAAACAAATTAAATGAACAGTGTATTGAATATTACATACCTTAGTACTATGGTTAATATCCAGTTAGTTAGTTTAGGCACGACTGGCATGAACTGACAAAGACAGATTGGCTTCATATAGCAACACTTCCATAGAACATCATTACTATGTTATTATTGATTCTCGGATACTGTACCGTTCTCTAAGATTTCACTGTAATAATATACCTAGAAGATCCTCTCTGGCTGACTAATACCTCTTTTTTCTAGTACTTAAGGGCAATGAATACATTTGGTAGAATGCCACCATTTCCGCTCAGGGTGTCAACTAGACTTCATGTTTGCTCTCTTGCAAGGGAGACAATTTTTGTGATTTACTGTTGGTTTTACTGAAAGTCAAGCCACTTCTTAAAAGGGGTTCTATATAAGAAAAACATTTGATTCCAGAGTAGAGTAGAGCCCTGGAGGAAAACAATTTTAACAGAAGTGCTTCCCCTGAAAGTCTATCCGTTCCCCATTTACATTTGATTGATTTTCATGACGTCCTGTTTGTTTAACTGCACGCCAGGTTCCGAGTATGGACTTATGACGCATTGACACCGACTGGGACATTTATTCAACAAAATAAATAAATAAAACATTTAGAGGTAAATTCAAACTAGCTATTAATGTAACATACCCTCATCATATTTATTGGAGAGATGTTATCATAAACAAGGGTTGATGGGGCGGATATTTTTTAGGGAAGCAACTGTCAGAATTGTGTTGCCTCCTTTTTGGAAAGGGGTCTACTCTAAAAGGAAAGAATTGCTCCCAAGGGGAGCAAATTCTTTCCTTTTAGAGTAGACACCTTTTCAGACGGGGCGTTGCTTGCTTTTTAATACTCTCCAGTACTAAAAGATAATTGATGGCAATTTTGATCTACAGAACCTGATCACTGCTACTTATTCATACTGACAGATACAATGTACTCTCTATAGAACAAATTTGGGATTTTTTTTCTTCTGCTTGATGATATAGCCAAAGCCCTAATTGTCACTAGCTACCCGTATTTACCGTATGTATTCGGACAGATAGGCCTGAGCGAACCGGGGAGCAAACAGTGTAGACCCAGGTGAAATGCTGCAGAACGCGACGTCTGATCAGGTCTACACAGTTTGTCACTCATCCAGCAATTTTTAGACAACAACAGGTAGTTAATTGTACTTGTTAAATTTTTAGAACAAGTGTAGCAAGATGTTGAGGTGTCCGAATACTTACGGTAAATACGGTACTGCATATCGTATTAGCCTAAATAATCTGACAGACGTACCAAAACCAACAAATATCGATATCAGAATAGGACATCCCCAGCTAGCATTCCACATAAATCTACAGCGGGTCGTTATCGACCCGTCAGCTACCCTGACGGGCCGATAACGGCCCGCTATAGATTTATGTAGAATGCTTATTGGGTCTTATCAGGGCCTAAACTGTTTGCCACTCATCCAGCAGTTTTTGGACACTTCATCAGGTAGTGAAATTGACTTATTCAAGTTTCAGGACAAGTATGGTATTAAACAAGTTAAAGTGTCGGAATACTAAGGGTAACGACGGTAGAATTCTATGCACCTGAGCTTGTAGTAACCTCTGATATAAAGAGGATTCCCCAACATAATAGACTTGGAATTATTTGAAAAAAAAAAAATAATAATAAAAAAAAAAAAAAAAAAAAAAAATAACAATATCCCATTCAACCACTCCTACCACGATCTTTTCTCCCTCTCCAACCGCACATACACATACACACAACTCTCTAATATTGTCATCCTATATTGCTGTTTGCTGCTGAATTAATAAACTAGTACTAAGATTTTCTTGCAATCACAGTAATGTTTTCTAACTTCTTTTTATCGGCAGTTTGCCAAAGAAGTCAAAACCATTCAAACTGCAAGACAAAGCTGTATAACTTGTCCTACAAATTCCTCCTGTGACAATAGACATATGCGCTTGTTTCAAAGAATCAATTAAAAATTAGTGTTATGGATTGGACGTAACATGGCATGACGTAATGGAGCGAAATACAACGTAATAATGTTGTTCAAAGCGCACCGCCCCTTCCTCTACAAACCCTGTCTTGTTGGATCCATAGAAAAGTGAAAGTGTGTTAGTAAAGGTTTTTCACACTAGCATCTCAGCTCTTTCAACCATTCCCACTCCCTGAGCAAATTAAGCAGACAATGAATTGCTTATATGTTTCTTATTCTTCCCAGTAAACAGGATACCACATTTCATGCAATTGTGCATGAAATGTCAAAACCCTATTTGCTTGAAAAGATAAGAAACATCACATATAATCTGTTTTTCTTCTGCTGAAAAACTGATCCAGCATACTAAATGTGCTTCGTCGTCAAGGGTCCTTCCAATGCGGAATATATCAGCATAAGAATATCCTTTACCATTTTGTTTTGCAAATTCAACAGACGACAAATGGATTATTTTTTCCTTGTTTGTCCCAGAAAATGGGTTCTGACATTTCATGCAAAGTGTCTTCTAAGGAGCCAATTTGCATGAAATGTTAAAGCCTTTTTTCTGGGACAATAAAAAAACTATTCCAAATTGTCGTCTGATGAAACTTTTACCCTGCTTACTTAGCAATAAATACTGTATCTGGTCTATTACTTTCTCATGCCTATTCAAATATACTGAACATTTTACCATGCGTAACCACCCAGTTTTGAGCCTTACCGTGGCGATTTCTCAACAATGCTGTATTGAAAAAGCAAAATATCCATGACACAAATAATCATATGTGTCTGTCGTGATGATACGCTGAACATTTAGCAAAGCGCAAAATTAAGTAAATGACAATAAACACCACGAATTTCCATGTGTTTTCGATGGGTTTCGGTACACATTCAGCACGCGAAATATAATTCAGCCAATATGCGTGAAGTAGGTGGACTGAAATTTACTCTACAGACGCCGATATCAATGGGCGGTTGCGTTTATCAAATAATGTCCTTAAAACATTTATATCGCTCATGAAACACAGAAAATGCAAAGTTTGTTTACCTTTTTTGAGTCATCGAATGCCTAACCGATGTCGCGCTAATTGTTTCACATTTCTTAACCGATGGTTAAGTAGTTATACGTTTGGTAGGTGTGTTATAGAGGGGACACAAAATCACCATTGTCGAATTTCAAAGGGGAATAGCTCCAAAACTTTACTGACAAGAGTTACGGTTATTGTGCTCTGCAAGTGTCTGATGATGCTTTATATTTCTATGAAGTTTCATTAAAACGTCTTAAACCGTTTCGAGTTATAGAGCGGACACGAAATTACCATTGTCGAATTTCAAAAGGAATAACTCTAAAATTGTATAGACAAGAGTTACAGTTTTTGTTTTCTGCACGTCGTCTGATGATGCTTTATATTTCTATGAAGTTTCATGAAAATATTTTGAACGGTTTTCGAGTTACAGAGCGGACACGAAATTACCATTGTCCAATTTCAAAGGGGAATAACTGCAAAACTGTATAGAAAAGAGTTACGATTTTTGTGTTCTGTGCGTCTACTGATGATGCTTTATATGTCTATAAAGTTTAATGAAAATATCTTGAACGGTTTTCAAGTTAGCGAGCGGACACTAATTTATCATTGCCGAATTTCAAAGGGAATTAACTCCAAAACTGCATAGATAAGAGTTACGGTTCTTGTGTTCTGCACATTGTCTGATGATGCGTTATGTCTCTATGAAATTACATGAAAATATCTTGAACGGTTTTCAAGTTACAGAGCAGATTGCGTGATGGACCGACAGACAGACAAACAGACGGACAGACAACCGAGGACAAAACAATATGTCTCCACCCCAGTAAGGGGGACATAATTCTAAATAGAGGAGGTTTTCTTTGAATTTCAAAACTTGACGTTGGCGTGGCATTTAAAGTGCTAACGATGAAAGTTGAATCAAAGTATTTGACTAAAATAACCGTTTCATGAGATTTATCATCGCTTCAAGGCACGTACATACATTCTTCCATACAGAGGCTGACAGGTTTAGGTCACATATGATCTTATAAGACTTCGTCTAATAAAACAAATCAGATTTACTAGGCAGGTATCTATTGATGTATCTACAAGCTTCTGGTTGAGTGGCAAACAGTGTTGACTCTGATCGGACGCCACGAAATGTGGTTCTATACTATTTGCCTAGGTCTGTCTGTCCGAACACAGGATAAACGCGGTGACCAACGTTTCAGCATTATATACTGCTGAAAAATGTTCTATACTGTTCTATTGTCGGACGAACTTGCCACCAAAAACAAAAACAACGATTCGGCTGTCATACGTTGGCTATATACGTAGCGATAGAGACTGGCTTTAGTTAAATCTCTACTTCAGACCAAGTGTTTATTCAAGATTGCTTTAACCTTTCAGACCTGCAGAGCCGTCTCATCCGGACTACACAGTTTGCCAACCTATTTGTTTTTCTATTACTGACTTACAGGCCTGTTTGAAAGAACAAATGTGTCCAAACTTCAATAATAGAAAATTCCACTTCAGAAACTCAGGGTTGAAAGGGTTAACATGATTAGCTTCAGCAGATATTGATATATAGCATCTGGACACTTACAGCTGGTTACCCTCTAAATAAGCCATGTCATGAGAAAGGGATACTTATCACATGCATGAACAGCCAAGCTCCAATTCAATCAGCACAGTCGCGAAATCTGATCAGTATCTTCCTTGTTCGTTGATATTTTCTCTCGTATCTAATCCATCACGAAAACATACCTATATAATTTTGACCCCCTCAAACCCCACTTTTATATAGTAAAACTGGGGTTTACAGGGGTATACATTATTTTTCTTATTTCTTCTCAAAACATAGATTGTGGGTACTCGTTAGAACCGCCTCGGCGAGGCGGTTCTAACGAGTACCAACAATCTATGTTTTGTGCAGAAATATGAAAAATATCTGAATTTTTTATCTGAAAAATTTCAGTTTTTGGAGATAAAATTTTCTATATATTTGAATAGGCATGTTTTCGTAATGAATCTGTGAGAGGTGAAGGAAGACCCTGGCCATGGTGTAGCTGATCGGGGCATTGTATGTTTTGCAAAAAAACGATGAGAATCCTTTTCTAATTAGGATGTCCAAATACAGAACTATTTACTGGATTCGTTCTTGCATTCTGTAACATTAGTTAGAACATATGTTACTCATTAACAAAATATAACTAAAGTTTGTTTGTGGGTGAAGAAGAAAAGATACACTTTCAAGGGAGGCAACTCTTTCAAAATGGTTTTAGCTCCCTTCTTAAAACCCTTCCCAAGAAGAAAGCATGCATTCCCCTCTTGCGGAACCCTTTCCTTTTCAAGCTGACAATTTTTCCAAAGGAACTTAGTGTACAGGAAAGCAGGCACAAAAGTTGTCTTCTTTGTCCAAATGGCGGACCTTGTACCTAGGGCACCCATTCCTATTATATATACACGTATGAGCTTTCACAAATAGCTTGTTCTACGCTTCACACACAATAAATGTTAAAGCTGGTTTAAAAACGGAATAGACTTGAGTTCTTTACATGCAAAGCTTGGCTGATTTCCACAATGCAAAAGGTGACATCGAAAGGTCTAAATGAGATTACGTCCCGTTGGCCTCTACAAGACTGGCCCTCACATTAAAAAATAATTACATCTAATTTGGTATCGCTTTTTTAGGTTCACCTCATACAAACTAATATAAGTAGTATTTCAGAACTCATATTTTCGTCACGCTGTCCCGGGAATGCTGTAAATTGCGCTTAGCAGTACCAACGCATCCGCCCATTTCAAAAGTGAAATTGTCAAAATTAATATATTAAGTTCGATATTGTCAACAGAAATAATACATAAGTATTATTTCAAATGCTTCATATTATATGATCCAATTTCGTAAGGACAGATACTTGCAATGGTTTTGTGTAGAGTCAGATTATCAAAGATGAAGCCAATATAAATAGTTCGACACCATCCCAACTGGCATTCTACGTAAATCTACATCGGGCCGTCATCGGCCCGTCAGCTACCCTGACGGGCCGATGACGGCCCGATATAGATTTACGTAGAATGCTGACTGGGATCTACTGAACAAACATAAGCAAATTCATTTTAGTCGACCAAGTGTCAAAATTTCTTACTTTAACCCTTTCAGCCCTACAGACCAAACGAGATACATATGCAAACAGTGTAGATCCTGATGAGATGGCTCATTATGATGTCCAAATAAAAAAAGATGGAATAGTTCATTTCATATACTCAGGGTGGAAAGGGTAAAATTAAAGTGCCTACATACCTTGACTCAAAGGAATACTTGTAAGACTGGGCCCCTGTCTTTTCATACATGCATCAAAGTATATATTACGTAGTGATCAGGACTGAACTCTTCCAGCCCTGTGGACAAAACAAAAATATTTGCAAATATGTAGATCCAGATGAGACTGCTCATAATGAGCTGTCCCATCTGGATCTACACTGTTGCCAAGTTGTTGTTTATTTATGACTAACAACCTTCCAAATTCAAAGATGGAAAGCACTTCAGAAACTCAGGGGTGAAAGGGTTAAATTTAATTAGAAATAAGATTTTGCAAGCATCTGGGATATGGCATGTGTACCGCAGATGAAATTTGCGATAGACGATTAAATGTTCCTTCTTGAGCCAGTTATAGCCTCTTAGTAAATAAACAATGGTATGCTCTCAGTTGTTGTCTGTTACACTCTAATCAACTTTGATAATAGACCATACATCAAATGGACAATAATAAATCAACATACACTAATAGTATTTCAGCGGTGAAACAAAGGTATATTATGATATAGAATAAACGTAAAAAAGATTGCCTTTGGAAACAAAGAACACACTAAATCTTGATCTGGAACCCTAACCACTATACTACAGTGCGCATACCCAGAATTCTGTGCTGTATTTCTGTGTCTTCACTGGTGCGATAGTCTCCAGGATCAACGGTGCGAAAGTACCGCTACTGCGCTGAGTTGCATACCAAACTGTTCTCAGCCCAACAAAAACTAGACAGCATACCATTTCATGGTGGATTGGTGAGCTCGTTTAATATAACGTTTAATATAGTCTTACTGGACTGAATAGTATTTATTTGTCTTTATGCATATAGATATATATAGTAAGTAGCAGAAGTAGAGGCATATATAACACGAGAACACATAAAATGATTAAAACATTCTTGTGTAGAAGCTAAATTTGTAATTTAATTTTGAATATTTCCATTCATCCTTGGCACCAAAATTATAGCTAGCGTCCTAGATCTATACAATCTGGTATGTGAATAATCGTCACATTATGGAACTTTGACGATTGTCGTATGTGCATGTGAGTGTGAATGTTAGACTTACATTAATATAGATATCGTATAAAGCGTATTCAAAATCAACAAATTTATTCAATTAACGAATGCAAAACCATATTTCACATTTACAACAAATGTTTTTGGACAATATTTTGGAACTTCATGATGAGCAAAAATCAAAATTCAAAGACTTTATCACAGAATTTTTAGAGGTTGTTGTTTTAGAAAGATGATTTTGATATGGAGTGGAGCACAAAATTCAAACCTATGACCAAATTCCTATCAATGAAAAATTTAGGAGAACTCCACTCAAGTTCCAAAACCAGGACATAAATATACTGAAACACTACTGAAGCAAGGCGTTATTGAACCCTCTTTGTCTGAAGGGTTTGCGGCTCCAGTGCTTGTCAGAAAGAAGAATGGCGAGCTCAGGTGTTGCATTGATTATCGTAGACTAAATAAAAACATATAAGGATAACTATAGTCTTCTTTTAATTGAGGACTGCCTGGACTCCTTTTATGGCAAGCGCTTGTTCTGCGTTCTGGAGCTCTGCAGTAGGTACTATTGAATACCACGCGAGATTGGGTCAAGACACAAGACTTCTTTTAATACTCATTTTGGTAGTTATCAATGGACCCGGCTCCCCATGGGTCTCTGTACGACCCCTGCGACTTTTCAACGTGCAAATCAGTTGGTGTTACGTGGTTTGAAATGGAAGGAAATCATTGTGTATTTAGACAATGCTATCAAATTTGAACTGATTTCGAGGACACATTAATGGCATTAAGGAAACTTTTCACCCGTTTCAGGGAACTCGATTTGAAATTAGAACCAAGAAAATGCCACTTCTTCAAGGAACAGGTGGAATTCCCAGGCAAACTTGTGAATGGATATGATGTGTCCATTTCACCCGATATACTGGAGACTGTTGAAGAATGATCTGTCCCAGCCTGTGTGAAAGAGCTCCAATCTTTCCTTGGTTTTATGAATTATCATAGGAATTACATGCACAACAAAATGAGGACGAGGATGTGATAGCCTGATTCCTGCAACTGAGTAGATTTATTTTGTTCATTAGCCAGGAGCTGGGACTGGGATCTCCCATTGAATGGCTGGGCTGTGCTGCCATTAGGGAACTCGCTCCATCTCCAATCGGGATCTCTGAGGGAGAATTTTTCATTCTCAGAGTATGACAGAAGAGCCGGTTTGAAGCCACTTTCACTGGAGAATATATGGCGATTGCCCCTACAAGACTCGTTACTCTGATTCACCCAAAATTCATATTAACTTATTTCCCACCTCACCCATCAGGCAATGTCACGGTTCAAATATCACAAACAATATACTTTGATTGATGGCTCTATTCCCCCATTAGGGTATCCAACTGCGAGAAGGGGGATCATCGATTCCCACTTTCACTTGGATAAGTTCTCTGGTCGTCAAAACCATTTCATTGTCAGATCTGGAGAGTTCAAAATCTCTCCCGATACATGTCCCGTTTGCTATAGCAAACTATGTTTTTCCTTCCAGATGACATCTTCTCCCCGAACATGTGTGGCTGACCCAAGGTTAAGAATAACCCTCGGTGTCCACCCCCATATGATCACTTACCCTTAAGTAACATCATTTTCTGGTAGGCTGGAGGGACTGGTTGCAACCATCCAGAGGCTGTTGGCATAGGCGAAGTTTATCTGGATCAAAGTACGGAGTGTCGGTATTATTAACTCGACAGAAGGATCTGTCGTGAGCGGAAGATCAGGGGACAGCGCAGACTCCTTCAGCTTGCTTTCCAGCTTGCTAAGCAAATCAACAAAGTCTTGGTTTTGCATGTGCGAGAAGAGGATACTGGAGAGGCGCCTGTGGATGTTTTCGAACTCCTTCGCAGTATGGATATGTTAAATCACCCAATCCATCGCAGTTGTTTTGTTGGGGGAGAAGTAGAGTATACACAGTGGAGTACTTTACCCAACGTTTATTCTAGCACATCCCCTATTACTGCCAAAGACCCTAGAACTATATACGCGCTAATCTGCTTGGATAATCGCAAACGATTGTTGCTCGAAACAGACTCCTCATATTTGGCAGATTACCCCTGGGATGTTTTTGAAGTTGCTGAGGAAGCGGCTAGGTCCTTAGATATACCATTGGCTGAGCTGGTGGGAATGTGCAGCAGCAATGCAGCCGGGCTGTATAACTTGCCCTGGTAATCTCCCAGTTCTCATGGAAAAGCATCCACTGTTACAACCAAAACCGACTCATGCAGAATACATTTAATTTAATAATTTAATAACTTGAATACGTTTGATATGTTTGACATTAACTTGCATTTTATTTGAGAAAAGAAGCTATAAAAAGAAACTAATACATTTTTGGTAAGTTTACAGTGTCTAGTCCTTTGAAACTGCCACATCTGAATACACCCCTCCCCCCCTCCCGGTGGTTTAACTTACTGACCGTTCTAAGGCGGTGGTCCCTGTGTTAGTCTTACTCTTTGTTGCTTTGTGTTTTTGTTTTCTACGAGATGATTTGTTTTAAGTCTTGCCTTGTGTTATTTTTTTCTGGTGTTTGTCTGTCCTTTTAGCATTGCGATTACCTCGCTTGGGGAAGAGAGGGCTAATCTTAGTGCTTTTCGTACGTTTGTTCGATTTGCGCTTGTTTGGTTTTGTCAGTTTCCTCTTCCTCTTGGTGTCTGAAAAGGGCTGTGGCTTTGTATTTCTGTATTAAGAGTAGCATTGGGACCCAGGGTGAAGTTGGCTGGCTGTAAAGTGCTTTAAACACGCAAACGCCCCCCCCCCCCCCCCCCTCCTCTGGTGGTTTATTCTACCGACCATTATAAGGCGGTGGTCCCGGTGTTAGTCTTACTCTTTGTTACTTTGTAGTTTATTCTACGAGGCGATTTGTTTTATGTCTTATCTTGTGTTATTTTGTTCTGTTCAGTCCTTTTAGCATTGTAATTACTTCGCTTCTGTGAAGAACACAATATCAATAAAGGTCCCGATTTCTAATACGTTTCATATTTGCTTCAAAACACCTGAACAATATTCTTTTAGCATTTTTAACTACAACGATTTATCCATTATATTCGTTGTTATGTATTGAATTAGAAAGTCAAGGGCATTGAACCCATTATCACAATGTCACAAAAATAGGGACTATGCGAAATTTTTTAAGTAAATTTCTTAAATAGATTCAAAATAACAGCTAGGAAAAAAAAGAACATGAAGTTTTTTTTCGAACGTACTCAGCAAATCAGACCAGCGACCTTGACCTTAAGATCAACTGTGTTGAACCGCTCATAACAAATATCTCAAGTGTAATGATGCTTTAGTTTAAACATATTTTATTTCAACACTTTCATAAGTACATAAAACACATAACACACTTTATAGGATTGGAACGAAAGCAATCTGCTTGTTTGGTTCCTCTCCTTGATAACAATATTCATTCTACAGTTTGGCGGAAAAACATTGTATGATCAAGCATTGAAATGACTGTTGTAATACATGTCATGGTTGTCCAACTGAAAATGATAGTCGGAAAGTCGAAAGAAAGCAATATACATAATCGAAATATTAAGGAGAGAGAGAAAAATGCAAGGAAATGTTGCTTAATATCATAGTAAGGACTTAAAATCTCTTTGAGTCCCGTATATATTTATGTACTGCGTCAAATATGGTTGTGTTTGTCTGGATGGAAAGTGTACTGTCTCCAAATAAGAGAACGCGAAGGGTTACGGTTATATGTTGAGAGACAGTGTGTATGAGATCTGCACGTTGACGGGCGTACTGCGGACAGTTTAAGAAGAAATGAAAGGCATTTTCGATGGCGCCACACCGGCAGTATGGAGAGTCATATATGCGTTTCAGGAATAAATCATTGTTCAAAGCACTACAATTTGTTCTCAAACGAGTATGAAGGATCTGGAATCGTCTTTTCCCGGAGTTATAATATTTTGGCACAATAACTGATCTTTCATTCATAGAGCGTTTAAAAGTATTTACAGACTCACTATTTCTGCACTCTAATAGTAAAATATTCCATTCTCTGACAGTTGAGGGAAAAAAAGAATTGTAATACAGAGTCGTACGCGCATGAATTGTTTGAGTGTCATTGGAATTCCGTAAACTATATTCAGAGAAAGTATTAACAGAAGTTGGAACTAGTGTTGATAGATATGGAGGTGTTTGGTTGGTGTACATCTTATAAAATAGTGTAAGTTTGTGCTTTCTGCGTCTCGAGTCCAGAGTATCTCAACCAGTTTCTTCATAAAGAGCGTGTATAAAAACAAGTTTGGTAGTGCCTGTAACAATTCTTGCTGCCTCATTCTGTATTTTCTCTAGTTCTTCTTTTTAATAATGCGTGCAATCGTTCCCTTCTTTTTCATAATGCGTACAATTGTCCCATACCACATTTGCATATTCCAAAACCGATCGAATAAAGGTTAAATAAATTGTTTCTAGGGATTGCCGGTTTAGTTCAAACTTTAGTTTTCGCATTACATTGATCCTGTTCCATGCTTTTTCCTTAAAATATTCGATGTGTTTGTGCCATGTGCAATTTTATTTGAAAGATAGATTCCAAGGTATTTGTGTGACTCAATGTCAGTTATTTGTTGATCAAGCATAGAAAGAGGAGGGTGAAAGGGGTGATTAATTTTACGTGAGATCAGGAGACTTACAGTTTTGTTAGGATTAAATTTAACAAGCCATTCTTTTGCCCACTTGGTGATTTTTTTTCAAAATCTAAGTTTAGAAGTTCAGCGGCTGCAACAGGATCGTCAATTATTATATACACACTAGTATCGTCTGCGAAAAGACGAATATTCGAACCGATATCCTTCACAATATCATTTATGTATAATAAAAACAAAAGTGGCCCCAGTAATGATCCTTGCGGGACACCAGCCCGAACATAATTCCATTTGGACTGGACGCCTGGTAGTCCTACACATTGTTTTCGATTGGTAAGGTATGAATTAAACCATCTAAGTAGTAGATTACCGAGAACACCAGCCGCCTGAAGTTTATGCAGTAGACCTGCGTGCCATACTCGGTCGAACGCCTTGCTAATATCACAGAACACTACTCGAACTTCTTTTCCCGCATCAAGTGCTTGGCAAAAGGTGTCATATAGGAAAGTTAACTGATTTGTTGTTGAATCACCCGGTATAATATTATTATCATAAAAATGGTTATATAAATGTTTAAAGACGACTCTTTCCATAACTTTTGCTGGAGTACACAAGAGAGAAATAGGGCGGTAGTTTGACGGAAGTGAGCGATCTCCGTTTTTGTATATCGGACATACGTGAGTACTTTCCAACATTGTGGAAAGATACCTGTCTCAATAGACTGGTTAAAAAGTGAGCAGGACAGCAAGTTCCATAGAGAGTTCACGAAGAATACGGGTGTTCATTCCTTCCGGACCTGTAGATTTTCCTGTTTTTTAGAGATTTAAGAACTGATTCTATTTCAACTGGACTAAAATGTAAAGAGTACATATTTGAATTAGTAGTGTATGGGTCAATTTGAGGTAGGACAGCGTTAGATTCATCAATGAAAGTTTGATCCCTAAAAAAGTCGTTTAGGATATTGACTTTGTCAAGGTCATCAAAGCTAACAGAGTCATTGTTTTGAAGTGGAGGAATAGAGGTAGAGGTATTAGGAGCAATTACAGTTTTCAGTGTTGTCCACCAGTCTCGTGAGGAGATAGTATTGGATTTCAATTTGTTTACAATTATTTCATTACAATCTCGCTTTGATTCGCGGATCATGTTTATGACTTTATTACGAAGTATCTTAAAGTTCTTCCAGTCATTCGGAAGATTAGTTCGCTTAGCCTTTCTGTATGCTCTTTTTCTCTTTCTTATGTAGAGTTTTATGCTTGTGGTCAACCACTGGGGCTCACGTTGCCGGATTCTAGTCATTCTGTTTGGTATGCACTCATTAGCAAGTGACATGTTGTGCGTGTATATTCACATCAGGGTCGTGCAGAGTGTCCCAGTGAGCGGATGAAACTTTTTATCTCAATAAATTGTAATCTCCTTGATCATAAGACCATGTCTGGCGTAGATAGGATTTACTTTTCGGCTTTGAGAAATTTAAAATACCATATACAGGACAGTGAAATCTTAATTCTTGGTTTAAAAATGGATCACCGACACCATTAAATATTATATGTGTGTTATTGCTAGTAAGTATTAGATCAAGTAGGGAAGATGCGTTTTCTGTTTAATGTATCGGCTCATTTATGATTTGCGTCAAAGAAAACTGTAGGCAAAAGTTTCTTTTTTCACCCGAAAGATTCCGACTATGCATATCAAAATTGAAATCTCCAGTTACTATTATTTCTTGGATGCCGGTGTCAATAGCGATGTGGATTGAATCCTCGATAGAAGCAAAATACACAGAGTCTGAGTTCGGAGGTCGGTAGAAGAGTCCAAATAACAAACGTTTGTGTTTTAGGGTAAGTTCTACCCACAAGCACTCAACGTCAATGGGTTCATGTCGTCTAATGTGATGCAGTGTATCTTTAACATACAACATTACACCGCCATGGCTATCACGATCTTTGCGCTCAGGTTCTTTGAAAGACTGCAAGATGAGATCGTCGTTCGATACAGTAGGGTTAAGCCAAGTTTCGGAAAATGCTAAAATATCAAAATCATGTAACTCAGTATAGAATGTCTAACTTTGTTATTATACTCTGGACATTGTACTGAACTAAAGATAAATGACGAGATAAATTCATAGAGTCTAATAAAGATGACGATGAACTAAAAGAATAATCAGTTGAGGGACAAGAGGGCGAAGGAGAAGTTGGACCTTGATTTGGATGAACATTTCCTAATTGTGAGAGTAAATGGAATAGCCACATGATAATTACTGCTCCTAATAAACTCCCGTCGCAGTACATGTAAATGTTACATTTGCTTTGAATGCTTTGTCATATACAACATGCCTGTAACAATAGTGGTTAGCAACCTTGGCTACTATGACTGCATTATCATGTAATGACAAGTGTAGTGAAAAATATGAGCTGAATTGTAGTAAAGAAACGTTAATACTACTAAGTGCAAAAGGAGAGAGAATTTATGCCTGCACCTGTAGGTGGGAAGATCAGCGGCTGGACTGTTCCTCAAAATTTTACGAAATTGCTAACAAGAGATAAAGAAACAATTCAGCCGCCATCACCCACACCGCCTTTTCAGACATGTGTAGTGTAGGATTATCTCATAATTTTCCGTACAGGTATTTATGTATGTCTTGGCACCAGGTCTGAAAGTTGCTCCAGACAGACGAAAAGAAAACAGAAAGACTTAGCACGTCATTGGCAGGTCAAAAACACTTATTATTAAACCTCAGAAAGTTTTATATGCATTCATATGGTAAGAGGGACGACCGCGCCCGACCAAGCGTAACCACCGGTTTCCAGACACATTACTTCAAACAGAAACCTGTATCCAGAGGTCTCGCTCGATCGGTCAAGGTCATATTCACACTTCTATGCATTAAACTTAGGATTATGTGAGCATTAAGGAAAGCGAAACGTGGCATTTCAAGAACAATCGGTACTTGTCGCACGTGCGGACAGCAGGGACCAAAGTCAACCCGTGCGCGCGCAGTCTTTTGAACTGTAGAACAAGTAGGCAGAGATCAAGAGTCCGGATCCGACCGCGGAACCCACAGGCGGATCCGAGCCCCACCGTCCGCATGAGCCACAGTGACTTCTTGTTTTTATTGTTAACTAGCAATCTTCAGTAGTTACTGAAAGTACTAGGAATTAAGCATCACACTGAGGAGTGATTATTTTTCATACAACATGTACACAGAACATGCTCAGAGACATGGGTAATCTCTCAGGCGAGTGATGCTTTGAAGAAACTGCCTCCAAAAGCTTCAAGTTTCCAGCTATAAAAGAAACTTTAACCTTTTTCCAGGATGCCGCCGATGACGATGACAGCGAGAGCACCACAGATGTAACGAGAAAATCCTGTTGTGTCCCAGTGACTGTAGATTCAAACCAGCTAAAGTAAATAAGTGAACTCAGGAACTGGTACAATCGGATCCTCATAAATGTATCAACATCAAAGAGAAAGACGAGCAAATACAATTAAACGGCAACCAAAAGAAAAGATGGCAAGCAAAGTTGGCAGCCTTTTCCCGAAAATGTGGCAGCTCTACCACCCAAACTTTACCGAAAATATCTTAACCTTACATAATTGATAACATTAAGTGAAACACTGTAACAGGTAAGTGAAACACTGCAGAACATTTAATAAATGTACCACAATGAAAGTACCGCCTTGGAACTGACAGTAATAAATTACTGGGCAATTTAAGCTAGCTTTTCGGGATCCCAACCCTCGTCCTTAGCTTATATCTTTACATATATTTTTGTTCGGTCCGTGTGGAGGTCGTCAACTCATCCCAGATTCAATACAGACAACAAATAAATTACAGATAAAGCGTGTAATGAAGCAAGGAATATCAGTTCTGATCTCTATATACGAGTACCATTACACATATTTATAATTTATTGGTCATTCTGCTATATTAACAAAAGAGACCTGTTCATTATAACAACTATCCGTGGCCTCAGGATCAAGGTCATCTGTCTAAAACACATATGTTTTTTTCTTTTCCTTTCGTTTAGGTTTTTATTAATGGCCTTTCATTTGCAAGTTTCCCCGATGTTTCACTAAATTTTTTAACATTTGGCCCTGATCAGTTTGCGGAATACCCGAGCTGATAAGGACCGTTGTTTCCCATATACGTAAGTACCCTTTTTGATGCGTTGCGTTTTAACTTACTCGATCAGTTATCTTTCTGCATCCTGCCAACCCTTGTATGTGATACATTTTTATAACAGAGTTAATGCTTAGCACTCTGGGTAAAATTTTCAGCAGACGGCATCTGAAATACTTTTCTTATATTACCCATAAACAGGATTGGACATTTCATGTAAATTGTCTCCATTGGAGACAATTTGCATGAAATGTCAAATCCAGTTTATGAGAAAAATATGAAAAATATCACCAGTTTTATCGCCTGCTGAATTAGCCCATAAAGTGGCAAAGGTTCATATTGATTTCCGGAAACAATTGCAGAGAAAGAAAGACTAATTATATTTCTCACTGTTAATGTCAATACGGGACGGTTAGATTGCACATCTGTTTCCTAGTCAGTCAGAAAATGGTCCGCAATGTCAGAAAACGTATCTTCGGACATGTGCGCCCGACAAAGACTTGAATCGGCCTGCGCATTCGCGCTGCGTGATCAGTCTTCGTTGTCCGCATGAAGAAACTTTGTTATCCAAAATGCGCCCGGTGAAATTTGTTCGGACTGCGCGAATGGTCTTAATCTTCGCTGGGCACACGTGTCCGTAAGTATGTCTTCTGACGTTGTGGCTGAAGTTCTCACGTCCCCTAAAAGAGATCCCAGCCCGTATGCTGTTAGCAAAGACCATGTGTATTGTCCTCACGCAGTCTGATCAAATATTCTTTTGTTGCCAGTAGATATCAAATACAGCCGAATAAAATAGACATTGAGCATACTGCGTGAATGTACAAGATACCAGCTTTCACCATTTACATAGAGCTTCAGATAAGGAAAATCTAAGATAGACCGTGAACTTTGGTGTATACAAGGTGCCGATGCTATTTTAAATTTTGATGTCGTTTCTGATGCAAATACGACTTATGGCACCCTGTCACTTTGAGCATTTTTGTCGCTTTACAGAAAGTTAAAATTAGGCCAAAGAAACTGTAATTTTTTTCTTAAGCTCACACATTTGTCATACCAACTTATTCATTTTTACGCCCCGCGACAAACAGTGGCGAGGGTATTATGTTATAGAAAATAGAAAGGAAAGCAATGATCAGGAATCGATACAAATATCCCACATCTCCCATCAGAGACATCAAAGGGAAAGAAACACAACCACGAAATAACTGGACCCTAATGGAAACATCACTAGCAGAAAGTCAAACGGACAGTTACTTTCCTACAAAGTGCCCTAATGGCTATCCAAAACAAAAAGATGTAAGCGACACATACATTCAAAGACGAACTATAACAAAAATAAATCATGACAGAAGAACCGCCTTGGAACGGTCAGTGAAAAGTATTTCACTGGGGGGCTTAAATCGATTTTACGTGGCCACAATCCTCGCCCTTACTTCTGCCGCTATTTAGACACATAATTTATTCAGTCCGCATAAAAGGTTCCTAACTCATCAGTGCTACATCTCCGAGAACACAAAAATCAACAAATTACAGAGATGAACCAACGATGAGGACTCGATAGCACGAAACATCTAATGCTAGAGCAAAAGAAAACCAACAGTAAGACTCCGGTGGGCCCGACCAAAGATAGAGCATCAAGTACCAACCAACATTACCCAAAATTTCAAGTAAGCCTTTACGCTGGAACCGTCATAGAATCTGAGGCCTAAACCGCCGGCATGCAATTAAAGAGGGAAGCAAAGTTATTAACCATAACAACCATGCATGCAGTCTGTCGTATAACATTTATGTTGTACCCAATGTTTTTATATCGAAGAATGATTTTACGAAATTGGGTACTGAAATCATTGCAAGTGCATATTTTTCTAACTTTATACACTAAGTCACCATAAAATACGGGTTCCGATAGGCCTTGTAGCAGAAGAGATTTTAGTCCAACATTGAATTTAGAAACTAAATCGGAATGACGTCTATAAAACTGAGAAAAGGCTTTACGTAGTTTATGATACCGATAACCCTGATCAAGAAGTTTAGCAGTTAGCAATTTATTACGAGTGTTGAAGTCATTTACATGACTAGACACTCTGGCAAATCGAATTAATTGTGAAATATAAACACCGTAGGATGCCGCATGAGGAACATCACCATCCAAGAAAGGAAAATTTACAATCTCAAAATCAAAATCATCATATTTATCATAAATTTTGTAGGAGACAAACCCATCTACAATAGATAAATGTAAATCCAAAAACGCGGCTTCCGTATCAGAAGAATTAGCTTTATTTAACTGAAGTTCTGCGGGGTAAATTTGACTGATTAAACCGTCGAAGTAGGTATTTTCAATATTCAATAAATCATCCAAATATCTTGAAGTCGAGCTAAAAGCTTCAATGATTTCAATGTTTTCAACGGAAAGGGGCATCATGAAATCTCTTTCATAACAAAACAAGAACAAATCAGCCACAAGGGGTGCGCAATTCGTACCCTCCGAGGGATTGAGTGTCCGTCCGTCTGTCCGTGCCAACATCAAGGTGTTTGAGGGTTGTTTTGGACATGATTATGAGGTTATTTTGAATATTATTCCATGTGTTTACATTAGAATAGCCCGAAACCGTTTTTGAATAGCATAGCCTCTAAACCTCTATAAAAAACATAAGAACAAAATAGCACAAGGCAAGACTTAAAACAATTTGCCTCGGTAGAATAAACCACAAAACAACAAAGAGTAAGACTAACACACTAAACACAAGAACAAACACACAAAGCAAGACTTAAAACAAATCGTCTCGTAGAATGAACCACAAAGCAACAAAGAGTAAGACTAACACCTGGACCTCACGCCTTAAAACGGTCAGTAGAATGAACCAACGGGGTGGGGGTAGGGGTTAAAACACTTTTACAGCCGACTAACTTCACCCTGGGTCCTAATCCACTCTTAAACACAAATATTAAACAGAAAGCGAAATAGGCAGCTGTTGAAGGTGACCAAATGCCTGCATCACAACACAACCAGTAAAACAGAAAGCAAAGCCGGCAGCTGTTGAAGACGGTGACCACAACGCTAGCATTACAACACTTATAGAAAAACAGAAAGCAAGTTAGTTCGGTTTAGGTGACATTATTACACACGCTATTGATCAGATTTCTTAAATAGCGTAGGCCGTCTACGTTAAAACGTCACTGTGCGCACTATGAATTATTAGAAACATTCAAATCTAAAGGCAACTCAGTGCGTAATATCACTTAGTCCTATAGCAGTTACTTCCAATGCATTAAAATTATAGTCTTTGTCTTTATTAGTGGCGTCGTGTATGCCGGTTCAGGACATGGTTGACTGATAAGCATTCAACTTTGCAGGCTGGTTTCTCAGGGTTATCATTAACTGTGTCATCAAATGCTAATGCTTTAACCTCTGGATTCAGCTGTATTTTGCAGTATGCACTCATTTCATAATAACAGACCTAAGTGTTTGAACACACAATCAACAGAAGCAGCGTAGACCTTGCTCGATCTGACATTTGCCATTCTAACAGCTCTTGACATATTGCTTTAAAGTAAACTCTATGACTGGTATATACTCTAAGGTTTACTAGACGATTTGTGGCTGACCTTACCCGACTCTAGTCGGACTCAACGTGTTTCTGTCAGTGGTTTTCTTTTGTCAAGTCCCAGCTAGCATTCTTTACAAATCTATAGCGGGCCGTTATCGGCCCGTGAGCTACCTGACAGACCGATAACGGCCAGCTATAGATTTATGTAGAATGCTTACTGGGGTGTCAGGCAAATGTAGTCTGTCTCACTGACCGTTAACACTCTCTGGGCATATCCAGCAGACAACGAAGGATAATATTTTTCCTTTTTTTCCCATAAAGTAGGCTTTGACATTTTATGCAAATTGTCGCCATGGCTGATTTTCCTTTACAAGGGGTGTGTGTGGGGGTTGGGGGGTGGGGGAGGGGGGCAACTTTGTATGACACTTTTCTGCGCACCAATTCCCTGATGGAAAGGCGTCTGTTCCAAAAGGAAAATGATTGCTCCTAATAGGAGTACATGCTTTTCTTTATATAGGACCTCTTTTCAGAAGGAAAGCAAACCAATATTGACAAAGTCATCTCCCCTGAATGTGTGTCCATTGCCCTCAAGTAAACTCTCTCTCTCTCTCTCTCTCTCTCTCTCTCTCTCTCTCTCTCTCTCTCTCTCTCTCTCTCTCCTAGACTACTTTCAGCTGAGCATGATAATTTAAAACAATCAGCCTTTTATGGGATGCATAGCAACAGTGCTTTTTCTTTTCATTTTTAAACCAGATAGACCCGCAAACCAATAGGTATTTTCACAGGGAACATTTCCCCGCCAATGAGGACACTTCCAACGCGCGATAACGATGAGTGTAGCTGAAATGAAAGATATTGACCCAGTAAGCATTCCTTATAAATATAAACCAGGCCGTTATCGGTCCGTCAGCTACAAAGAATGCTAGCTGGGCGATAAACCATGCATTTTAATCTACACTGGATGAAACATAATTAGATCGATGTTTAAATATTTTACGGTTGTGGAAACGGCCATTTTAATATCAAATGAGAATTTATGATGTCATACAGAATTATTTAAAAATGTAAAAGCAAAATAAATACTATTTGCAACTATTGTTGCAAATAGTATTTATTTTGCTTTTACATTTTTAAATAATTCTGGTTTGCCTCTAGATTTGTGTATATGGCTTCTTCTACAAACATTAATAGCACGAAAACCACAGTGTTTTTTGTCAAAAGAAAATACATTTAATATTCTGAAATATTTAGAACCTCAGTAAATATTCTATCTATTTCTATAAGGTTGTACTGCAACACCCCCTCGCGAGGCAGGATGATTGCGCATCGTGAGAATAAAGGAAGATAAATAGTGAGACTAAAAAAGGTGTGATAGTGAGGTGTGAGAAACTGATGATAGTGTTAGCTGTCAAAAAAACAGATTATATTAAAATGAGGTTAAAAACAGGTCTGCTGTATTTATAGCATTTGGTGGTCAAGCGACCGGACTGCCACACTGAACTGATTCACAGTGTAGGCAGGAGCACGACATTTGGGGGTGGGGGGTCTATTCATTTGCCAGACAACCAAGGGGAAGAAAATTCAAAGTGTCGGCGCCCTTCACAACGGTAATGAAATCTTTAAACTGCATTAACACTTTTTATGTCACAATATAGGGTTTATCAAGATCTTTCATCTATATATCTTTAAACGGAGGGGTGTCTGTACAACTGTTTATAAATACATGTTAACCCATTTATGCCTCGGTTGCTCAGTTGGATGCGCGTCCGACTGGTGATCAGAAGGTTGCGGGTTCGACCCCTGCCGAGTTTGCAACATTCTTTCGCGGAGATTGAGCATAAAATATTTTCTACGGTCATTCACTCCCTTCCGCTGATTCAAGAAGGACAGTTGTCGGTTTCTGGCGGAAGAATGTGCACAATACTGGTTAACGGCATCGAGGACTAAGCCTGTCCAGTAAACGTGTGGTTAGGTAAACTGATCGCGCTCGACATGACCCCATTTTCTATAAACCAGGGTAATAATTAGAACTAACCAGATACCCCTTCTACTGGAAATGGACCGGTCTAAAAAGTTATGGTAGAAGAGTAAACTCGGCATAAATGGCTTAATATACTCACTACAAACAAAGCGCATCGTTTCGTTGTAAAACTGGGTTGTGTTCAGATGTGCAAGTTACTTGCGATTGTTTTGCCCTGAGACCCGTATTGCTGTTGGTGCACGTCATCACCCAGTAAGCATTCTACATAAATCTACTGCGGGCCGTTATCGGCCCGTCAGGGTAGCTGACGGGCCGATAACGGCCCGCTGTAAATTTATGGAGAATGCTAGCTGGGCAAGTACAGGGATCCAGGACAAAACATTCGCTGCCCCTTTGCACTTGTGAACCAGATCTGATCTAGTGTGTATGTTAACGTGCATGTAAATCAACTTGAGTTGTTTTTCCTCATATAAAGTATACATGCTAAAAATTATGGACCAATAAATACATAGAAATACATTTTTATTGCAATAGCAAAATAAGGATAACATATTAATCTTACTTTTGTTTGAAGTTCAGAAGTGTTGCATTTCTATTTTCGGGTCAGTATCTGTCACATTTTCATTTCTCGGTGAATTATCCGATTAATGGGAACTAGATGGCCACGAGAAAAAAAGAATCATGAGCGATGTTACAAAATAATCCGAGGGCAAAATGTATCATTTATTGTCTCTGTTCTTATATATAATGAGACTTTTAGTTTCGCCTACAATTTGAACTTTCATGCAGTATATTAATTTGATATATACCGTTTATGTGAAGACGCCAATGTCCACATTCATAGAGGACAACATTTTTAAATACCTTTTTTTATTATTTTGTCCCAGAAAATAGGCTTTGATATTTCATGTAAATTGCTTTGTATGGAAAATTCCTTTGGAATTTAAGAGAAACGATGATTTCGAGCATATTGAGGTAGCAAATACTCACATCAGCGAAGACATTCGCGCAGTCTGATCAGGTCCTCCCTGTTCGGTTACAGGATTTTATATAAAATAGACAGAAATAACAGATAACAAAGACGGTATAGGGTACGCGCATGCACGTGATGATTTGAATCTCGATGGTACCTTTTCACCTGGCACTGTCGGTTTAGTCAAGATCTGCCCGGGGTCACAGTATATGTTTCTTAATGAATCCAAAGTTTATTTGGGTCACTTATTTTGTCTGCGCGACACCTATTGCTTTTTTCTGAATTTACCCTGGGGTCGAGCGACACCGAAACTTTCGTAGTAAATCACCGTATAACATGGGACACGTCAAATGAAAGTGTCTTCGAACATGCGCAAAAGACACAGATTCAGATTCATACCGCGCATGCGAAAACTCTCATCCAGGTATTTGCTTTTCATTGATACATTCTATAGTGTCAAATAAGTATCTAAGGGGACAGCGAAGACACTGATCAGACTGCGCGGATACGCAGTCTGATATGGTAATTGGCTGTCCGCATATTCCCGAAAACACGTTTTTGCATGGCGCGGCCCATATTAGAATGATACGTTTCCATTACGAAAACATGCCTATTCAAATCTACTGAAAATTTTACCACCGAAAAAATGAAAATTTTCAGATAAAAAATTCTGATTTTTTTATATATAGAACTTTATATTGGTGTATTTTGATTATCTCCCCTGTGCATTTATGCTCTTGGCTCAGTTTTGTCACGAAAACATGCCTGTATAATTTTGAACCCCTTAAACCCCACTTATACATTAGTAAAACTGGGATTTACAGGAGTATACATTATTTTTCTCATTTCTGCTCAAAACATAGATTGGGGGTACTCGTTAGAACCGCCTCGAGGCGGTTCTAACGAGTACCCACAATCTTTGTTTTGAGCAGAAATGTCGAGGCGGTTCTAACGAGTACCCACAAACTATGTTTAGAGCAGAAATGAGAAAAAATAATGTATACCCCTGTAAATCCCAGTTTTACCATTATATAAGTGGGGTTTAAGGGGTTCAAAATTATACAGGCATGTTTTCGTGATGACTGCCTGGCAAAACTGAGCCAAGGGCATAAACGCACAGGGGAGATAATCAAAATACACCATTAAAAAGTTCTATATCAGTTTTGGGTCATTAGTTTTTGGCTATGTATCAGGCTCGAGCCAGGGACACTTCAACTGCTCTACCGAGCTGTCCGGCCTTTACTGGTACATGACACGTATAGAAAATGACCTTTCGAGGCTAGATGGTCAGCATGAAATTCATGACTAAAAGATACCATCAGAAACAACCCGCAGGCTTAAAACAGAATCATTGTTATACTCCGTGCGATAGGTGGTATGCCACACATGCAAATACGTAAAAGATTGTTATGTTTGCGAACGCATACGTAGCAATTACATTATATGTGTATGAGTAACACATGTCGAATTTTACACCTTGCAAACAATGCGAAATCTTCACATCATTAGGTGTTTTAGATGTTGAATAGAAGTTATACACGTAAAATGGTAGGAAAGCTATCCTTTCCCAACTTATGCGTTAATCCTTTCAAACTACTGCCTGTAAACAGGTCTGACGTGGCGTCTGATCAGGCTCCAGACTATTTGTCACTCGTATTGATATACTTGTGCAAGAGTGGAGCAAATGTCATTTCTATATATAATTTAAGATTCTGTTTGGCTTTAAAATATTATCAAAAAAGGGGTGTAAGACCTGATTCACGAATGGGCGCCAAACATCGATTTGGTTTTTAGAATATGACAGAGGGTTGTTATTATTTGGGGTATCTTTACTTCGTGGGTGTAACGAATTAAAGTGTACTTCTATAGAAGAACGACCCTTGGGCCCAGTTTTTCAAAGCATCGTTAGCTAAACGAGCTCGTTAGTGGTCAAAATGTGAACTGTTATAGTAAGTACAATATCTAATTCACAGGTAATTTTGCTTAAAAAAGTGAGTAGCAAAAACTACGAACATTTTTTCAGCAAATATATAAGCGTATGTGCCAGATTCAAAGTTTTAACGATACTTTAACTAGTTTTAAACAACTGGACCCAGGTCATTATTCCGTAGAAGTAGTGACACCTTTCTGTTTCAACCCTCTTATTTGTTGATGGGTTTTAAAAGAACTTGACAAAAATGTTAAGACGATGTGTCACGCGCAAGACCTAGGTACGTAACTCAAAGGTCAAGATCATAGAGATCATTCAAAGATAATGGTGTCCTGATTTGTGATTCTGGCAGCAGAATGCCGTGTCTGACTTGCAATTTTGTTATTTGTGAGTAGATTTTAAAATAACTGGAAACAAATGTTAGCCATATCAAGACAATATGTCGCGCGCAAGATCTAAGTTCCCACCTCAAAATTCGATGTCACAAATTAAGATAAATGACAATCTGGGCCCAGTTGTTCAAAGCTAACGACGTCGTTAGTTAACGATTCGTTAAAATTTTAATCGAGCGATACGCAAATATGCTGAAATTTTTTGCTGAAAAAATGTGAGTAGCTTTTGCAATGCAAAAGCTACTCACATTTTTCAGCAAAAAATATCAGAATATTGTATATTGAATCCGCTAAAACAGTTAACGAAATGACCCTTAACGAGCTCGTTAAGCTAACGACGCTTTGAACAACTGGGTCCTGTTTATTTGGGCTGATAGTGTTAATGTAAGGTTTGTTGTTTTGCTCCCTACCTTAAACTACCCGAAATCAGACAAAATTCGATTGATTATTCTAACTCTCGGGAACGACATAGCTAACTCGTGGTAAGGAGTTCACTTTGTCATGGGAACAGTATACTCACTCGTGGGAATAACACAGTGAACTCGTTGGAATGACATACGAGACTCATGGTCAAGATTATTAAACGGAACCACTGCAGAAAGGGGTTGATCAAAAAACACAGTCTATGTCTAAATGTGCAGAGCCCAGTAAAGGGAAAGTAAAAAGGTTTACGTTTGGCAAGCTTAGCATTAGAATCTATCTGTTTACACCACGTATCTCAGTCACAGGACATTCTTTCATAGACTTTTTTCACCATTCTTATTTCTCTTCACTGCATATAGATGGGTCTTCAAAACAAGAGTAGTTATTTTCATTCCATACAGATAACTCTTCCAAATAAGAGTAGTCTTGCAAGACGAGGTATTCTAGAAACCATGACAAAATGTACAAAGGTACATTGGTATTATGTTTTCTGTTCTTTTCTACCATGAGTACAAAAACAGTAGAAAACAAATCAATGTATGTGTCATATATAAAATTACTCAAATGCATCGTCCAGATTTCTAGAGTTCATGTTTTGCAAAAATTACTTTTATTTTTAGGAGTGTCTATATGCCCATATATCAAAGTAAAAGAGCGAAATAGTCTTTTAACTATTGTACAGCCATTACGGATCGCCTAGAAAAAATAAGAAGGGTCAATGCCATCAGGGCTATCTGTTCGCAAAGAAAAAAAAAAAAAAACGAGAAAAAAAAACAAAAAAAAAAACGCCGAAAGCCGAACCGCTTTCTATCTTTTTTTTATTTTTTTTTTATTTTTTAAGCTATTTTTGAGAACTTGAAATAGATCTGATTGTATCAGTTCCTTAGTTCATTGATACTTTGTTGAATATTTCAATAAGCGTCAGGCTGAAATTAATGAAATATGAATAATTTACTTTGGAAAGACTTTTAGGGGGTGAGGGTGGGCGGGGAGGAAAAAACAGGCGGCGTCGTTATTTTCTTCTTTGCGAATCGTCTTTTAACTTCACGTAAAGGGCTCTTGATAATACTATTATGACCTGGGGTCACTTTTCTTTCAGAAGGATGATCGGGGTTCGTTATTCTATGGGGCCCCTAATTCTTCGGGAGGGGTCGATATACTTCTCGTGGGGGAGGGGTGGTGATAATATTATAACGAGAGAGGTCATAAAATTATGACCGGGGAGTCACTATTGTTTGAAGAATAATGACCACATGGGGGCCATTTTACTTCGTTACACCGGCTCATATTGTAAGTGAAGTTTATGTAACGTTAGAGTACTTATTCATCTATTGTAGACTGAATTAACTCCCCCACAATATATATTGGAAGGGTCTAATTTTGATTTTAGGTATGCCAGGCTATATGATTTAGATATTTCTAGAGAAAAATATTTGCAAACAATGGAGACCTGATTACATGCCGCATTCTGCGGCTCTGAACCGGTTCTGCACTGTTTGCCAGTTACCCTTTTAGAGAGGACTCCAGACTACAATGGGTTAACTTGTCAGGATGTCAACGAATTTTAAAACAAATACAACAGTCAGTTGTAATTTAGATGTAAAAGCTTTTAACAACTTTTCTCAGCAATACAACAAACAATACCGCGGGCTACTGTCGTGTTCGACATTACATGCTTTACATTCCAAATGTATGGTAAACATGCAGTACAGTCCATTTAGGCCACCAGCTGACAAAAAGGCTCCTAATACGAACAGCGAAGCCCCAGACCAGTTTGCGCAGCCAAGCGTCGGGTCAAAATCTTTACTATTTGTCATATATCTTTTGCAAGGTCCCTATGTTGTGTAGACGAACAGCCAAGCTCCTGATCAGACTGCGTGAGTGCGCAGGCTGGTCTAAATCTTCGCTGTTCGCTTACGTTCTGAGGCCGTTTTTCTCATTCGCCAGCCCATATGTACTTTATGCATGTCAGGTACACGTAGTTAGTTGCCATTTGCTAAGATTACTTTATATTTCTTAAAACACAACCCATCAACCGTCTCAAGAATTATTTAAGGGGAACTGGTTCACTTTCAGGAGAGCTTACTATTTCAATACCATCGCTGGAAGGGGTCTGCTGTACAATGAACGCATTTGCTGCTAAAAGGAAACAAATGCTCCTCTTGGGAGCGAATTCTTTCTTTTTAGAGTATAGTCTTCTTTTCAGAAGTGGTTTAATGTGAAGGAAAGCAAATTGAAAGTTACAAAAATATCTCCCTTGTCAAATATGGCGACTATTCCTTAAATGCGTCATCACGTAACCATGCGCTAATTCCGGTGTTTATCAATTCTAACTGTTTGCAAAATAATGTTGAATACGGGCAATGTCCTCGTGTTTAAACATAACGAAAACACGCCTATTCAAATATATAGAAAAATTCACCTCCAAAAACTGAAAATTTTCAGATAAAAAAAACCCTGATATTTTTCATATTTCTGCTCAAAACATAGATTGTGGGTACTCGTTAGAACCTAACGAGTACCCACAATATATGTTTTTAAGGAGAAAAATAGAAAAAAGTGTATACCCCTGTAAACCCCAGTTTTACTACATAAAAGAGGGGTTTAAGGGGGTCAAAATTATAAAGGCATGCTTAAGTAGTAGTATAGGGTGGCACTATGGGCCACCCTATACTACTTTTAGTGATAAAATGCAGCATTTCGTTCAAAGGAACTGGATACACTTGATAGATTTAATGCCAATTTTACAAGAAAGACAGACAACCGCTGTGACTTCCTGTTTGCTTTTCCGCAAACCAATCCCTTCTGAGAATGATTTATTCTAAAAGGAAGGAATATGCTCCAAAAAGAAGCATATTGTCCTTAAAATAGTTTACCCATTTTCAGAAAAGCCGTAAATAATGTAAGTAGAGTTGCCTCCACTGAAAGTATCCATTTTCTAAACACCTAGCAGGCTGGGCATATACAGAAATAGTTTAGGGTTCTAGGTTTAAAGTGATATGATATGTCAAGAACTAAAGGCAGGATGGTGCGCTTTCTGGTTACAACTACATGTCGTAACCGCTTGTGAGACTTTGCGTTCACTGCAGAACTAAACTAAAGAAAATAATTTAATCTATACCTTAGAAATGAGATGCTTCTGTCTGTTACAGATACCACCACACCGCTGAGGACATACGCAAACAAATCCGAGTGCCACTGGTGTCCATGATGACCTCCTAATCATGGTCAAGACACGAAACCTCAGGTGGTACGTCATATCTCACTTTCCTCTGATATTGCCAAAAAAAAAAAAAAAAAAAGATAGTTCTGCAAGGCATGAAGGGACTAGAACAAGGGATAGAAAGAAAAAAAGATGGGAAGACGACATCAAGGACTGAAACAGTCTTAGCATCGTAAACTCGCAAAGGACACTTGAAGACCTGATGAAATTGGAATGATCGACAAGGTTAAGGGACTACAGTAATATATAGGTTAGGATAAGGAGTAAGTATAGGTTTAGATTGCGCGTAGATTATAAATTTTGTCCAGCATGGGATTGGCATGTCTGTCCGGAGCACAATGTAGTTATATTTCCTACCATTCGGTATGTTTGTTTGTTTGTTTGTTTATAGTTGTTGTTGTTTGTTTGTTTTGTTTTAAACGGAAAGACTTTCCGTATCTACCTTAAATATTTATACACTATAACTTCTTACCTTACTTTGCTTAAAATATTAACACGGCCATTTTCCTAATTGTAGATACAAATATATGTTGAAAATTTATGGACAAGTAGCAAACAATGTAGATCCGTTCTGAAGCTCTGATTTTGGTCTACACGGGTTGCTCAGTTCTATCTGACCCAGTTCTAAAGGTAGATCTGGTAGTATTTTCCCCATGACATTACCAGGCACACACGAAAGCGGGGATCATGCAAGACACAGCAAAATGCGTACAGGATGCTATATGCAAGATCAAGGGCCGCGTAAACAGGTGGGACATATACAAGACAAAGCTCGGTGCACACAAGATAATTTATGCAAGACACAGTACATTTTATACAGGCTGGCTTTATACAAGATGGCAAAACAGACATAAAAAACGGAACTTATGCAAAGTACAATGCAAAACACAGTGAAAGCACACAGGCAGCTAAACTATAAATGCAAAACACGGCACAGTGCACATTAGCAGGACCTTTTAAGACACAACTTAGTATATACAAGCAAAAATGTCATTCACAACAGCACAGCGCACACGGTTGGGGGAGGGGGATCATGCAAGATACCGCGCAGTACAGTCTCGAGGCCTTTTACAGAACAGAGTGTAGTGCACACACGGTGGGGGAGGGGGTGGGGGGGATATGCAAGACGAAAAGAACAGTGCATACATATGCAAGACGAAAAGAACAGTGCATACAGGGAGAGGGGCTTCTGCAAGACAGGTCGACGTGCACACAGGGGTCCTTATGGAAGACAACGTGCAGTGCACACAAGAAAAGGGCCTTAGATAAGACAGCGCAGTGCACCCAGACAGCCTTATGCAAAACACAGAGCAATGCACAGAAAGGGACTTGTGCAAGGTACAGCAAAGTACATGCAGCCTTATGAAAGACAGTGCAATGCATACACGTAGCCTTCGGCAAGACACAGCACAGTGCATACACGATGCTTTTTTTTTTTACTAGATACAACACAATGCCTTGTGCGAGACAAAAACACTAAACAATGCACACAGGGGACCTTATGCAAGACAGTGTAATGCACACAAGAAAAGGGGCCTTACACAGTGCACACAGAGAGCCTATGAAAGACACAGCGCAGTGCATACAGGGAGTCTAATGCAAGACACAGCGTAGTGCACACAGGGAGTCTTATGCAAGAAACAGCGCAGTATACACAGACAGTGTTATGGAAGACACAGTGCAGGGCACACAAGGAGCCTCATGCAAGACACAGTGCAGTATACACACGCATCCTTAAGCGAGACACAACGCAGAACACATATGGAGTCTTATGCACGACACAAAGCATAGCACACAGGAAGCCTTATGCAAGACACAGCGCAGTACATACATGGAGTCTTATGCACGACACAGCCGACACGGCGCAGGGCACTCAAGGCGCCGTATGCAAGACACAGCGCAATACATACATGGAGTCTTATGCACGACACAGCCGACACGGCGCAGGGCACTTAAGGCGCCGTATGCAAGACACAGCGCAGTACATACATGGAGTCTTATGCATGACACAGCCGACACAGCGCAGGGCACTTAAGGCGCCGTATGCAAGACACAGCGCAGTACATAGATGGAGTCTTATGCACGACACAGCCGACACAGCGCAGGGCACTTAAGGCGCCGTATGCAAGACACAGCGCAGTACATACATGGAGTCATGCACGACACAGCCGACACGGCGCAGAGCACTCAAGGCGCCGTATGCAAGACACAGCGCAGTACATAGATGGAGTCTTATGCACGACACAGCCGACACAGCGCAGAGCACTCAAGGCGCCGTATGCAAGACACAGCGCAGTACATAGATGGAGTCTTATGCACGACACAGCCGACACGGCGCAGAGCACTCAAGGCGCCGCATGCAAGACACAGCGCAGTACATACATGGAGTCATGCACGACACAGCCGACACAGCGCAGGGCACTCAAGGCGCCGTATGCAAGACACAGCGCAGTACATAAATGGAGCCTTATGCACAACACAGACGACACAGCGCAGGGCACTTAAGGCGCCGTATGCAAGACACAGCGCAGTACATACATGGAGTCATGCACGACACAGCCGACACGGCGCAGAGCACTCAAGGCGCCGTATGAAAGACACAGCGCAGTGCACACAGAAAGCCTTATGCAAGACACTGCGCAGTAAACACACAAGAAAACGAGCCTTAAACAAAACACCGAAACCGAACAAAACGAAGCACAAAAAGAAGGAGAGATGGGGAACAAGTAAGGTCAACACAAACGCCATATATGAAACCACAGGCGCACAAACAAAAAACTACAACTACAAAGACCGTACATATTTCTTAAGATCAGGAGTACACATTTTAATCTCTAGATTTGAAACACAATCTAGTATTTGAATTAGTGCCATTAATTAATGCTAGTTAGTTGGTATAAAATTAGATATTTGTGTTCCTTTGAGGTGTTGCACCCCTCCAGGTTCAACCCATGTTTCAGCTAGTATTGAAATTTTATTGAAGATAGTAAATCAAGTAAAGCATATTATTAGAACAGTTTATCCCGGAATAGCCAGATGTACAGATTTGTTCAAGTCTTCACTGTTTACATAAGATAAAGACTGTGGTTTTACCAATGCTTGTTAGTAAGGCTGGCACGATTAATCGGATAATCGATTAATTGATCGATAAATATCACAAAAACGATTATTGTTATAGATTTGCTAATAATCGATCATTTGATTTCTGTGTTTGTTACTTTACCGTAATTACCCTTAGTATTCAGACACCTCAACTCCCTATCATACTTTTATCTAAAATTTGAACAAGTCCAATTTACTACCCATTGTTGTGTCTAAAATAGCTGTGTTAGAAAAACAGTGTAGACCCTGATGAGAGACATCCAGTTGCTCAGTATAACATGAAAGGGTCATGCTCAAATAGGTAAAAGTAAGATCAAATCTTCAGCGATTACTAATCGATTTTCAATCACAATGGCAGGACTGATAATCGATTATCTTTTCAGCTCTGACTAGCCAGCCTTACTTGTTAGTGGCTTTGCTGTCCTGATCGTTAGTGTATCTGGCTTGGAAATGAGGTAATAAAAGGTTTGTATCCTTTACTTGGCCATACTTAACATGCCTTAGGTAAGTCAAGTATAATTTGGACAGCATGACAATTCTAGCTGGCTCTTGGCGCTGGGAATGGTTTGTTTCCTTTTTAACAATGGTTCAGTAAAATGGGATTTCATTTGTTGTTTTGTATGCATTTGTGTCTTGTCTGCATGGACCGTACATGCACACATAGAACAAGTGTCTGTAAGTTTTACTGCTGTTTTATTTATTCATGTTTTCAGTAAAATCTCGTTATTGTGGCAAGATTTTGAGAAGCTTAGTTGCCTTAAGGTTTATCCTCCTAATCTACAATATTTCAACTCTGCTGAGATATAAAATCCGAATTTATGGGATTTTTACTAGACCGGAGAAGAATGTAACAAACTAAAGTCCTGCTGTATGTTATTCCTCTGGCCACTATGACTGGGCAAAACGGTCATGAGAATTGGAAGTAAAATGATAAAACTGATTGCACAGGAAGATCTAATAATCTTGAGCAGTGGTTCCTTGATGTTTAAAAGAGGAGTCGACCGTTTTAACATTTTGAAAGTATGCAAGTGTTCAAATACCAGCTAGTCTGAGACAGAAAATTTAGACACTCCGGCTGGAGGTATAGTTATCACTGATCTACCAGGTTTTTACTATTTAAAGCTACCAGGTAGCATTATGAATTAAACTACCAATACTTCACCTTGGAGCAACAGAAACGTAAGTAAGGTATAATTACCACTACTTTATCAGGTTTTCTCTAAGTTTCCAGGTAGCATTACCTAACAAACTACCAATACTATATCTTGTGGCTGCAGAAATAGTTTAAGATGCCGGCTTCATCTCAATTTGAGGCCTTAATAGTGGTATAAGTAAAGTAAAGCTTTACTGACAGCTTCAGCTACTGTCTGCTTGGCGCTGCTAACTGTTTGGATTTACCATTAGGCTAAAGGTTTGTTTGATATGGCTCCGAATTCTTATTTTATCAGTTTCAGCTTTGTTAAATTAATCATTCTAATAAAATGTTACTTGACAAAGGGAATCATTGATTTATGCTGTAAAGTGGGAGACAGGATAAATCAGATGTAAAGTGATTATGTTTGTTAACCATAGCTTTTCAATGCAAAGTTGGCCTTCTTGCTTTGAACTGCCAAATATTTCACATTTGCATGTCAATTTATGTAGGTCAGCAAAGCAAAATGAGGTCATTGATTTGTGTTGGTTAAGTGGAGGGTACCAATATAAATCAAATGGCAGCTGATTGTTCATCTTTTAACGTATGTCCAATTAAACAAAAAGACTACCATCAGTCTGAAAGACTGAAAAATTCCTGCGCTACAAAGTTGTCTTCAATCTTTTTAGGTGGCTGGCAGGGCTGCTAGGAGGGAGAGTCATTTTTCTGGGCATCACAGTAGAAAAAGTGCCCCATTAATGCCCAGTCTGGTTTGGAATAGCATAAAATTGAATATACTTTAATAACATCAATGATCTTGATCTCATTCCAAAGACAGGAGAGTTAAGTTGTTTTTTTTTGTTTTTTTTTTTTTATTTTGTTTCCCCCCATCCCCCCCCCAAACGCTCCCCCACCCCCCACCCCCCCCAAAAAAAAAAAAACACAAAAAAAAAAAAAAAAAACACTAATAACTTGTGAGCACTATATTAAATATTTCAACTGTTTGATAAACGTTTTAATGGAAAATAGTAGTGGTGGTGGTGATGGTTGGGGTGGCGGTGGGGGCGGGGGGGGGGGGGGTGGGGGTTGTTTGGTTAGAATATATTCGTGGATACAAACTGGTATGCATTCTTAATGTAGGGTTATATATTACTGTTGTAGCCTTACTGTTGTTGGTAAATTTGTTTGTACCAGTATCACATTTTTTGTCACAAGAAGTTTTTCATAGGTGTCAGTATAAATATGATTTCACTTCTAAGGGATTTGTTTGAAAGTTGTAATGTTAAAGAACAAACTTTCTAATATTTTTATATGGCAACTTAAGCAGTGGCCATTTTAATGTAAAAGCCTTTGATTTCAATCGAACTATCGCATGATGTAAATAAGCTACTTTTCTAGCTCTTTGTAGCAAATGGTATGATTTAAGTAGATTGGATATCATCTTGAGATCCGTAATGTCGATATTAAGAATCCTGTATCTCTGAAGCCTTAACAGGGTCTTTGTTGCTATTGTAATTTTTGTTTTGTCATCGGTTGTTGTTTCTCTTATCTTCTTTAGTTGCACTGAGAAAGCTATGTTTCATGAATCATTGTGGTTTTTCCTAGGGAACATCATTCATATTTTTATAATTTTTCGTGTTGCAGGTTATTCATCATTTCACTTTCCTGTTCTAAAATAACTAATTTGTTGAACACTGCCACGTCTACTTCAGTTGTGAAAAGCGCTTTTAAGATTAATGGATTGCTTGTCATGCAGGTGGAGTGAGGTGACTGATGTATTCTATGCACTAGCAATGGTGAGCAGAAATAAGAAAAATAATGTATACTTCAATGTTTACCCCAGTTTTACTATACAAAAACGATGTTTAAGGGGTCAACATTATATAGGCATGTTTTTGTGATGTTGGCACAATCTGGTCAGTACCTTCGTCGCCAACTTACAGAATCCTTGGATTCTAGTCCATGTGTTAGAAGGACCTTATCTGACTGCAGAGGTACTGGCTAATTTGGGTCTTTCTGTTCACATGGCAACAGGACCCTTTTCTCGCGTTGAATGACATTTTTACTCTTAAGTTTAAAGATGTCTGAGTAAGCAGGTCAACAGTAGAAAAGAAACGGTCTCCACTCAGCTAGCATTCTTTATAAATCTAAAGCGGGCCGTAATCGGCCCGTCAGCGTAGCTGACAGGCCGATAACGGCCCGCGATAGATTTTTAAAGAATGCTTACTGGGCAGTACCTGGCCATAGAGATCATTAACGAACCACAAGTATGTTTCGTCAAATCAAACATTTAAATGCAGACTCATATCAATCTGAAGCTGGTCATACCTTAACTTTCAGACCTCTCTAAATTTAATCTTGCAGTTGAAAATTAGTGATATATATTTGCCTGATTATTCTCGTGCATTGTCTTATTGGATTAAAAGTATCAGACAATCAATATAGCGATATCCAGATGAGCCGCCACAATCATGGCACACAGCATTTCCAAGGCCATCAGACTTGAATGACAAGAAATGATTCACAAATGAGCACCTAACCTAACTATTGGCACTGACAGGCCAGTAATTCATTACTGACCGTTCCAAGGCGGCACTTTCATTGTTGTATTTTTGTTAACTGTTATGTAGTGTTTCACATATAGTTGACAAAGAACCGCCAACTCTGCTTGCCATCTGTTCATTTTGTGACTGCTTAAATGTATTTGTGTTAGGGGCTTGATGTGGATCTGATTGTATCAGTTCCTGAGTTCTCTTATTCACTTCGAGGCAAACAGTACAGACCCAGATACCAAATGCTGCAGAAACTGATAATGATTTGAAGAGTTTGACACTCATTCAGCAGATTTTTCAGACAAATCACCAATTAATAAAATGGACTCATTCAGTTTTTATGCCCCGAACTGCGAAGAAGTTGAGTTTTTATATTTGTTTGGGCCTGTCGGTCCGTTCTGTTCGTCCGTTACCTTGCAAAGGGTCAGGAATGGTTAAAGCTAGGATCTTGAAATTTTACATATAGCATAAGGATGAAAAATAAGCGGATCTGTTTTTTTTTTTCGTTTTTCCGTCGGGGTTCACCTTGCGGAGTTATTTCCCTTTTTATACCCCGCTACACGATAGTGGCGGGTATAATGGTATCACGTCGGTTGTCCGTGTATCCGTCCGTCTGCCCGTGCGTCTCTCGTATGTCCGACCGTATTTTCGTTTCCGGATGATAATTTGAGTTAATGTCAATGGCTTTTCACCAAATTTGATATGTGTATTAGTATTGTAGAGATCTGGTTTAGGATTGCTAATGGGCAAATTTCGTCAGTTTTTGACAGAGTTATCTGCCCGCGACACGTCCATATTTTTGTTTCCGGATGATTACTCTAGTAAATGTCAATGGATTTTTACCAAACTTGATATGTGTATTGATATTGTAAAGATCTGGTTTGGCATTGTTGATGGGCAAATTTCAACAGTTTTTGACAGAGTTATCTGCCCGCGGAAGGATAATGCCGGGTTATCATCGTGTCACGTTTTTTTTTTTTTTTTTTTTTTTTTTTTTTTTTTTTTTTTTGTTTTGATTTTTTTTTTTATATTTAGGCATTTGACAACAGTAGGTGGATACCAGTCTGCGCAACTCCTCGTGCAGTTTTATACTGATCAGCTTGAAACTTTGCAGGCTTTTTTGTCATGGCCTGTAGATGTGCGTGTGGTTTTAGCATTATCGTCCATTAAATTTTTGTTACTTTTTCCGGCTTTTCAACAGCACTTTTTTGGACTTAAGTACTATTAAAGTGCATAACGGTGATGTCTTGTGTACGCAACTCCTCCCGCAGTTTTATACCGATCATTTTTAAACTTTGCAGGCCCTTTTGTCATGATCTGTAGCTGTGGATGTGGTTCTGACATTATCTGTCTGTCCGTTGCGTTTTTTTTTTTTTTTTTTGTTTTTTTTTTTTTTTTTTTTTTGTTTGTTTCTTTTCCGTCAGGGTGCTCCTTGCGGATTTATTTCCCTTTTCCGACTAAGGCATTTGACGCAAGACGGTGGGTATATTGTGTGCGTACTCCTCATACTATACAGATCAAGCTAAAACTTTACAAGCTCTTTTGCCATGGTTTGTAAATTTGCATATAGTTTTGACATTATCGTCAATTTTATTTTTGTTATATATATATTTTTTTTTTTTACTTTTGAACTTAGCCGTTTTGGGGGCTTAAATCCTATTAAAGTGCACTATTATGGGTATCTTGTGTGCGCTCCTCTTAAAGTTTTATACCGATCAATTTGAAACTTTGTAGGCCTTTTAGTCGTCGTCTGTAAATGTGTATGCGGTTTTGGCGTTATCGTGAATATTATTATTTTTTTTTTTTTACTTTTTGAGCCATTTTTTGGTGCTTAAATATTGCTGTCAATGCATGTTTGAGTAAAGCATATACATTGTAGTTGGGGGCATAATTTTTACAAACAGATTTTCTAGTTAGATTTAGTACATACACCACAGAGAAAGATGGCATATTCAAATAAATAGAGTATGTAACAGAAAATTTACAGTATTGCTGCACCAGAACATACTCGATGAGTATTAACTGGAATTGCCTTAAGGGAAAACCAGTGAGAACCAAAATTATCGTTTCAATTTTACTGTCACCTTATCTACAAATGAGACGGTACTCGGAAGGTATTGGTTTTATTATCTTTGCATCACTTCATCCCAGCAGGCACATAACATTGGAACAACGTCGCTTCAACGTTGATTCAACGTCTTAACGTTGAATCAACGTTGAATCGACGTTTTTTAACGTTGTGTGCCGCTGGGATTACTAAACAGTTGGATTACGTGACTTCTTACCATACTGATCCTAAAAATTGAACAAGCCAACTTTATAACCTGTTGTTGTCTCAAAACATTGCTGAATGGGTGGCAACCAGCGTTGATCCTGATCACACGCAGCATTCTGAGGCATCTGATCAGGATCATAGCTGTTTGCTCAGGCCTATCTGTCCCCATACTTAAGGTTATTATCGTAAAACCTGTCATGGTATTCGAAAGTAAAATTCTTAGTGAGATGGCAAACAGTGTAGACTCTGATCAGACTACAGGAGCAGCCTGATCGGATTTTACATTGGTTTGTATATCTTTGGGTGTACGAAATTTACGGACATTTACTATAATTATTTTAAAAACTGCACGGCAATATAAATTTAAACAAGAGGTCCATGAACCACGATCCGCTCATCTGATAAAAACAGCTATTGCATATCTTAAGTGATATGTAACTTCTTGCAGTATTGTCACAGCAACTAGAACACACATTTGACCACACCGTAAAATGATCAAAGGTCATCCTAGTATCATCATTTGAATAAACTTGGTAGAATTTGAGTTAACAATGCAGTATACCAAGATTCAGCCTCAAAGCTTTCTTAGTTCTGGAGCATGTATGGGCATGGCAGCGATCTGGTTCAATGGCGCAGAACCATTCGACCAGATTGTCAAAATCCTTTCGACAGAAGACCCCATATGAAATCTAGTGAAAATTGTTCAAACGGTTTCAGAGAAGACGTTTAAAGATTTCACGGTTTTATACATGTTTATAGCCTAGGAGCAAGGGCAGATAACCGCCAAAATTTTGGTGGTAGCTTAACAGTTTTACTTCTTTAGTTTCAGCCATTAGTATTTAATACGTTTTGAGAAAAAATGATTTTTCAACATTTTCTCCATACAAATGTATGGGGGCGCAAATTTGACCTTGCCGTAAAAAGTTCAAAAGTCAACCTACGGTCTTTTGGACGAATTTGGTAGATCTTGAGTCCCAGATGTTATATACCAAAGCTTTCTTGGTTCTTGAGAAGAAGATTTTTATGCGCATTTATCATATATGGGCATGGCGGCCATCTTGTTCAGTGGTGCGGAACCATTAAACAAATTGTCAATACTCTTTCGACAGAAGGTCCTATGTGAAATCTGGTGAAAATTGCTCAAGCGATTTCAGGGAAGACATTTAAAATGTACACAATTTTATATATGTACATAGCCAAGGGCAGATAACCCACAGGGGACAAAATATTGATTGTAACTAAAACGTTTTACTACTTTAATCATGCATTGCAAATTTCAGTCATTAGTCTTTAATACATTTTGAGAAAGTGACTTTTCAACATTCCCCACCCCCCACCCCCAAAAAATGTAAAGTGAGACAAAATTGACACTGCATTACTAAAAAGGTCAAAGGTCAACCTATGACCATCATTTGAACAAAATTAGTAGACCTTGAGTCCCAGATGCTATATACCAAGATTCAGCTTTAAAGCTTATTTGGTTCTGGAGAAGAAGTTTTTATGTTTTTTACAATATATGGACATGGCAGCCATCTTGTTCAATGGCGCAGAACCATTTGAATAAATTGTAAATAGCCTTTCAACAGATGGCCTCATATGAAATCTGGTGAAAATTGCTAAAGCAGTTTCAGAGAAGAAGGTATTTAAAAATTACATTTCTATACATGTACATTGTCCAGGGGCAAGGGCAGATACCCACCCCCCACCCCCCGCCACACACACACACAAGCACACAAAAGGGGACAGAGTTTGATTATGACTAAAAGATTTCACTTCTTTTACCATACATTTTCAGTTTCAGCCATTAGTCTTTCATACATTTTGAGAACTCGGCGTCTGAACAGGGTCTCCACTGTTTGCAAATAGTTCAACCAATTTTCTCAAATAATATCTAAATCACACAGCCTGACATACCTAAAATCGAAAGTAGAATCTTCCAATATATAGTGTGGGAAAGTTCATTCAGTCTATAATGGGATATAGTTCCATATTGAATAGTTCAAAATTGTTTGCCTAAAGGTTTTTAGGTAGGAGGAAATTGTTACCTACACACGTTTTCAACGCGAAAACATCTTCATGAAAACACGCCTATATAATTTTGACCCCCTTAAACCCGACTTTTATATAGTAAAACTGGGGTTTATAGGGGTATACATTATTTTTACTTATTTTGCTAAAACATATATTGTGGGTACTCGTTAGAACCGCCTCGGCGAGGCGGTTCTAACGAGTCCCCACAATCTATGTTTTCAGCAGAAAAATGAAAAAATATCAGAATTTTTTATCTAAATATTTTCCTTTTTTGGTTGTAAACGTTTCAGTATATTTGAATACGTGTGTTTTCGTTATGTATCTGTATAATTTTGGCAAAACAGTTACTAATAAACCAAAGAAGGTACAATATTGTACTTTTTGTGACATTCTCTTGGGTGTTTAAAGAAAATAAAGTAATATTACATTGAATTTTAATTTACAGCCGATTTTCTGGTTAGTTTAATAGCTAAAATTTGCTATATTTTCTTTTTTTTTTTTTGATTGAGAGAAACTGTAGCAAACTTGCCTCCACCCCATCCCATTTTTCTGACATAACTGTCTTGTACAGGTCTAGTTGACTGTTTTTGGCTAATACAAGATGTTTTCCATGTTGTGTTGGCAAAAGAAGAAAAATCATTGGGAAACACAAGTAAACTGCACAAAAAGAAGCGTCTACCTTAGAATGAAAGTTACTGTGAGAAATATTGCAAGTTTTGTTGTCAGCGTATACATCTTCTAAAGGCAATATCTACAGCATAAGAAAAGTGATTAGCATGATAATTCACAGTTTGTTACATTGCTCAACCTACTATATGAGGTTATAAAGCTTTTTTGACTATCTAACGCAATTTCATCTATGACAAAAGCCAGCCAGATTGAAACGGTTCTCAGAGAAATATCACCCGAGCTCATATTTTGACCTAACTCCCGGTCACGTGAATTACCTGGCAACTTCACCTGCGACAAAAGCCAGTATGATTGACCAGCTCTTAGAGAACTATCACCTGGACTCATATCAGGTGATCAATTTGTTACAAGCATTGATCGATCATTAGCGATCAAAAGAAGCAGTTCCTTTAAAATATGAGTTGGGTAATAAAAACATCTATTTCATACCTTTCTGGCCGACAGTCAAAACTATCAGCCCCTCGGTGTTGTGGATCACCTGATTAACTATCGCCCTCGGCTTTCGGCCTCTTCGGCCTCGGCCGATAGTTCAGGTGGACCACAGCACCGCGGGGCTGATAGTTTTGACTGTCGCCCAGACAGATATGAAATAGTTGTATAATAGCTCATGTCACAATGGGTGAAAATGATCAGAAACTAGATTTTGAAGAAAAAGGTTGTGCTTAAATGGTCATGAACTGTTAAAATTTACAGCGAACCAGGCTGCATAAGTCTTAAGTTTACAGCGCACTGGGTTGTGTTACGCCATAGGCGGCCAAGACGCACCGAGGGCGACTTCCAATTTGATTAAGCTCCGAGTTGGGCGATGCCTAACTGGACCACTACACAGAAGACTATAACAAAGTTAGATTTTTGTTTTACTTTTTTTACATGTACTATTAACAACACACATAACAATACAGACATTAACATAATACAACACTTCACACACAATTTGACGCAAATCTCTTCACGTTGGCACGGTTGGGGAACTGGTATATTACTTGATTAACCTGGCTTGATTAATCAATTTAATACACTCATTAGTCTTACGACATGAAAGCCGTAAAGGAATAAAGCATAGCTGAAAAAATTGCCCGCCGATCGTGGGATTCGAACTCGGTCCTCCCGGATTAAAGTCCAGTGCTCTAACCACTGAGCCAAAGAGTCCTCCCTGACGCAGTTGTCAGAGAATGAATATATACCGAGGGGGAGAATGTCACCGGGTATAGGTATATATATCACACTTGTACTGCCTTGCGGTACAAGCCGGCTTTTATAGCGACGCGGTAGAGTGTTGGCCTGTCACGCAGACGGCCCGGGTTCGATCCCCGGTCGGGGAAAAATGTTATTTCCATTTTTTCACCTGTTACATATATACCCAACCAAGTAAGGATACCTCTGCGTGCCAATGTGAAGAAATTGCCTCCTTGCCTCCCTTTCCGCCACCCTTTCCTATATTAGTTCTATGGCGCCTTTATTTATTCACTTTTTTTAAGTTTAATTCTTTTTACGGATTGAGCTCATATTTTTATATTTATTTATTCAGAGCCTTAATTTTTTGCCATATCACAATCACTTGAACAATCTTCACTTGTTCACTCTTGTGGTTGTTTACTATATCGCATAAGACTCGTGTTTGGCAACCTTTGCTCGCCCAAGACTGGAATCTAGCTTAGATACTACACCTCATATTGATATCAACTATCCTTGGAAGGATATGGAAGGACATAACTCAAAATAACAAAACACAAAGGCCATGTTCAATGATAACCTAATATGAAGCCTGCTATGATTCTACTCATTATTCTACAATGACACACGTCACCATATTGAGTGAGTGACGTCATTGACGTCACGACTAAATATCTTATGCCATGATAAACCCATCACTGACTTCGATTTGACTCATCCGTGACCTCTTTTAATGACGTCGACGCGGTCGACGGTGAGAGCTCGCTAACCGTTGGCAACGTCGTACGCTTAACGACATAACAACATATGCAAGCACCATTTCCATATATACATAAATGATTATAATGTATGAATGACAATAAGGGACATGTCGTTCCAAATGCCGCAACCCTAAATGTCACTTACATTACTTATGTTAAACACCTCGACTTCCGGATAATGAGGGCGAGAGTAGTATTGGATCAACTCCAACTATTATAAACTCGGTGCCCTGATCAGACGAAATCGGAACTCTTAAAAATACCAGCTTTTGCAGCAATGCATGGCTCGTATAGTCTTTCTGTAGAGTTTGTCCACAGGCACACGACTGTATATTTGTTATTTTTTTACATATAAAATGTTAGCCTATCATTACTTTTCTATCAAATTTCAAGTCGATCGGTTATAAAATAAGTTACTTGCAAAATGCCACTCCCGTAGTCAAATAAAACACTATAGACATATAATGTTTTACGTCTTCGGTCGAACTTGACAGTGAGCTACAGGATATTTCCAGATCTCATAATCTGTAAAACAAAAAAAAAAATAAATAAATAAAATAAAATATTCTGTCGAGTGCCTATACGTTTGTCGGGTCTTCCTCGGTCAAGCACTTTCGGCTCAGGTGAGCTAAAAATCAATGAAAATGAAAATGCCAGTCAAAGGTCTCCTCTCAATCATTTTCTGTTTCTAAAATGCTAAAACAAAGGCGGTTCTAACGAGTACCCACATTCTAAGTTTTAAGCAGAAATATGAAAAATATCAAAAATTTTTATCGGGATTTTTTCCTTTTTTTGGTTGTAAAATTTTCAATATATTTGAATAGGCCTGTTTTCGTAATTTTTATGCATCATTTTTTCTGTCCAGTATAGTTTTCGTTAACGAATAGTAAAATTTGCATTAAATTTCGGCAATCAAACCAGGTGTAGAAAGGGCATATCTTGCGTATTAACTATTTTGAGTTATTTTACACGCAACCGGAAAACACTTATCATATACGGTACAGACATTTTTTTTTTTCTTGCTGTCTTATGAATTGCGATTTTATATGGTGTTTTATTTTTTTCAAGTGTGTTGTACCAATGTGTATGTTCTATGGAATGAAAGTTAATCATGGAACCACTATATGGTATTCGATATTGCATGAATATTATTAGAAACGGAACACAGCGTTTCCTTCAAGACCACATGTCCACCGTGCAAGGACTCGGATTATAGTCATTGTTTTGCGCTCTGTGGGTAGCCAAATATCCTAGCTTTCTTTTAGGCAGACAGCAAATATTCTGCTTGGAATGTGCGGATACGCAGGCTGATCTTAGTTAGTGGGTCACACTAACAATCTTGTACGGAATGATGTGCTGCTTCGGCTAAAATTTAATTTGATATATTAACTTATTTTTTTCTTTTTTTATAATCATTGAACTCATAACGTGTTAAAGATTTCGGCTTGGGCCGCTCTAGCAGGATAAGTGATGTTTCATCCTTTAGTAGTCGTTATGAGCTGACTCAATCAAACCGGTTGTTATTTACTGGTTTTTGACTGGTGCTGTATTTTCAAAGAATTTCTCTTCTAGAATATTTGTGTCGTTAAGTGCCTACGTGAAGGTCGTACATGACGTCGCTCCGTACTTCAATATAACATTAATATTTTCCCAGCGGGCACACATTGAAACAACGTCAAGGCAACGTTGATTCACAGTCTTGACGTTGAATCGACGTTGTTTCAACGTTGTTTGCCTGCTGGGAAGTGCTCTGGATTGGACTATTGGCCTATATAATTATATGTGAAAAATAGAGGAAAACTTGAAGCTGCTAGAAGTGAGTGAGATATGTTGCATTTTTTCATTATTTCTCATGAATAAACTCAGTCAAAACCTAGCGTGCTAATTTGTATGTATTTCCAAAGGATGCTTATTTCTGAAAATTTCGAATAATTTACCTAAAGCAGAAGTTAAAACAGTGCAGGATTAGATAAGTATATGATCTAAATGCAGCATTAACACATTCCATGCTGTGTAAAAATTTCAGCAGACGACAGTTTGATTTTTTTTTATTTTACCAAGAAAATAGTATTTGACATTTCATGCACATTTTGCCCTTAGGAGACAATTTGCTTGAATGTCAAATCCGATTTTGTTGGAAAAATAAGACAAAAGCAAATTTTTCGTGAGAAGATAATTTATATGAAATGTCAAATCCTACTTTCTGGGAAAATAAAAAAAAAATACCATCAATTTGTCAATTTGTCGTCTGCTGAATTCGCCTACAGGGTGCTAGGTGTTAAAACTTGGTCAGAAATGTTCCGAATAGTTTCCGTTTATTCCATGATACCTGGCGGTATGGACATTTGACTGGCACAGGTACAGGTGTGTTAACTTGAACATGGTCCGTTTGTCTCTCCGATCAATTATCCACTCAACGCCGTGCGCAGGGACCATGTCCTAACTTATAAAATACACGCTCCCAGTCGAGCAAATTTAATAACATTTTGTTGTGTGTCAACACCAACCGGTATACTTAGGAATATTAAATCTAAAGGAGCCGCAACGTCAGAAAAAGTACCTTCGGATATGTGCACCCAACGAAGACTCAAATCAGCCTGCACGTCTGAGCAGTCTGATAAGTATCTTCGTTGTCCACATGAAGAAACATCACGAAAACATGCCTACATAATTTTGATATTTATTTTTATATAGTAAAACTGGGGTTTACATGGGTATACATTATTTTTCTTATTTTTGCTAAAAACATAGATTGCCACAATCGAGGCGATTCTAACGAGTACCCACAATCTATGTTTTGAGCAGAAATATGAAAAAATTATCACAGAATTTTTATCTAAAACCTATCGGTTTTTTGGTAGTGAAATTTTCAATATATTTGAATAGGCGTGTTTTCGTGATGTCTTGCATTCTTGGTTATAAAAATGCGCCCAGTAAACATTCTTATCAGACTGCGCGACTTCGCAGCTGATCTGAATCTTCGCTGGGTGCACATGTTTGCATGTACGTTTTCTGACGTTGCGATTCAATGTTTTAATAAATTGACATCTGTTATTCTGTGAACGTCTTTATATTCTATTAGAGCTACAACTCGGAAGACTGGATTGCACTTCAAAGGTATTGCTGAAACTATTAGAGAAAATGTACCTGTGTCTTTTCTTAGTGCATGACTCGGCCTATTTATTTTCCTGCCGTAGAATGTATATCAGATGCAATAATACTTCCGTGTACCGTTAGCATATATTGATATTACTTTATCGAAAAGTACATACACAGTTTATTGTGCATTTTATTAAGATACCTGTACATCTGAGAGGGGAATGCTTTTTTTTTTTTTTTTTTTTTTTTTTTTTTACTTTTTTTTGTATAAGATTCTGAGTTTTTCCAGGTGTGGTTATCCATTTTTATTCCATCTTGGAATGGATATTCTGAGTTTCATTTGCACATATGTATGTATGCATTGTAGTGTTGTTAAGCATGTTCACCCATCCATGCAGTAACTAACTACAGTCAAACCTCAATAGCTCGAACACCGATACATCGTTTAACATGGCTAATTCGAACGTTTTTTAGTCCTTATGGGATTCTCCCGATAGCTCAAAGAAACAAATATTAAGGTTTCTTTTTTTTTCTTACTTTATCATGAGAGTATATGTTGTGTGTACTCATTAGAATCGCCTTATCGAGGCAATTCTAATGAGTACACTCAACACACAATAATTGTGTAGAGAATCGAAAAAAATCCCTAAATTATCGCTATTTGTTTCCTGAGCTGGCGCCATGATTAACTCTCAGTGGCTCGAACTACCTTATCTAGCACGTTGCTTAATTTCGAGAAGCAGAAACTCGCTCTATGCGAGTTGCTATGAAGATATCTAGGAAGAACCAATCACAAAACATAGCCTACCAATGACATCAGTAGGAAGAGCAAACCAACCAAGATAGGCAGTAAAGCCGTGTTTAAAGACGAGCAAAGCAGCAAGCTCTCTCTTTCCCAACAAGGTGACCACAATCCAGACAGGATCCTCGACAACGAACAGATTATAACCTAAAAAAGCCCCGCAGTGAACAGCCACAAAGTCCCACAAAGAACAAAGAACAAAGAACCACCACCTAAGAATGGTTAGTCGTAAAACTAAACTACCGGCTTCCGCAGAAATGCTTCAGAATACGTATTTGTTTCCCATCTCCTCACTTCACCAAGACGTTGACCATCAAATCATTGCTCATAGAGCCGACCCAAGAAAGGAGAGAGATCTTCTCTGTCAAGCGCTTCGCGTTCGTCTTTGCCAAGTCGATTGCTCATAATATTTGCCTATAGAAAGGTTATGGCAATTTTAAGTAAGAGGCGGTATATATACTTTTTTTTATTTTTCCATGAAAACACAATCAAAGTCCATGAAAACAAAAGTTGTGAGTACTCATTTGAAGCGCATTACAGAGGCACATCAAATGCTTTCTCACAACGTACGTGTTAGTGGTAAGAATAAGAAAATATCCATACTTTTTGGTCATCACGAAAACATGCCTATATAATTTTGACCCCCTTAAACCCCACTTTTATATAGTAAAACTGGGGTTTACAGGGATATACATTATTTTTCTTATTTCTGCTCAAAAACATAGATTGTGGGTACTCGTTAGAACCGCCTCGCCGATGCGGTTCTAACGAGTACCCACAATCTATGTTTTGAGCAGAAATATGAAAAATATCTGAGTTTTTTTATCTGAATTTTTTCTGTTTTTGGAGGTACAATTTTCTATATATTTGAATAGGCATGTTTTCATAATGTAAAAGATGACCTTTATCTAGAACTACGTAGGCACTATTGTTTGATTGTTTGCTTGTTGTACAAAGACGGTTACTGACGTCAATTTCCGTATGTGGACGATACTTCAGATGCTACACCACTACAGTCATTTAGAATAAAACGCCGTCAAGCACCTGATTGTGCTGGTACAGACATAAATTACAGTGTCTCCATAATAGAACAAGGCTCACAATTAGAACAGAAAATACCTAAAAGGTAACTGATAAATTTTCCTGGGAGGCAACTACGTCAATATTGTTTTATCATCATCTGTACAAGTGTCTGGTCTATGGGGAGCAAATTCTTTGAGAGCAAATTCATTCCTTTTAGAATGGACCACTTTTTGGAAGGGGTTTGGTGTCATTAAAATGCGCCTATTCAAATATATTGAAAATTTCACCACCAAAAACTGAAAGTTTTCAGATTAAAATTCCGATATTTTTCATATTTCTGCTCAAAAGATAGATTGTGGGTACTCGTTAGAACCGCCTCACCGAGGCGGTTCTAACGAGTACCCACAATCTATATTTTTGAGCAGAAATAAGAAAAATAATAAATACCCCTGTAAACTCAAGTTTTACTATATAAAAATGGGGTTTAAGGGTATCAAAATTATATAGGTATGTATTCGTGATGGCAGTATAAGACAAACAAGAAGTCACAAGATTTCCAACCCGCCCTCCCCCCCCCCCCGCACCCCCATCCCCCCCCCAGTATAAGACAAACAAGAAGTCACAAGATTTCCAACCCTTGTAGAAAACGACGGAGAATCTACTGGGTGTATCCACTCCTTAACCCTTGTCATGCTGAATAAATTTAGTTTGCCGCGCCCACTTCTAATTTTCAGCCAATCAGATTACTTGATCGAAATTGCTGATACAAATTCACGTACTTAATGACAAACAGTGCAGATCCAGATCAACTGATCTAGATCTACACTGTTTGTAAAGGCAGGTCATATCCGGGTTCCGCAAGACCAGGGTTAATTGTGAAGTAGTTGCTGCATCAGCAGACCAAACGGTTTGCCTTCGGAAAACGCACGTGTAGCCCCATTTTATCGATTTTTTTTTTTCGTTCATTTATTTATGATATGACCTGCCTTTACAACTTAGTTTCGTTTTTCGCTGTTTTTCCTTAAATATAGTTTATTATTCAGTAGTTAGTGTTTTCTATTAATTGATAGTTAAATAGTTAAGATACAAGATTTATTTATTTTGTTTTTACTATAATAAAATTGATGAATTTGAAATCATTCATCGGTCAGAACCATACAGAACTGAGGTTCTGCTTTTGGAATGTCGGAGGCCTCCGTGCTAAATTAGAGGATGATCTGTTCCTATCAGAAGTTAAACAGTATGATATTATTTTAGTGGCCGAGACTCACATCGGGTATGACAAAAAAATATCAGTAGAAGGATTTCATTATTTTCCTGTTTGCCGAGCAAAGTCTGCCAATGGCAGATATTACGGAGGTTTAGCAATTTTAACTAGTTTAAAGATACGACCACATGTTTCATTTCTACAAACAACATCTACTGAATACCAGTGGATGAAATTTGACAAAACCTTTTTTAATTTTCAGAAAGATTTGTTCCTTTGTCTTGCATATATACCTCCTAGTCAGTCTATATATACTCATAATATGCAACAAGATTTGCTCGATTTACTTAAAAAAGACATTAGTGTATATAAAACTAAAGGTGACATAATGATTTGCGGAGATCTAAATGCACGTACTGGATGTGAAAAAGATTTTATCGTAAATGATGGAATAGATCATCTTCCTCTTTATCAGAATTATAATGTTGACAATCGTCCTGTACTTTGACATAATAGTGATGTTATAGTAAATTCAAAAGGGAGAAGCCTGATCGACATCTGTATTGGTAATCAGCTGAGAATTCTGAATGGCAGATGTTTTGGTGATTTATTTGGGCGATTTACTTGTTTTACACCAAGTGGCTGTAGTGTTGTTGATTACACGATTGTGTCAGAATCAATAATTGACCAGATTTTGTTTTTCCAGGTCTCTGATTTCATTTCAACATTAAGTGATTGTCATAGTAAGTTGTCGTGGGGTATTTTGGCAAATTTCAGTTGCTCTTACAGTGAATATAAATTGAATCCTCTACCTCTTAAATATATATGGACTGAAACTTCAATTTCAGAGTTTCAATCTGCATTTCAAACGGTAGAAATTCAAAGTAGAATCAATGAATTCATGAGTATGTCCATTGCTGACACAGATTACTCTGTAGATCATCTAAACCGCATAATTACTGATGCGGCTGACATTTCATTAAAGACACATAAAAGTGGAATGCATAAAAACAAGCATCATTTAAAAAAGAAACCAAAGAAACACAAAAAATGGGTTGACACAGATTTAAAAGCAATGCGTAATCGTGTAATATCGAATGGAAAATTATACTCTATGTTTCCAAGTGACCCAATAGTGAGAGGTAGATATTATAAACTGCTCAGAGTATATAATAAAACTAAAAGAAATAAAGAGAGACAATTTAAAACTCAACTGTTAGAGCAAATTGAAGGTTTGCACTCTGATAACCCGAAGGAATACTGGAACTTGATAGACATGTTAAAAAGTGAAACATTTGATAACTCTCCTGCTGATAATATCAAACCTGAAACTTGGGTTTCTTATTTCGAGTCTCTAGGTACAGTTGATGACAAATTCGAAGATAGAGTTTCTGCACTTCAACATTTAACAGAAGAGTTAGAAAAACAACCGGTTTATAATAACTTAGATAATGTTATTAAACCTGGTGAAATCCACAAGGCCATTAGTAAACTGAAAAATAAGAAAGCAGTTGGCCTGGACTCAATTTCAAATGAGATGCTAAAAGCAGCTCACGGCACCTTAGCACCATGCTTTATTAAACGTTTCAATGCATGTCTATCAAGTGGTCAGTATCCTGCACAATAGTCTAATGGGTATATTACCCCTTTGCATAAATCAAATGATTCATCTGACCCCTCAAATTATAGAGGCATAACTATCACAAGTGCCATTGGCAAAGTTTTCAATACAGTTCTAAATAATAGACTAGATAGTTTCCTAACAGATAAGAATTTTATCAATGAATGTCAGATTGGTTTTACTAAAAAAGCCCGAACTGCAGATCATATGTTCATACTGAAATCTCTTATTGACAAATATTGTAGCAAACCAGGTGGCAAACTATATGCCTGCTTCGTAGACGTCCGTAAAGCATTTGACAAGGTCATTCATGCCGGTCTTAAATTGAAACTCCTTCAGTTGGGAGTAGGTACAAAGTTTTATAATATATTTAAGAGCATGTATAATAACAACCGGTCATGTGTCCGTCTTAATAATGGGTTAACAAAACCTTTTAAGTCAGGCGTCGGTATACGACAAGGTGATGTGCCTAGTCCAAATCTGTTCAAAATCTTTATTAATGACCTACCAGACTATTTTCTTTCTTGTCCTGACCCGGTTAAGTTACAGAACAAGTATTTACATTGCTTGATGTATGCAGACGATGTAGTTATCTTTTCGGAATCAGCTGCAGGTTTACAAAATAAACTGAGAAAATTAGAAAATTATTGTGCAGACTGGTGCCTTGATGTTAACATTGACAAAACAAAGATCATAATTTTCAACAAAGCAGGAAGACTAATAAAATCTACTTTTAAATTTCAAAATGAGGTCATAGAATGTGTCAAGTCGTATCAATATCTTGGTTTATACTTTTCAGCGTCTGGTTCCTTTTCGTACGCCAAATCTGAACTTTATAAGAAAGGGTTAAAAGCTTATTTCAAATTGTGTAAAAATATTTTTAATCTTCATCCGTCTATTAGGACAAGCCTACATATATTTGATCATACAGTAAAACCAATTCTTTTATATGGTAGTGAAATATGGGGAACTTTTAATCCTAGCAGTGCAAAATTTCGAAATGGAATTTCTTTTGACAAAATGTTTAACAATATAGAACCTGAAAAACTTCATTTAAAGTTCGCTTAGTTTGTTCTTGGAGTTCACCGCAAGAGTTCTAATTTTGCAGTCATGTCTGAATTAGGAAGATTCCCATACTATATTGATATAGTTAAGGCTTCATTAAAATATTGGCACAGACTCGAAAATGTTGATAAGAATTCGTTACTATCTGATGCGCTTGAATGCTCAAAGAGCCTTTCTCAAACTAGCAACTCTTGGTATAATACCATTCAACAGTACTCAAATATCCTAGGAGTACCTCTAAACAGCTTCATACAAATGAAACCAGCTTCCTTTAATACAAAACTGTCAAAACTGTTGAAAGATAAATATCTGCATGAATGGTATTCTACAAAACAGTCACTCTCTGTCGGAAAACTTGATACATACACAAGAATAAAAAGCAATTTTGGTTTTGAAAAATACCTCAGTTCCCTTCATTTCAACTATAGAAAAGATTTGACTAGACTACGTATTTCATCTCATAGGCTTAGTATAGAAATAGGTAGATATGCTAGAATTGATCGATCTAATCGTACATGTCCAAAATGCTCACTGGGTGTTTTAGGAGATGAAACTCATTTCTTGCTAGAATGCCCCACTTATCAGGCATCCAGAGTACACCTTATTAAAGTTGTGGTCAATAACTGTAGAAACTTTAATATGATGAGCAATTCTGATAAATTTTTCTGGCTTTTAAATTGTGAAAATGACAAAATAATACAAGAACTAGCTAATTTTGTTCATATGAATTTAGACTACTAAAGTCTTGTTAAACAGCCTAACGTTTTAATGACGGAGTGCATGCTCATGTACGTATGTTTTCAATTTTTTGTGTATGTGCTATACTGCATTGCATAAACATTGTTTTAAAATTAAGAGAATCAGGATACACTTACGGAAACCTATTCAAATTTCGTAGTAATAGTACAGCAAGGTTCACGTTTTGTAATATTTATGTCATATATATGCTGATGATAATTCATGTCATTTCATAAGTTGATGTTATCATGCTGCCTGTCCACCGGCTGTGTCCATACTGACAAATAATGATATTTAGCGATGGGGTATGCAAGCGCACCCCGCAGTAAGTTTCAGGTGAGCTGTCTTGGGTACACGGCTACGTTCTTGTGCACTGGATTCGCTGGTCGAGGTGGTTGTGGAGGGTACAAGCAGTAGGACGGTATGCTCTGGATCACCTTATTCCAGTGATTTTGGTGGGCATCCTTGCTGAGAGGCATGCGCCAGCGGACTCATTTGGGGGAATAGGGTATATAGATAAACAATAGATAGCATTTACTATATAATATAGATCATAATATAGTTGCTTTTTTTTTTTTTTTTTTTTTTTTTTTTTTCGTTTGTTACATTGTTTCTGTCCTTCTTTCTTAGTAATTATTTTCTGTCATTTGGAACTCTTTCCTTGATTATTCATTTGTTAGTACATTTTGATGCATCTGTATATGCTCCTATGTGAGCCGAAAATTCGTAATAAATATCTTGTATCTTGTATTTATTTCAGTTTTTATGTTCTTAACGTTCAGTATGCTGGGTAAAACCTTCAGCAGACGATATTTTCAAATATTTGTTTTAGTTCACCTGAGTACGAAGTGCTCAATGTGAGCTATTGTGATCACCCTGTGCCCGTCGTACGTGTGTCGTGCTTCGATCGTGTGTCGTGCGTCGTGCGTCGGCCGTCGTGTGTCCTGAGTCGTCAACATTTATGTTGTTCACCCGCTAGGAGATATATTTTTGCATCAATCTTCATGAATTTTAACAGAATATTTGGTTTAAACAATATTTTATTCATTTAAGTTCACATATATACATCGCATAATGTTATATGGTACAGGATTTGATAAAAAGCTAAAAGCTTATATAAATCATCTCCTGAATATTTGACATGATGATATCTCGGTCAAGTTTGAATGTGAGTCATGTCAAGTCAAAAACTAGGTCACTAGTTTCTTTAAATATCTTTAAACCTTGTTCACTCTCTGAAAGCCACAATTTTGCTTCAATCTTCATGAAACTTGACCAAAATATTTTTCTGGATAATATCTCGGTTACATTTGGATATGGGTTTTGTCGGGTCAAAAACTAGGTAACTGGGGCATTTTTTTAAAACCTTCTTCAACCTTATGAGCCCCACAGTTTTGCTTCAATCTTCATGAAGCTGCGCCAGAATGTTTGTCTTGATGATATCTTAGTCAAGTTTGAATATGGGTCGTGTTGGATAAAAAACTAGGTCACAAGATCAGGTTTGTTCAAAACATCTTCACCCTCTAGAGGCCACAATTTTGCTTTAATCTTTATAAATCTTTATCGGAATGTTTCTCTTGGTGATATCTCGGTCAAGTTCGAACATTGGTTATGTTATATCAAATACTAGGTCACTAGGTCAAATTTCTTTGAAAACCTTTTTCATCCTCAAGAGGTCACAGTTTTGCTTTAATCTTCATGAAACTTTACCAGAAAGTTTGCAAGGTCAAGTTCAAATATGGGTTATGTTGGGTTAAAAAGTAGATCACTAGGTCAGATTTGTTTAAACTTTGTTTACCCTCAAGAGGCTTAAGTTTTGCTTCAATCTTGATAATTTTTTTTACCAAAATGTCTGTCTTGATAATAGAATTTGGGTCATGTTGTGTCAAAACCTAGGTCACAAGGATGAATTTCTTTAAAAACTTGTTCACCCTCTCGGGGACACAGTTTTTCTTTAATTTCCATGGAACTTTACCAAAATGTTTTACTTGATGATATCTTGATCGAAATTGAATATGGGTCGTGTCGGATAAAAAAACTAGGTCCCTGTGTCAAATTTCTTTAATACCTTGTTCACCCTCTAGAGGCCTCAGTTTTGCTTAAATCTTCAAAGAACTTTACCAAAAATGTTTGTCTTTAAAATGTCTTGGTCAAGTTGGAATGTAGGTTATGTTGGATAAAAACCTAGGTCACTAGGTCACTTTTCTATGAAGCCTTGTTCACCCTTTAGAGGCCAGGGTTTTGTTTCAGTATTCACGAAACTTTACCTGGAAGTTGTTTTTTTAATAATATCTTGGTCAAGTTTGGATATGGATCATGCCGGGTCAAAAACCAAGTCACTAGGTCAGATTTCTTTAAAACCTTTTCCACCCTCTGGAGGCCACTGATTTTCTTCAATCTTCATGACACTTTACCAAAATGTTTGCCTTTATGATATCTTATTTAAATAATCATAATAAATCTTGTTTAAAGTGTTTGCCTTGATGATTTCTAGATCTTGCGTGAAACTGGGTCACTTGGGGTCAAAAACTAGGTCATCGGGCCAAATCAAAGAAAAAACTTGTTAACACTGTAGGGGTCACATTTTTAAGTGATTATCATGAATCTTGCTTTAAATGTCTGCCTTGATGATTTCTAGGTCAGGTTTAAACTGGATCACTTGGAATGAAAAACTATATCACCAGGCCAAATCAAAGGAAAACCTTGTTAACACTCTTATTTTTAAGTAACGCCATGAATCTTGCTCAAAATATTTGTCTTGATGATTTCTATGTCAAGTTTGAAAATGGGTCACTTTAGACAGAAGCTAGGTCACTGGGCCAAATCAAAGGAAAACCTTGTTAACACTCTAGAGGTCACATTTTTTATCATTATGAATTTTGATTAAAATGTTTGTCTTGATAATTTTTAGGTCAAGTTAAAAAATTTGGTTACTTGGGGTAGAAAACTAGGTCACCAGGCCAAGTTTAATGAAAACCTTTTTAACATTCTAGAGTTCACTCGTTTGAAATGATTATCATGAATCTTGCTCAAAATGTTTGTCTTGATAATTTCTAGGTCAAGTTTGGAACTTGGTCACTTATGACCTATATTTCATTGTCCAGTGACTTTCTGAAGTTTTATCCGTTTAAGTCAGTTTCTCAGTAACTATTGGTCATACAGCAGTGATACTTGGCACTTGCATACATTTAAGCATGGCATCTTGAATGCAGTCATTCATGGACTATTTGACCTTAATCTATATTTCAAGGTCTACTGACTTTAATAAGTTTTTGCATTTAAGTCATTTTTTCAGTAAGTATGGGTCCAACAGCTAGTGACACTTAGCACATGCATATATCTTAGCATGGCCTTTGGAGAGGTTATCCATATTTGATCTTGACCTATATTTCATAGTCCATTAGGCATGCTACATTGTCTTACTTGTTACTGTAATCATCATGAATCTCGGTCAGACTGTTTCTTTTGATCATTTCTATGTCAGGTTCTGTAAGAGCTATGATATTCAGGTGAGCGATACAAGGCGATCATGGCCCTCTTGTTTCTAATAAGCTTTGACATTTCACGCAAATTGCATAAAATGACAAAGTCTATTTTCTGAGAAAAAAAATCACCATTGTGTCCGCTTAATTTTTCCATAGAGTGGTAAATATTAAAAATGTAGGTCATAGATGTTGCATTATTGCTCGTCTGCTTAAAGCAATAAAGCAATTTTCATTCTGTTTACAGCGAAATAGTGCTGTGCTGTCATTTCGTGTCATTCAAGCCCTGTCTAAGCCTCGGAAGAGTTATACTCTGTGATTGTGGTCTTTCCTGGATATCTTAACCCATTGTAGACTGAATAGACTCCCCCACACTATATATTGGAAGAGTCCAATCTCAATTTTAGGTATGCCCGGCTATGAGATTTACATATTCCTAGAGAAAAATGGTTAACTATTTGCAAACAGTGGAGACCCTGATCAGCTGGATCTGCACTGTTTGCCAATTACCCTTTTACGGGTCTCCGGACTACAATGGGTTAACTTATTTTTTTTACAAGTTCACGAAAGCGATATAATGGGTCTGGCCCTGTAAGTCAGCGATCTAAAGAATAAATGCGTGCGTGCGTGCGTGCGTGTGTGTGTGCTCTCACGACCATTGAATCTTTCTGGTATTTTCATTTTTGTGTATGTCTCCATTGCTCTCACGGATCATTCCTTTTACAATCTATTTCTATGATAGCAATGATGACACACACACACAGGGACAAACACTCACCCCAGTAAGCATTCTGTATAAATCTACAGCGGGCCGTTATCGGCCCGTCAGGGTAGCTGACGGGCCAATAACGGCCCGCTATAGATTTATAAAGAATGCTAGCTGGGACATGCGTACATACACGCACAAAAAGATGAAAACAGCTTACATATCTGTCACAATGTTAGGCATAAACGACACTTTGTATTTTCACCTGTTGCAAGACAGTACAAGTGTACTGGTGACATGTATACAAGTACCCGGTGACATGCATTACGAAAACACGCCTATACAAATATATAGAAAATTTCATCTCCAAAAACTGAAAATTTTCAGATGAAAAACTCTGATATTTTCCTATTTCTGCTCAAAACATAGATTGTGGGTACCCGTTAGAACCGCCTCGACGAGGCGGTTCTAACGAGTACCCACAATCTATGTTTTTGAGCAGAAATAAGAAATATAATATATACCCCTGTAAACCCCCGTTTTACTATATAAAAGTGGGGTTTGAGGAGGTCAAAATTATATAGGCGTGTTTTCGTGACATGTCCACATTTCCTGGGCCAAATTAGAAAGTTTCGGTAATTATGCTTCACCATTTTTCAGAAATGTCGGAATGGGTTCAATGATCACAGAGTGAAGTACATGACACTAACAGCCGTCGTACACTTTAGCATCAATTTAACCCATACGTATACTGACTGTCATCTGTGCGTATATAGCGTACATGTATGATCAAACGGTCTAACTTTTTATACAAAATGCATATTCATACTTCAGGAATTAATACACTTCCCCACGCCCCACCCAAAAACACAACCATAAAGCATATCGTGTTACAAATGACCTTCGGTGTTAGACAGTCTGTTAGAGTTCATTGACAATAAGTTGAATCTGGGGCTCAATGATTTGAGCTAGCGCACGAAACAAAAACCTACATAAAAACGTGTACGACCAGCGCAGACTCAGATCAGCTTGCGTATTCGCGTTGTCTGTTCAGAGGCTTCGCTGATCACATGTGCCTTCTACATCCTTCATGCTGTCCAAAAAGAGATAAACGAGAACCCTTGCCATCCACTGGATGGCTGCACAGGCTGACCTGAGTTTTTTTTCTGATCGCACAGATCTTATTGTAGGTTTTGTCTTGCACTGGCTCAAATTTTGCTACTAACGTTGAATTTTTCAATTGACGTTCCCAGTTAGCATTCTACGTAAATCTACATCGGGCCGTCATCGGCCCGTCAGCTACCCTGACGGGCCGATGACGGCCCGATATAGATTTACGTAGAATGCTGACTGGGTTCGCTCCTTGTGTATATTAACCCGTATAGCGCCATATAAGCGAGTAGTAGACTATATAGATAAAAACATTTTGTGAACTTCAAAAATAGGGTGTATGCATATGTAAATTAGTCTGCTGCTTTTGCAACTGGCGCTGATCTGCTCATAAAATTGGGTAATGCCAGACTATACTCATAACTGGATGCTATGTACACATAGATATCTGTATCCTTGGACCACATGTGTGCTGAATACCTCTACGTTCGTGAACATACATATGCACGAGTCATACAATTCCTGTATAGCTAAGTTATCCTGTATTATCTTGAGAAACTTAAAATGCAAAGTAAACGTAACTGACAGCTGCAAAATAGCCATTTAACCTTTACAAGATTAACACTTAGCAAGATGCGTAACAGATTCAACAAAGAGCATTTTGAAATATTTTTTTGTATTTTTTTCCCATAAAACCGAATTTGACAATTCATTATAATGAACATTGCCTTCTTAAAAGACAATTTGCATGAAATATCATTTGGAAAATATTTTCTGTAAAAAAAACAGAAATATATTATCGGTTTGTCGTTTGCTGCTACAAAGGGTGGCAAAGGTTTAATACCAGCAGACGACATTTTAAAATTAAGCTTTCTTAATTTTGTAGTTCTTATCAACAAGTCGTGGCAGCTCATTTAAATAGTTCCTACTTCATTCAAATGTCATTATGAAAACACGCCGATTCAAAATATAGAAAATTTTATCTAAAAAAACTGAAACTTTTCACATAAAAAATCTGATATTTTCATATTTCTGCGCAAAACATAGATTGTGGATACTCGTTAGAACCGCCTCGGCGAGGCGTTTCTAACGAGTACCCACAATCTATGTTTTAAAGCAAAAAAAAAAAAAAAAAAAAAGAATGTATACCCCTATAAACCCCAGTTTTACTATACAAAAGTGAGGTTTAAAAGGGTCATAATTATATAGGCATGTTTTCGTGATGTCTCCTGTGGAAACTGTTTAAACGGTGTGCGAAACCCTGGTTCCAAGCAAAGTAATAGGTATAATGTACGTCACTTGATTGTATTCTTCTGAAGTTACCAACAGCATTCTAAAGGTCTCAGTCATTTTGTTGCCATACTTTAATTTCTAACAAAACAAACCACTTGAACTTCTTAAAGTACGTACGACCATTATATCTGATTTCTTGTACTGAGTATTCATTTTTGGACCGAGACCGTGCAATCGCATGCGCATATGCATATAAATAACCCTTTGTCGATGCTATCTGCGTTGATGTCGGGTCTGACCGTTTACAAGCTTCTAGTATCGTTAAAGGCAAGTGACTTAACCTAGGTAATTCGTCAGACGAGAAATTTATGATGTTTTTCTTATTTATCCCAGAAAATAGGCTTTGACAGTTCATGTAAAGTGTTTCCTATGGAGAATATTTTGGGAAAATGAAAAACAAATATTTAGTTTAAACATAATTTTTTTATATGTTTTAATATATATTTACAAATAGCCATGCAGGAATTTATTACACTCTACTTTTAAAGCCTATACTCTGTTCAGCTGTCTTTTGGTCTTGTTTCTATTCATCACGATAACACGCCTATATGATTTTGACCTCCTTAAACCCCACTTTTATATAGTAAAATTGGGGTTTAGAGGGGTATACATTATTTTTCATTTCTGCTCAAAAACATAGATTATGGGTACTCGTTAGAACCGCCTCGTCAAGGCGGTTCTAACGTGTACCCACAATCTATGTTTTGAGCAGAAATATGAAAAATATCAGAATCTTTTATCTGAAAATTTTCATTTTTTGGTGGTAAAATTTTTGCAGTATATTTGAATAGGCGTGTTTTCGTAATGTTTATCTTGAGTTCTGGTTTGGTTTATTCTTGCTTTCGCTACTCGTATGTGCTAATGTATTTGTGTTTGTTTTCAGATAGACACATGCGAACAGAGTAACTTCTGAAAGTGATCCCAAGACAGAAGAAACAAGCAATATGGCGACACCAAACACATGTAGAAAGGTTTCTGAGTTCAGAAAAAAGTATAGGAAAGATGAAGAAAATCAGACGTCGTGGTTGAAGGCATTGTCGTGCAATAAGGAACGTGCAATAAAGTGTATTAACAGTTTAATACCATGCTACAGGATAATGAAGAACTACAGATGGAAAACAGACTTTATACAAGACATGATCTGCGGAATGACTGTAGGAATCATGCAGCTACCTCAAGGTAAACTGAGCTGGACCACAGCATTTCCTACAAGATTGCATGTGCGCCCAGCTAACAGATAAGCCTGCGGATGCGCGCAGTCTGATCAGTCTTCGCAGTGCACTCTATGGGTAACCAAGGATTCAAGCGTCTTCAGGCAAACAACAAAGACTCTGATCATACTGCGCGGATGTGCAGGGTGATCTGAGTCTTCGCTGAGCGCACATGTAATCTTGTAGGAAATGCTGTGCCTTGGCTCAAATCATTTGGTTTTGTGAATACCATTCACTTCTGACATCTCTGCATAAGATCAGATCATACTATCGCAAAAGGTTTGCTGACTTTAAAGGTGATTGATTAGTATCGCCATTTTTACAAGGAAGAACACTTTTTTCTTCACGAAAACATACGAGCGTAATTACCTGTATAATTTTGACACCCTTAAACCAAAATTTTATATAGTAAAACTTTGGCTTACAGGGTATGCATTTTTTTCTTATTTCTGCTCAAAAGCATAGATTGTGGGTACTCGTTAGAACCGCCTTGGTGAGGCGGTTCTAACGAGTACCCACAATCTATGTCTTGAGCAGAAATATGAAAAATATCAGAATTTTTTATCTGAAAACTTTCAGTTTTTGGTGGTGAAATTTTCAATATATTTGAATAGGCGTGTTTTCATAAAGCGACTTCGTGTTTGCTTTCCGGCACACTAAGCCCCTTCTGAGGTGTCGACGCTAAAAAGTAAAGAGTTTTGACAGTGTTGCCTCCCCCTGACATCGAATTATTCCCATTATGATTTACTCAATTGATTTTAAAGCTTTGTTATAAAACTGTTTTAGTCAAAACGTAAATGTGTGCCTTTTATCACTCCTACACGTAGGTTCTAAAGTAGTTGTAACTTTTATTGATACATTTCATTATTTCTGTCATATTTTCCAAAAACAGACCAAATTTACAATTACAACTACTGATGCAATGGGTGCACCTCCAAGGGAGAAAACTCTGATATGCAATATTTACCTCCCTTCTCAATGGAACCACTACTCCCTCTGGAAGAAAATTCTTTCACTTAAAATAGCCCCCATCTCACTCAATCTTACTTGGCCACGTAGCCTGGTTAGCAAGTATTTGTTTAGCATTTGTCTTCAACCATACTTTGACAAGGAGTTCTCAGAGGCATTTTATATCAAACTAGAAGAATATGTCATTACAACCCTGTCAACATTATTGTTGATTGAGTATCAAAGCCAAGACCAAAGAGCATCAAATTTCGAGACAGACTGAAGAGGTGATGAACAAAACCGTACCACAAAATTTTGAAACAAATGTTTAGAAGTAAAATTACAGCTAAATTAATTATCTACAGTATTTTTCCGTCCTTTATTTCAAAAAGACCACACGCATTCTAAATGGGAGTAGTTAACAAAGATACTGTTGTATTTTTTTAGATAATATATCAAACTTTATATGCCAGATTTCATTTAGTTTTGCCTAGAAATAAAAGAGTTGAATCCATTTAAGTTTTCTCAGATCCTTAATTTCCAGTTTGCAGAAATAAGCAACAGTTGTGTGAGACCAGCTAATCTTCATTTTCTCATGACTTCAGACAGAAATCTGGACGAAAGTAAGGCAAACATACCAAGACCGTACCCCCTTTACCATGTCTACTGGACAACAAATCAGAAATGCTTCTTTTATAGCCGTTGCCATTTTAATGGTAGTGTTGGTAAGGAAAAAAAAATTAGCAATTACCGTTAAAAAGAATTTTTTCAAACTAACAGCGTTATTATTAAAGATAGAAATGTGCAGTTTTTGTGTGTATTTCATAATACCATAGAAATTTAAAACAAGAGGCCCATGAGCCACGATTCGCTTACCTGATTAAAACAGCTATAGCATATCTGCAAATACAACTTCTTCCAGTATTGCAACAGCAACAAGGATACAAATTTGACCGTACCTTAAAAAGGTCAACGTTATCCAAGTATCATCATTTGAACAAACTTAGTAGACTTTTAATAAGTCCACAATGCTGTATACCAAAATTCAGCCTCAAGGCTTTCTCAGTTCTGGAGAAGAAGTGGAACCATTTTACCAAATTGTCAACATCCTTTCGACAGAAGCCCCATGTGAAATCTAATAAAATTGTTCAAGAGGTTTCAGTGAAGAATAAGTTAAAAGATTTCACTATTTTATACATGTATATAGTCCAGGAGCAAGGGTAGATAACCCTGAAAATTTTGACGGTATCTAAAGTTTTACTTCTTGAATCATATATTGTAAGTTTAAGATATTAGTCTTTAATACATACTTCATACAAAAGTATTAGGACGCAAATTTGACCTTGACGTAAAACGGCCAAAGGTCAACCCACGACCACTATTTGAGCAAGCTTGGTAGACTTTGAGCCCCTAATGTTATATACCAAGAGTCAGTCTCAAGGCTGTTTTTGGTTCTGGAGAAGAAGATTTTTAAGTGTTTTTACCATATATGGGCACGGCAGCCATCTTGTTCAATTGCGCGGAACAATCCGAACAACTTGTCAATACCCTTTCGAAAAAAAAAAACCCATGTGAAATCTGGTGAAATTGCTCCAGCAATTTCGGAGAAGACATCAAAAAGTTACATAATTTTATACATGTATGTAGCCCAGGGGCAAGGTCAGATATCCCCAAAGGACACAATTTTGATTGTAATTAAATCGTTTAACTACTTAATCATACATTGTAAGTTTCAGCCATTAGTCTTTAATACATTTTGAGAAAATGACTTTTCAACATTTTCCCTATGTAAATGTATAGGGGCACAAATTTGACATTGTCGTAAAAAGGTCAAAAGTCAACCCATGGTTATCATTTGAACACATTTGGTAGACCTTGAGACCCCGATGGTATATACTCAGTCTCAGAGCTTTCTTGATTCTTATGAAAAAGATTTTGAGTGTTTTACCATATCTGGACATGGCGGCCATCTTGATTAATGGACCTTGACTATTTGAACAAACTTTCAATCCCCCTCTAACAGACGGTTCCACATGGTTTGAAGAAAATTGGCCCCGGGTTTTCAGAGGAGAAGTCTTTAAAAGGTGTGGACGGACGACGGACGTCAGAGTGACGACGACGGACGGCAAGTGACCACAATAGCTCATCATCCTGAGCGCTCGGCTCACGTTATCTAAAATCACATCAAATAATATCTTAACACATACTGTATAAGATAATGAATGTCGGTACTGCCGCTTTAATTTTTGTTTCATATATGTACGTTGCTCCGCAGTGTTTGCACAATGTTTTTGTTTAAAGGCTCCATATCCCTCAAAAATAGGCATTTTTTATCCAAGAAAGATTTAATAAATTGATATTTAGTATCAATATGATCATAAAATGCAGCATCTGACAGCCTGTAAAATTTCAGTTAGTCTCTCGTTTTTGAACTGAATAAAAAATGAAATGATTTTTTATCATATATTTGAATTAATGTTGGCAACATTAATTCAGAGATACGATAAAAAATCATTTCATTTCAAGAACGAGAGACTTAACTGAAATTTTACAGGCTGTCAGGTGCCACATTTTATGATTGTATTAATACCATGTATCAATTTATTGACCCTTTCTTGGACAATAAAATGTCTATTTTTGAGGGATATGGTGCCTTTAAGTGTTTGCAGACATATTGATAAATCACTTTAAAAACGTTTGTTTGTCTGATATCAACATTTGATAAACGCCTTAGGTATTTATTTTAATATTTAATTCCGGAAAACAAGACCAGATTGAGTCACCATTACAGATATTTAATAAACGAGTTAAACATCAAACATTAAGCATCATCCTTCATGTAAAATATAATAAAGTGCACTATCGTAGTTAAAATTTGATTCATTGTATAGAAATGTGTTACTTAAGGGAAGAACGTAAAAATGTCTAATGATCTTAATTTGCAATTTTTTTTGTTTTGTATTTTCCTAGGCATTAGGACCGACAGGGTTCAGCAAACAACGTAGACCTAGATCAGATGCCACAGAATGCCGAGTCTGATCAGAGTTTACACCGTTTGCCATTGATCCAACGAAGTTTAGACACTTGTAATAATCGGTTGGACTTGTTAAAATTTTAAGATAAATATGTTGATGAGTCAATTATTAGAATAATTAGATTAAATACTGTATTTATAAACATCTGTCACAAGGTTACAATACAAATGATTTCCTAAATTGTGAATACTGAAAATTAAATTGTTGTCATATCAAGAGTACCCAGCTAGCATTCTTTATAAATCTACAGCGGGCCGTTATCGGCCCGTCAGCTACCCTGACGGGTCGATAACGGCCCGCTATAGATTTATAAAGAACGCTTACTGGGTCTCAATGAAACCGAGAGTCCGATTTTTCTATTTTTATGTGTTCTTTCTTTCCAAGGGCAACCTTTAATGGTTTTATTTGACTTCCCTGCAGCCGATGTTAAGTGTCATGTGGCGGCTGAAAACTGTCTCCCTATACTTCATCAAAATGCAATTTTTATTCCTATATTCCTTTGGATCATTGTGTCCATTCTGCTACCTTTAAAAATTCGAGTTTCGCTTAAACTGATGCTAATATGTGTTTGCAGTCCTGTAAACTACATTGCTGTCATATGAAGAGTCTCATTTTAACCGAGACTCCGAGTTTTGATTTGGTGTATAAAACAAACTGATGCACAATGCACGGGAATTGTCCTTATGCCATAGATGTTAACAAATACCCAGATACAGAATAAAGAGACACGATAGACTATTTCGACGAAAGGACTTATGTTAACACACCTATGTAAACGGTACATTTCCAGCCATAGCTCCAGATAAGCATATTTCTTAAACAAAATCATTGATGTTCCCCTGATTTGTCCACAAGATATATGTTGTGGGTACTCGTTAGAAGCGCCTATTCGAGGCGCTTCTAACGAGTACCCACAACATATATTTTGTTGAAATCTCACAAAAGCAAATGTCATAAAAATATAAATTTGATACCACTCTTATCTAGGGTTATGTACGCCATGGCATTTTAATCATTTTACATGGGAAAAGAGTACGATTTGGGCTATTAAGCAAATTAAGACAGACTGGTGCAGTTGCAAAAAGGTTACCTAAACTACTCAATAAATTGCAAATCTAGTTTAAAACATATTAAGCATCTTTCGGAAAATTTCCCAAATAATGTAGACCCCTGTGTACTCCTATTTTCACTACTCACGATTATGCTAGGATTGGATTAAGGAAAAGTAGTCGTATTTACTCTAAGCAATCAGTATTTCGTCTTCTGTACATTTTAAGCTTTAGCACACTGCATGCAAAATCGTTATATTAGTAATATTTGTTTAAAAGAAAAAAGAAAAAAGAAGCCGTGATGTCGAAACGTTGATGTTAATACATGATAAAGATTATTTCGTGTTGGTGTTGATTTACTATGCCAAATTAATATTTGTTTCTAATTTTGCAGAAATATTTGAATGAAATGTCGAGCCCTAGTTTTTTCTAAAATATACTTTTAGATGTGATCTGCTTTTAATGAAAGTCCACATGTTAAAGTTAAAGCTTACAACTTTGAGAACTCACTTATGTGCTTGCGTAAAATTAGATTCAATTCGTTTTCAGTGGGTATTTCAATATAAAACAGTTTCATAAATTATTTCTGAGGTTCTATATTTATAGCTGAAAAGATTTTTTTTCATTTATTCAGAATTCAGGCATCCTGACCCAATTCACCCCTTCATATAGTAAAAGAGGGGAAAATAGTAGGCAATCAGAAATATGAGAAAGGTCACATGGCGGATTATACTGTTGGTCATTCAGCTACCACTTTTAGACAGATTATCTGGCAGTCCGAGGGACATGTTCAAATTCTAGTATAAGAACATTAAGGGATCACAGTGTCTAAAAAATAGGGTAAATATAGTAAAAATACTACAAGGCGTAGACCTCTTTACGCATTTTTTCGCATACAAGGTTGTAGTGCTCTTAACGCATTTTCGCATACAAGGCGTAGTGCTCTTTACGCATTTTTCGCATACAAGGCGTAGTGCTATTTACGCATTTTTCGCATACAAGGCGAGTGCTCTTTACGCATTTTTCGCATACAAGGCGTAGTGTTCTTTACGCATTTTTTCGCATACAAGGCATAGTGCTCTTTACGCATTTTTCGCATGTGCGTAAAAAATAAAATATGTGCAATTAAGATAACCCAATATATAATACGTTCTTTCTTCATCATAGGGGTTGCTCCTATAGGAAATAATTGCTCTATCTGGGAGCAAATTCTTTCCTTTAAGAGTAGCCCCTATTTTGGAAGTGATGGTTGGGAGAATGCTTCTAGACTTTCTCCTGGGTGTGCGTAAAACTAATTCCATTTTGGCTATAGCACTAATACAAGTGTATCACCTATCTGTGAAACTATGGTTTCAGGTATGGCTTATGCCATGTTAGCCGACGTGCCTCCAGTTGTGGGTCTGTACATGTCCTGTTTCCCAGTGTTTATCTACAGCTTACTCGGTACATCCAGACATATATCAATGGGTGAGTACAGGCTACAAACTACCTCCAGCAAAGGGTCTGTACAGGTCCTGTTTCCCAGTGTTTATCTGCAGCTTACTCGGTAAATCAAGACATATATCAGTGGGTGAATATAGGCTACAAACTACCTCCAGCAAAGGGTCTGTACATGTCCTGTTTCCCAGTGTTTATCTCCAGTATTCGGTACATCCCGACTTATAACAATGGGTAAGTATAGGCTACAAACTACCTACAGCAATTGATCTGTACATGTCCTGTTTCCCAGAGTTTATCTCCAGTATTCGGTACATCCAGACTTATAACAATGGGTAAGTATAGGCTACAAACTACCTTCAGCCTAGACATACATCAGTGAATGTGTATAAGCTATAGATTTAGTAGTAGGTCTGTACCTGTCCTGTTTTCCATCATTTATACAGCGTTTACTCGGCACATATAGACATATATCAATGGGCGAGTATAGGGTAGAGACTATCTCAATGGACGAGTATAGAGTGGACTACCTCTATTAGAGGGTCTATACAAGTATATGTCTTGTTTTTCAGTTTTAATCTACTTGGTAAATCGAGACATATAACAGTGGGTGAGTATAGGCTACAAACTACCTCCAGCAGTGGGTCTCTACATGTCCTGTTTCCAAGTGTTTATCTACAGTTTACTCAATACATCTAGACACATTACAATGGGTGAGAATAGGTTACAAACTACCTCCAGCAGTAGGTCTCTCATGTCCTGTTTCCCAGTATTTATGTACAGTTTACTTGGTAAATCTAGACATATACCAATGGGTGAGTATAGGCTACAAACTACCTCCAGCAGTGGGTCTCTAGATATCCTTTATCCCAGTGTTTATCCACAGTTTACTCAATACATCTAGACACATTACAATGGATGAGAATAGGTTACAAACTACCTCCAGCAGTAGGTCTCTCATGTCCTGTTTCCCAGTATTTATGTACAGTTTACTTGGTAAATCTAGACATATATCAATGGGTGAGTATAGGCTACAAACTACCTCCAGCAGTGGGTCTCTAAATATCCTTTTTCCAAGTTTTATCTACAGTTTACTCAATACATCTAGACACATTACAATGGGCGAGAATAGGTTACAAACTACCTCCAGCAGTAGGTCTCTCATGTCCTGTTTCCCAGTATTAATGTACAGTTTACTTGGTAAATCTAGACATATTTCAATGGGTGAGTATAGGCTACAAACTACCTCCAGCAATTGATCTGTACATGTCCTATTTTCCAGTGTTTATCTACAGTATTCGGTACATCTAGACATATATCAATGGGTAAGTATAGGCTACAAACTACCTTCAGCCTAGACATACATCAGTGAATGTGTATAAGCTATAGATTCTTTTAGTAGTAGGTCTGTACATGTCCTGTTTTCCATCATTTATACAGAGTTTACTCGGCACATCTAGACATATATCAATGAGCGAGTATAGGGTGGAGACTACCTAAATAGGCGAGTACAGGGTGGAGACTACCTCTATTAGAGGGTCTATACAAGTACATGTCTTGTTTTTCAGTTTTAATCTACTTGGTAAATCTAGACATACATCAGTGGGTGAGTATAGGCTACAAACTACCTCCAGCAGTGGGTCTCTACATGTCCTGTTTCCAAGTGTTTATCTACAGTTTACTCAATACATCTAGACACATTACAATGGGTGAGAATAGGTTACAAAATGCCTCCAGCAGTAGGTTTCTCATGTCCTGTTTCCCAGTATTTATGTACAGTTTACTTGGTAAATCTAGACATATACCAATGGGTGAGTATAGGCTACAAACTACCTCCAGCAGTGGGTCTCTACATATCCTTTTTCCCAGTGTTTATCTACAGTTTACTCAATACATCTAGACACATTACAATGGGTGAGAATAGGTTACAAACTACCTCCAGCAGTAGGTCTCTCATGTCCTGTTTCCCAGTATTTATGTACAGTTTACTTGGTAAATCTAGACATATATCAATGGGTGAGTATAGGCTACAAACTACCTCCAGCAGTGGGTCTCTACATATCCTTTTTCCCAGTGTTTATCTACAGTTTACTCAACACATCTAGACATATAACAATAAGTGAGTATAGGCTACAATTTACATCCAGCAGTGGTCTCAACATACCCTGTTTCCCAGTTTATTCGGTACATCCAGACATATACCAATGGGTGAGTATAGGCTTCAGACTACCTTAAGCAGTGTGTCTTTACATGTCCTGTTTCCCAGTGTTTTTCTACAGCTTACTCGGTACATCTAGACATATATCAGTGGATATGTATAAGCTATAGATTACCTCTAGTAGTGGGTCTGTATATGTCCTGTTTCTTCGTGTTTATCTTCAGTTTACTCGGTACACCCAGACATATAACAAGTGGGGAGTATAGGTTACAGACTACCTTCAGTAGAGGGTTTGTACATGTCATGTTTCCTAGTGTTTATCTACAGTTTACTCGGTACACCCAGACATATACAAATAGGTGAGAATAGGCTACAGGGTTCCTTCAATAGTGGGTCTGTACATAGCCTCAGTGGTGACAAACCAAAGAATACCTCTGTGCAATCAAGCCCGCTTAACGTAAAGTTTGACAATCCCTAAGCTGGTGCTGGGCTAATTTGTACAGGTAGCTTTGTAACTTTAGTCTCAAAGGAATCACTAAAGAATACAATGAGCTTGTGTCTTGTACAGGGCAAGTTCGAATCTTTTCTAATTGATAAAGAATTTGTATTTTTCCGACCACTTTCAAATGAAGCTGGTATCGTACAGTTAGCAGTTTATCAGCTATTTATGGTGACTGTTTAAGAAGAACTCTGCATTCGCAATTGTAAAACACCAGATTTTGATATGCAGAAGTTCATTCAAGATTGATTGATGAATTAATATTTTAGGAACTGTGACAGTGGTCAGTCTCCTCACCGGGTCAGTTATTTCAAGATTCTACACTGATGACAATGGACATACAGCCCTGGGAACCAACAGCACATTTGGAAATATTACATTAGTTCCTGAAGACGAAGAAAAACTCCCCTCACTACCAGCTGACGTCAAAATTAGAATAATTATTACACTTACCTTCTTAGTTGGGATCACACAAGTAAGTGATATTGTCGGTTTACGCAAAATGGTACAAGATAAATATAAGGGAAGTGCTTATGTTTAGATCAGGGCCCAGTTGTTCAAAGCGTCGTTAGCTTAACGAGCTCGTTATGGGTCATTTCGTTAACTGTTTTAGCGGATTCAATATACAATATTCTGATATTTTTTGCAGAAAAAAATGTGAGTAGCTTTTGCACTGCAAAAGCTACTCACATTTTTTCAGTAAAAAATTTCAGCATATTTGCATATCACTTGATGTAAATTTTAACGAATCGTTAACTAACGACGTCGTTAACTTTGAACAACTGGGCCCAGACTGCGTACTAGCGCGGTCAGTGCAGGCTGAATAGAGTACTAATTTTTCAACAGTGGGTTACTTAGCAAGCAAACATCATTTAATTAACAAGTTTAATGTATATCCTTTATAATATATAGTGAAATGTGTTTTGGCGGGGTATACATTATAAGTGGAGTTTTCAGAATTTTTCAGTTTTATTAAACCAGGTTTTCAATGTGGCTCTTACATCTAGTATACGTGTTTAGAGCATACATCTGTCTTAATTCGCTTGATAACCAAACTAGTGCTCATTTTCCGTATTATATGGTGAAAATGTAATGGAGTACATAATAAGATAAGAGGACATAATAATTAATATTTTGTCTCATTTCTGCACAGAAACATTTCTTGTGGGTATTCATTAGAAGCGCCTTATAGAGGCGCTTCGAATGAATACCCAAAAGCATGTTTCATGGAGAAATATCTCTATATTTTTATTAAAAGTTTTTTGTTGTTTATTTGTTGTTTTTTTTTGGACTTGTGGCTTAAAGTTGTACAATTTATTTATATTTATGTATTAACGTAATTCCTAATGGTTGAAAGACTATCCAGACAGCCTGTATATGCAGGCTGAATTGGCAGGTCACTTTTTGCATGAAAAGGCTAAGGGAAACTTTGTTTAATGTTCCATTACGAAAACACGCCTATTCAAATACATTGAAAATTTTACAACCAAAAAAGGAAATTTTTCCGATAAAAAATCTGATATTTTTCATATATCTGCTCAAAACATAGATTGTGGGTGCCCGTTAGAACCGCCTCGATGAGGCGGTTCTAACGAGTACCCACAATCTATGTTTTGAGCCGAAATAAGAAAAATAATTTATACCCCTGTAAACCCCAGTTTTACTATATAAAAGTGGGGTTTAAGGGGGTCAAAATTATATAGGTATGTTTTCGTGATGATAAAATACATTAACACCTGTAAATTTTGATTTTGCACTTTGAAATCAATTTCTTTCAACTCGCTCTTTTCAAAAGATAGGAATAAAATTCGAAACGTAAAAACAAAAAAAAAGAATGCAAGTTGCTTCACGTTATTTTGTAAAATCCTTGATTTCTTTTCCCCTAGATAGTGATGGGTACTTTGAGACTGGGTTTAATCACGACTTACATGTCTGATCCCCTAGTAAGTGGTTTCACCACAGCGGCAGGAGTTTACGGTGGGACAGGTCAGATGAAACATATCTTTGGTATTACGATACCTAGATCGTATGGTATGTTCCAAATCGTAACGGTAGGTTTCATTCCGGCATTAACACTGACGTACTTGAAACCAATAACCTTGCGAAATTCAAATATCGCTTAAGCCAAACAAGTCAAACTAAATAAATAGCAATACATGTATTAGCGATGTATATTATTAATATATTGCTTAAATTTCGCTCCTTTTATCTCAAACTTCGGTCATCTCAAACCAAACATTCTTGTCTCATGGAGCTTGAAATAACGAACGTTAACTAACCGTACTTTTAATGACGATGTGTCAGAAGGTTTTGGTAAATACAGTCACTTTAACATTAAGCAGTTTCTGCAGGACAAATTCAGCCAGCGACAAATTGGTATTTCTTTCCATTTTTCCAGTAAATAGGATTTTACATTTTATGTTTATTGTCTCCTTAAGCATAAAGTGATCGTGCGCTGATTTTTGCCCAGAGAATGGTTAAGGATATAGTCTAAAGTCTCTTCAGAAGTTGTTACTCGTATGGAGGAGTATTTGGTGATAATTCTGGGAGATTTTTTCTTCTTATTTCTCCATAAAAAAACAAACAAAAAAAACGTGCGTTGTGTGTAGCCTCACCTATGCGCTTCAGGTAGGTACCCACAACATGGTTCGTTCGTCTGTCATTACTGACAATGACCAATCCTTATCAACTGTGTGATGTGTTATTATTTGTGTGTTCTAAGATGGCTGATGAGACGAATCTTAGCTCTAACTGCCTGTTGCAGATAGAACAAGAGAGGTCTGAGAAAGAAAGCTCTGTTGGTGATGCCTTAGCTCTGGCTTTCCGCTGTGCACGTTTCTGCTCGGCTTCGCTGATTCTTTTTGCTTCGTATTCACCAGCTCCCCTTTTTATGAGGCCTCACCACTTTGTACGATCCTGTGCAATCTGTTCCCATGACTCTGTTGGTATGTTGAAGTCTTTAAGGGAGGCTTTGAGGGTGTCCTTGTATTGCTTCTTCTGTCCACCATGGGAGCGTTTTCCTACTTGAAGTTCTCCATAGAGAATTTTCTTTAGCAAACGTTCACCAGGCATTCTGGTACATATGTTTTTATGGAGAACTATAGAAATTATCCCCGAATTAACATTAAATACTCACCTTTAACGTCTCATTTGAGACTATATGTTGTACCTAGTACAGTATAGGAACAGTAAACATTACGGATCCTGGACAAACTGCTCGAAGCGTGGACTGCTCAAAGGACAGTCTTGTCAGAATCGTTTCTTTTGGAAATGGACTGCAGAGAAAATGTTGCTATTCCCAGGCATGTGTAAAATGCAAAACGCAAAACGCGGCGTCTGATGAGGGTTGACTTTGTTTGCATTAAATATAGGAATTTCGAAAAAAAAAACTAACAAGACAACCCTTCTATTAAAAATGAACCAGTCTAAAGAGTTTGAAGCGGAAGAATTTACTAGGCATAAATGAGTTACGAATGGCCCCCAGTTTTGAAAAGTTTTATTCCTGCCTGCAAAAGTTTCTCATTTTGCAAACTTTTTCAGGTGTATGTATTCATTTTAAGTGGCTTATGATTAATGGACCCTTCTACCTTAACTCTTTGGACAGGTCCATTTCCTATATAAGGGGTGTCTGGTTAGTTTTTATTATTATCATGTTTTGTAGACATTTCTTAACAATGCAAACAGTGTAGACCCTGATCAGACGCCGCGTTTTGTGGCGTCTGATCTGGGTCCACATTGTTTGCCAATGTCCCTTTTTATGGGACGCTAGGTTTAAATGAGTTAATTTGTCATAATGATATTCTGTGGCTTTTCTTACATATATCATTCTTCTGACATCAAAAGTAGCGTGTTCTCTAAATTAAACGTGCAAACCGACAATGAAAATGATTGTTCAACAATTTCTGATGAATCTCTCACTTTTTAACAACTTTTTTTGTAAACGAAATGTATAACATAAGACCTAAGAGCACGCATTACACGATTTTATTTGTAGTTACATATGTTCTTCTATCCAACAACTTTTAAAAGACTCGTAGTTTATTCATTACAGTATATATTTTAGTATCGTAATAAATCTAAGTGTTGAGACAGGCTGGTCTGAGTAATTCGTGTAGACCAGGATCAGACGCCACAGGCATGATGTCACTCCAATTACATGGTGGCATAGTGAAAAATTCAGTAGACGGCAGATTGATTATGTTTTTCATATTTGTATGAGAAATAGTCTTTGACATTTCATGCAAATGTCTCCTTAGGAGACAGTTTGCATGAAATGTCAAAGACCATTTTATAGAAAACAAATAGGAAACATATTTCAGAGTAGTGCCTGGTAGAATGCTTGGCGTTCAAAGTTGATTCCAGCTGAAACTAGATGCGTTTTTTTATCATTTAATTTCAGACCTACAAGTCTATCTTTGAGCGGTTAACCACCACTAACCTTGCCACACTTGCCATGTCTACAGTCTGTATTCTCACTCTCTACCTCGTGAAAGCACAGATAAACCAGAGGTTCAAGGATAAACTGAAGGTTCCCATACCTATAGAACTTATTGTGGTAAGAAACAATTACACGGGCATACATTATGGCATGAACCTACGAACAGCGAAGGACCAGAAAAGCTTGCGTTCCTTGAGTCCGGTTTCGGTCTATTGTAATAAATAAATTTGGATTCTGCATAATCGGGAAATTGTTTGTAACAAAACTTTAATCAAAATGTGTGGATACACATATTGGAATTTAGCTTCTGCACACAGCAGAGTTACTGGTTTCAGTGTGATTGCTATGGCTGTGTATTGCTTTAAAATAACATTCTTGTACAGTGTCGTCGTCCATATAATCTAGAACTACTGGTTCACCGAACCTAATTTTTAGGAAATGCAAAAAAAAAAACAAAAAAACTGTTTTACCGGTATAGTAGCCCTTTCAGCTTGGCATAACAAAACAGATACCTGTGCAAACAGTGTAGATCCAGATGAGACGGCTCGTAACGAGCCGTCTCATCAGGATCTACAATGTTTGCTATTCTGTTTTTGATATTAGACCGAAATCCCTATTTGTATCAGTAGTCATATCCAAATTCAAGGAAGGGAGAGTCCACTTAAGAAACACGGTTGAAAGTGTTAAAATTATAAGAGGTACGCCCTGGCTACTTGTAACTCATTCGGCTATCCAGAATCGTGATGATATTCATTTTTCTATGTATACAATGTTTAGACATTGTAACCTTACCGTACTTGTCCAACAAGATAACCTACTCCACTTATCCACACAGTGATATGTCTGTAACTTTCCAGCTAAATGACAAACAATCACTCCCTGATAAAAAAAAATACATGATTATTAGCAAACAGTGTAGACCCTGATTAGACGTGCCCATAAACCTGTAGAATCAGATGTGTCGAAAAACTAATAGGATTAATGGCAAACAGTTAATCCTTGTCATGCTGAATAAATTTAAGATGCCACACCTACTTCTAATTGCCAGCCAATCAGACTACTCGATCAAGGTTGTTGATATAAATTCACATACTGAATGACAAACAGTGCAGATCCAGATCAGTTGGCTTCTTCAGAAGCCAACTGATCTGGATCTAGACTGTTTGCAAATACAGGGTATATCCGGATTCAGCAGGACAAGGGTTAAGACCCTGGGTCTACATTTGTACTCGTGTCTGTCTGTACGAATATCTAGGGTAAATATGGTATATAGGGAAATATTGGTTTTTCCGTGGCAACATTCAAGTTTTATGGTTAATACTAACTTTTGTCAGTATGGTGTTTTTCTTTAAACAATAACAAATCTGGAAACACACAATGTTGCGGCGACGTTGAAACGACGTTGTTGCAAATTTGAGTCGCAGCATGAGAAAACGTCTTCTGACATTGGCACCCGGACGCATATCAGCCTGCGCATCCGTACAGTCTGATCAGAGTCTTCGTTGTCCGCATGAAGCTACTTTGCATCCTTGCCTATACAAAATGCACTCCGTGAAGATTTTTATCAGAATGCACAGGCTGATCTGAATCTTCGCAGAACGAACATGTCCGAAGGTACGTTTTCTGATGTCCCGGTTTTTATTATGTTTTCTGAGATTGATGCATAATTCTTATTCTTTCATGAAATCACGTCCACCTATTCAAAGCTGATGCCAAACATGATATTTTTACCCTTGTTATGCTGATTAATTTAAGAAGCCATGCCCACTTCTAATTTTCAGCCAATCAGGTTGTTTGATTCAGGTTATTGATACATATTCACAGTTTTAATGGCAAATAGTGCAGGTCCAAAACTGAATTGGATCTACACTGTTTGCAAATGGAAGGCATATCCGGATTCAGCAGGACCAGGGTTAAGCTTGTAAAGAAATAAAATCAATTTTATTAGTAAATAGTTACAAAATGAAATGTACGAAATACAGTGGTATTCATCAGTTTATTTAAGGTATAGAAAAAGAAAGCGAATTCAGAATAAATAAATTGTTGCATGTACATAGTTGACTATTAATGAAATATATTAGGATGACATATTTGCCGGTGGGCTGAACAGCCACCGCTAATAGCACACTGTGTATTAATGATTGTGAATAGTGTCACTGGCTTTTTTACTAATATTTCAGGTGATTATAGCCACGACTGCGTCCTATTTTGGCAAGTTTAATGAGAAATTTCAGATGACAATAGTTGGTGATGTCCCTGCAGGGTAAGATATCGTAATAATTCTAAGTATTGGTACAAAGAGGCCTAAGCAAGCAGTTTAGACCCAGATCAGACACCCCAGGGATGGGCGTCTGATCTGGATCTACACTGTTTGTCACTCATCCAGTAGTATGTAGATAATACAATGGACTTGTTCAAGTTAAGAACAAGAATGGTAAGAATTTAAGGTGTCCTACTATTTAGGGTAAATATTGGCCGCGCCATGCGAAAACGTGTCTTTGGGCATATGCGGACAGCGAAGGCCCAGATCAGCCTGCGCATCCGCGCAGTCTGATCAGGGCCTTTACTATCCTCAAAAGGAATCATTGAATACTATAGAGTATTTGAATGGAGAGCAAATGACGGGGTGCTTAGCGCATTTGCAGGATGATGTGAATCTACACATTTGGCGCATGCTCGAAGGCACTTTTTCGCTTGACACTGCACATTAAATATATGATATGGGATACATCCATTGTTTCAAATAGGGGGTTCAGTCAAAATTAATAAGGAATGGCAAACAGTGTAGATCCTGATGAAACGACTCGTTGCGAACAATGTCATCTGGATCTACACTACAAAGGTATCTGTGTTTATTTGCAGGTCTGAAAGGGTTACAGATAATTGATTGCCTACTCTATTTTTCCTAAGTATTCGGTCAACTTAACACCTAATCGCACTTTGATCAAGTGCATTTGCTGTCTGTCAATGTCTACAAGCTGTTGTATGAGTGGCAAACAGTGTAACTCCCGTTCTATGGCGTCTGATCCGGTCTACACTCTTTGCTTCGGCCTGTTTTGACAGTTTGGCCTCCCTTTAAAGTTAATACATTCCACTTAAATTGGTTTTCAAGCTGGTCAGGTTAACGAGTTTCTGCACCTTTTATGATAGTTTAGCAAAATATATCGAAGTGGGGATCCTTTTGAAATACAGAACAAATAAAAAACAGAAAATATTAGACTCGTACGAGTAAAATTGGTTGAAACCCCGCGGTAGTTTTTTACTGACCATTACAAAGCGGTTCTTCTTTGTGCATCTGTGGTTATATATGTACCGCATTTTTTTGCCTCGGGAGGATTGTGCTTCATGATTGTGGCATATCCTAGCATTACGAGAACAAGCCTCTCCAAATATACTGAAATTTTTACCACCAAAAAGATGAAAGTTTTCAGATGAAAAATTCTAAAATTTTTCATATTTCTGCTCAAAACATAGATTGTGGGTACTCGTTAGAACCGTCTCGACGAGGCGGTTCTAACGAGTACCCACAATCTATGTTTTGAGCAGAAAAAAGAAAAATAATGTATACCCCTGTAAACCCCAGTTTTACTATATAAAAGTGGGGTTTAAGGGGGTCAAAATTATATAGGTATGTTTTCGTGATTGTATCTTTACTTATATATTTGAATTAAATCTGTTCACAAGAAATAGTAAACACATGCACGTTAATGAAGACAGAAGATATCTGGGTCAGACTAGATAGTTTCGGCCAATTAAGCCTCACCACTGACCTCATATATATTTTTTTTAAATTCCTATAATGGGCCCAATGATCACAAAGTAAATAAAAACTAACACTTATAATAATTATTATTTAATGCCACGAAAGCTGAACAAATATACACATTCATTGTTAAATTGTTCGTCTTACTTGTGCAGAAATTTGATAGATATCCCTATCATAATAACATGTTTCGTGTGTTTAGATTGCCAACACCAAGGGTACCAAACTTCGAAGGAGTAGGACAATACGTCGCCGAAGTTTTCATCATAGCAGTAGTATCTTTTGCACAGTCCGTTTCGGTAGCAGCTCTTATGGCTCAGAAGCATGGATATACCATCAATCCTAATCAGGTTTGTTGAACAAGGTGTAAAAATACAGTTCTCTTTTATCTCGAAGCTGGTCATGTCACAATCAGAATCTTGAACATTATTTCGGATTCTAGAATTGGCATGAAAGTACCTAACCCCATACTGACTTAAAAAACGTCGATTTCATGTGGTGAAAGAGTTGCAATTGCGCCGTTATGTTTTGTAATTCTTTGTTTCTCATCTTTTCTCCCAGTGGGTATGTAACGTTGAAATAATGTCGCTGGACTTTTTTTGTGCCTCAGGAAGGCTGGTTCTTGATTGTAGTCTTTTTCGATTGTAGGCTTCATTTATATGAGCCAGCGCATGATAAAACCAACAAAATGGCATGTGCGCCCAGCAAAGACTCAGATCAGCCAGGGCATCCGCCCGGTCTATTCAGAGTCTTTGCTGTGCGCTCAATAGGTAGCGAAGGACACAGGCTTTCTTCATGAAGGCAGCGAAGACTCTGATCAGACTGGGCGGATGCCAAGGCTGATCTGAGTTTTCGCTGGGCACACATGTCATTTTGTTGTTTTGCCGTGCACTGGTTTATATTTATATTATTGTATAAAAAGCAGTGTCGCACGTTATTAACAGCCGTGCATTAACCGGCGAAAAGCCGTGTATTAACAAGGCAACTCACGCACTGTTAATGTACGGCTACACAACTTTCAATATGCTCGTACCGGGGCCACAGATTTGCTGCCGTTACGAGATGTTTAAAAGGCGAAACAAAATAGTGCAAAAAAATAACGCGAAATGTAGCAAATGTTTTCAGTTTTTATGCAATAATAGCGATCGAACATGGTTTTTCAATGCATTAAAATTCGCCAGGTCCCTTGGGAGGTGTTGAAAACCGCGGCCTTCGGCCCACGGGACCAGGCGAATGTTAATGCATAAAAAAACATGTTTTATCCCTATAATAAATCTGGAGGTACCTAAAAAGTCCATAAGCACAAAATACACAAGACCAGTGAATGGTAAAATTACTGCGTATAAATATAATTATTTTGTAGTATGACTACCATGTTTTCCATCAGAGCAGTAGCAAAATAAATCCAACACAAAAATTCCAGCACAACTAAAACAATACAGGAGGTGGAGCTGGGAAACATGCATAGCTTCACAGATATACAATAACATCACGGTATTGACATTACTGTACTCCTGCTATTTCGCACCTAAAATTCGTTATAACACTCTTATGTTACCTCTCACCTCGTTCCGAAAGCGCAATTAATGTCTGATTTTTCAAATAGGCCGCGCCAAGTAAAAATGTGTCTTCGAGCATGCGCAAAATGTACAGCTTCAGATTCATCCCACGAATGCGCAAAGTCGCATCCGGACATTTGCTCTCCATTGATACATTCTATAGTGCTCAATGATTCGGTGAGTGGACAGCGAAGGCCCTGGTCAGACTGCGCGGATGCGCAGGCTGATCTGGGCCTTTGCTGTTCGCATAATATGCCCGAAGACACGTTTTATGGCGCGCCCCATATACGTAATGTGATTCACCTGGTGGTTTCTGAAAACATCTCTTGTATAACTGTCCTATTTTAATATCATAGGAACTGATAGCTACTGGAACTTCGAATATATTTGGATCAATTTTCTCTTGTTATCCTATCGCTGCATCTGTATGTAGAACGTATGTCCAAGACTCCGCTGGAGGAAAAACACAGGTAAGAATAAACACAGTTGTCACAGCATCTTATTCATATGAGCCATGCCCAGTGAAAAAGGCTCTTTGATAAAGTCTAAATAAACAAGTTCAGATCCACTTGCTCATGCACACAGCCCCACCGTCTCTTCCGCTGTCCTACAATCTCCACTGCTATATTTTATAGTATCCTATGATTATATAAGCGAAGACCTTGGTCCGATTGCGCGGATGGGCAGGCTACTTTGGATATTTGCTATCCACATCTGCCATGCATTTACCTTTTCATATAAACACCATACATTGAAAAGATAACAAAACGAAAACCATGCACTAGAAATTTAAAACACGCTGTGAGTTTCTTTTCAAAATACTTTAATGAGCTTTGTTCAACTGTTTCTTTACCATTACGAAAACACGCCAATTCAAATGTATTGGGAATTTCAGATGACAAATTCTGGTAGTTTTGATATTTCTGCTCAAAACCTAGATTGCGGGTACTTGTTCTAACGAGTATCTCCAATCTAAAAGTGGGGTTTAAGGGGCTCGAAACTATATAGGCATGTTTTCCGATGGTTGTCACAAATAATCATTCACATCTGAAAATAATCTGAAAACCCGAACAAACTCATGTTATGTCTAGTAGCTATATTCACATAAAGCGCGTTGCATTAAAAAAAAATATTACATTTACCACAGTCGAGATCGAAATCGGAAAGTGAAGTATATCAGATTAAATTTTGAGAGAGGAATATATCAAAGGCAACATAATGATATGAAAAAGAAACTGTCTTGAAACTTTGAAAATATTCTGTTATCTGTATTTAATGGTGCGTAACTGTAATGCCTACCCTGAGACTCTGTACTGATAGCAATTGCGTAAGTATGAGATGTGCAGCTGGATCTGCGTCGAACAAAACTATTTATATTCAAATTAGTTCAAGCAAATATAACAATTTCTTTTATATTAAAATGTAGTTTTTTTTCTATGCTTCAAAAACTATATGCATAGGATATGATGCAGTGGTTTGAACGAGTGTCATTGTGGTGCCTCTTGTATCTGATGTGATTAGAGCCGTTAGAATGATTTGACTCTAACATGTATTTGCATTAACAGTTTTTAGCAGAATGGTTTTAAGTTTTGTACACTAAACTGATTTTCAGAAATACTTCGTTTATACTGGTATTCAGCTTGTCTGATATACAATCAGCGGCGCATCATACAAACTGATGCATGACCAAAAAAGATATTCACATTGTTAATAACGCGAGCCTCAGTCTAATATATATGCTACTTTTGCCTTCTTGAAGTGTTTTTTTTTTTTTTTTTTTTTTTTGTTTTTTTTTTTTTTTTGTTGTTGTTTTTTTTTTCCATTTCTAAAGGATCCATATTTAGGAATCCATTAAAATAAAGTGATACCAAGATGCTACATATAATGTTTCTAGACCGCTAAAAGAAAAAAAAAACACTTTTGGTATGTTTAAACATGATATGCTTACTTATTTTGTATACTTCTAACGTTAAGTACCACGTGTATACACGTACATGTGCCTTATTACGATCAAATTAGCATAAACAAATTTAATATTTCATTTCAGCTAGCCAATATATTCTCATCTTCTCTGGTTTTAGTTGTCATCATTTGGATAGGACCTCTGTTCGAACCATTACCAAAAGTATGTAATTTTTTCATCGTCTTGATACAAATATCGCCGCGCCAAATTAATCAAATGGAGATACACAAGAAATTGCGCAATCTTAAAAAAATATCCATTCCAAGGCATCGGATAAAAGTAATGTGCCGTAGTAACCGCAGGAGCCTGCAGTTACTATATACGGCTGTTGAAGAAAATCGAAGGACGGACACTTCACAGCTGATAAAATAGATATAGGTTGCTATCGCGTTAAGCAACAGCATGCAGACTAGTTTAAATGCTCCTGTTATTACGAATGGGACCAGTAATTATCCGCCGCACCTCACAGCAGGCATCGGTTCGTTTCTGCAACGGCATATCGGGTTAAAACCACTAAAAGAGCTATATAAAATGTAATGACAACACAAAACAACACTATGTCGGAATTAAAACAAACATATTCAGATATGGAACAGATGTTATCCCTTTAAAATGGTCAAAAGCAATATATTTCGTTCTTCGGATCTTTGGAAATACAGAATAAACATTACGCAAACACGCCTATTCAAATATATTGAAAATTTTACGACTAAAAAAGGAAAACAATTCAGATAAAATATTCTGATATTTTTCATATTTCTGCTCAAAACATAGATTGTGGGTATTCATCTCAGCAAGGCGTTTCTAACAAGTACCCACAATATATGTTTTAGCAAAATAAGAAAAATAATGTATAACCCTGTAAACCCCAGTTTTACTACATAAAAGTGGGGTTTAAGGGGGGTCAAATTATATGGGCGTGTTTCCGTGATGATAAAAACAGAAAATAGCTCTCTCGGTTTGATTGAACCTGCTGTTGGTGAAAAATTACAAAACAAACAACATTCCTCACGTCTCATAGCAGATTAGGGCCGACCTGTTTTGTTTGTTTTTTTTTTTTTTTTTTTTTTTTTTTGCTCATAATATATGAGCGCAGTAGTCTACAAGATTAATCATATTAGTACTATAATCGAAAGCAGGACAACATTTTAGGGCATACAGGTAACGACAGCTGACGCGAACAAACAAAAATATTCTAAAGTTTGGCTCCTATGAGAGTGCAGACTATTCCCTATAACATAACATAGTAAATTCAGTTTAACACTTAGCTGTTTTTAGTTATTATGTGTGTGTGTGTGTGTGTGTTTATTGCTCTAAAGGATCTGTAACAGGTTTGTAAAGTTCCGCAGCACGCGCTCCTAGCTTTGCTTGCGGGTGCTCATTTTGATTTTACACATTTATATAACAATATAATAATAGGATACCCAGACGTTTACTTCAGTCCTTCTACAATTCATAGACAGTTCGTAATATGAATTAATTGATTAATTCATATCTAATATATCTCCAAAATTGCAGACAATTAAGGGATTTCACCTTGGAGAAATCTTAAAGGCGTTTGTCTCTCTATTTTCAATAGTTATTGACATTAGAAGTTGTTCTTTTTGTGTATATATCTCCATTGTCGATCCCTTGTCTAAATTAAGTAGTCAGCATAATTTATTATACCATACTCTACCTCTGCAATAATATATTTTCAATAAGGCAGAATATAAATGTTTCCGCTGTAAACCATATACATTTAAATTGTATTATATTCATGTAATCAGGACATCTGTTGTTGGTTGGACTAGAGGCACTTCAGAATCAGTAGCAAGCTGACCACAGGTTAGCAAATGCGTTCTTTTTTTCCTTTATTGTGGATAAGGGCCACTATACTGGCTGCCAGCTAGTCAGTGTGTTTCCTTTCTAAGTTTAACTCAATATATATTAATTTTTAAGGTCCACTCTTTATCACGTGTAAGGATTTTCACATTTATTTAATATTACATTTCTGACTAGTTTAAAAAGCTTTTCTCTTGCAATAAATTGTTAAACTACTATAGTGTTTATTGCTTTGCCCATATTTTATCTAAACTTACCCTATGTACGAACCCTAGAAGGTGTAACCGTCGGGCGCGTGCACAAGGATGCGTGTCGATTGACTGCTGGCATGCAGCATCAATCGACAGTCTAGTATCCGTCATATGATGTACAGACTTTGGTTAGTTCTGTGCATGTTGGTTCTCTACATGTATAGCTGACCTTTGGTAGAATCCCAATATATGAGGTCCAGATTATAATCTGTTCCTTGGTGATGTAAGAGTCTTAAGGCTAAGGCAAAGATCTATTAAACCTGTGTTAATTCGTGTTATACCGGAACCAATATTAAGAACTCGGATATTAAAAATACCGAAACCAGCCATCACAGCATAGCAAAGCACGAGCAAGAGTACTTTCAAACAGTAACAAGTCATTCTTGTTAGAATCTATTTATCTTCACCACAATGCTGTAGCCCCGTACTTCACACTAGTGATGTTTATATTTGCTGGTCCTTTGTGATCATTCAGCCTATTCCGTGACTTTTGAAAATTTAAATGGGGGTCACTGGTGACGCCTAATTGACCGAAACTAAGTAATCTGACCAAGACAAATTAACACTTAGCTGTTTTCAGTTTTGTGAGTGTGTTCATTGCTCGCAAGGGTCTTGCCTTTTACAATCTATTTTTTGTTCATGAGGAGTAATGAAAACCTGCGATATCCTGCAATGCTCCCTAGTGACATTGAACGGAACTCAGTTTTCACATATGAGCCCCCCAACCCCCCACACCCCTCATGACAAAACCAACTTAATAGCATGTGCGCCCAGCGAAGACTCAGATCAACCTGGGCATCTGCCTAGTCTGATCAGTCTTCGATGTCCGCATAAATAAAGCTTTGGTCCTTAGCTTCCCATTGAGTGCACAGCTAACTCTGATCAGACTGGATGCCACATGTCCAGGCTGATGTGATGTGTCCAGGCTGGGCGCACATGCCATTTTGTTGGCTTTGTCATGAGGCGGCTCAATTATAATGTGTTTAAATAATAGTCCTAAAAAGGCGAGGAAAAAATAGTATCAGTACTATATCGAACGTTCTACGAGCTCCACGCAAAGTACAGTGCAAACAGGAAGAAGAAAATAGCCTTCGGTGTACTAGAATATGAGTATAATAGCTGTCCAGGAATAGCCAAAATCACAGACCATTGGTTACCAATAACATTAAGAGGGAGAGCAAACTCACCCGAAGACATTACATGTGCCTCAAACCTAAGAAATTCAAAGCAACCAGCTCCCCTTTCCCCAGCAAGGTAATCACAATGCTAGACAGGATCCACTAAACACAACAATAAAACAACGAACAGGACGACACATGAAAAAAGCCTGGCAGCGAGCAGTCACAATGCCACATAAAGAGCAAACAACACCGTCTCACTAATATGTTTAAGCTGCCTCCCTAAAATTGTATGCATTGCCTTTAAAATAAAGTGCAAAGAAAACTAGTACTGAGTGTGAGTACGTTAGTTTGTAATAGGGAAATTTTATATACTATACTTTATGCAGGGTTTACATTTGCAGGCATAAAATGTGAATTATATTAAAGACAAGACGTACATTTTATATATGCATGTAAGTGACTTGTCATTGCCATGTGTGACATGCATTACAGCATGACTTTTGTGTAACATAATGCAAACTGACGTGATGGAATGCATTTTACTTGTAGCTAGTAAACATGCAAGATGCGCAACCAAAGAAAAAAGACCGTTATACAAAGTAGGGCTACTGAAAGAAGTGAACCGTTATGACGTGTGGGCTATGAAAGAAAAAGGACCGTTATGCAGTATGAGTGCAGTGTAAGAATATGACTGTTACATCATGGGTGGGCAATGTAAGACAGGACCGTTTTGCCATGGATACCAATGTAAAATTAAGACCGTCGTGCCGTTGGCGGCAATGGAAGAGAAATGCTGTTGAGCCATGTTTGTCCAGTGTAATTTTCATACGGCCTGATCAGGGACTTTTGTCCCGCTTATACAGTAATTGGATACTACGGCATACATTTTTAAACAGCGAAGGTCCTGATCAGAATGTGTGGATAAACAGGCTGATCTGGTCCTTAGCTATTCGTACGTTTAATTAGGGACCGTTACTTGCGTTTCACAACATACATCTTTTCTTTCAGTGTGTCTTGTCATCTGTTGTCTTGGTTGCTCTCCGGTGTCTTGTACTACAAGTTCTAGAATTGCCCAGAATGTGGAGGACATCCAAATATGATTTCGTAAGTAACAAATAAAGTTCATACCATACATACTGTATAGGTTCAAATCAGTATCTCTTTCATCACTCATTTTCTCATGTGGACTTTTCTATTTTGCATTTTAGACACATATACTACTGCATATAGGAATAACCGGCACTGTGACTCATTTTGTAGAGCGACCAATCTGACAGGGATCTTGTGGTTTCGATTCCGTGCCGAATCATACAGAAGACTTAACAAATGGTACTAACTGATCTGTCGGCGTTCAGCATTAAAAAAGTAGAGCTGGGAATCAGAACTGTTCAGACCGATCTCAGAATATTGTGACCGGGAGAAATATTATGCATGTGTCTGGGGCGTGATATTTCGGTGAGCCAGCTCTCTAGTAACTAGTTAGCATTGTGCTAGACAACATTGCAATAAGACTGAAAGATTGTTAAAAGCGGCATGAAACCCGAATAAAACAAACAATGCATAAAGAATGCCATGAATGTCGTGATGCTTGGAGTACTGTAATATCCTTGTTGTGCGACAGACATACATGATCAAACATTGAAGACCCTTATCTGACGCCGCAGAACGCGGCGTCTGATAAGGGTCTTCACTGTTTGCAACTTTTGCAGCAGTTTTGACACGACAGCAGGAAGTAATGTCGACCTTTTATTGCTATTCCTCTTCGTGTTAGCTGTCAGTGTATGAGGTGTTCTCATGTGCAGTCATTCTTGTTTCATCACAGAGATTCAATTTGGTTTTGATTTAAATGTTTTCATGAGGTTTCAGTGATTAAGGGAGGGAATCTCTGTATGAGCTGAACATTTTGTTTCGTATTGGTTAATACCATTTGAACTTAGTGTGACGATTTGGTAAAAAAATCGACTTAACACGCTGATTTGGTAAAATAGACTTAAGAATAAACTATTTATATTATAATAATAAATATTTGCATGTTTTTTTTTTTTTTTTTTTTTGACATTATATGAATTTCATAGATATGGCTGTTTCCCTAAGGCCAAATTCTGGTTAGTATTCAGCTAATGGGCCATCCAATGCGCTGCCAATGGTAAAACAGAAACTTAAGTCAGCATAAAACTGATAAATGCATTTCAAATCTTAACGGTTTCCGTTACAAGAAAATCAGACAAAAACAAAATAATAATTTTCCTGCTGTGTATTCAAATTCAAACAACAGCGGGACGCCATCGCTGAAGGGACGTTATACAGATATGCCGCTAAAATGCCGACAGCGGCTTGATCTGTTTATGCTGTCTTGGAAGCCCTATAAATTGCGACAAAGAGATGAAAAATGCTTCCGTTGAAATACACTGCTTAAATCTAAAATGAAGATTAAAGATGTAAACTGAAGATTATATTAATTAGAAATGAAATTATACTTTAGGCGATAACAGCGGATTACATACACAACGTTACTAAAAGTAAATAATATAAGCTTAACTATACCTAATTTAGTGCCACAGAGGTCTTTCTGTTATTTAAACTTCATCAGTGTGGCTAAACTCCAAAAGTTTGGAAATAAAACATATGACGCGTATGTCTTGGCAAGCAGCAAGACATACAGAAAGCAAAATAAGCCTAAAAAGTGGATCCCGAACCCGCTAAGATACATGTCATTTTTTATACGCCCGTTTGAAAAACGGGACGTATTATATTACGGGGTATGGCGTCCGTCCGTCAGTCCGTCCGTAAACTTTTTCGTTTCCGGCTAACTCCTCCTACAATTTACATCCGATCAAGCTGAAACGTGGTATATAGTTAGATCATGATGTGGCGCAGCGCATATTGTTTCGGAGTTATAGTTCACTAAATGTTTGCAGAGTTATGCCCCTTAGAAAATTCCTGTAAAGTTTTCATTTCCGGTTAACTCCTCCTACATTTTAAATCAATTAAGCTGAAACTTCATATATAGTTAGACCATGATGTGGAGCAGCGCATATTATTTCAAGGTTACAGTCCACCAAATATTAGCAGAGTTATGCCCCTTTGAAAATTTCAGTTGGCTTTTCCTTTCCGGCTAACTCCTCGTACAGTTTACATCCGATAAAGCTGAAACTTGATTTGTAGTTAGACCATGATGTGGAGCAGCGCATATTATTTCAAGGTTACAGTCCAACAAATATTAGCAGAGTTATACCCCATTGAAGATTTCTATTAATGTTTCGTTTCTGGCTAAATCCTCCTACAGTTTACATCCAATCAAGTTGAAACTTCATGTACAGTTAGATCATGATGTGGTGCAGCGCATATTATTTCACGCTTACAGTCCATCAAATATTAGTAGAGTTATGCCCGTTTAAAAATTTCAGTAAACTTTTCGTTTCCGGCTAAATCCTCCTGCAGTTAACATCCTGTCAAGCTGAATTTTTTATTTGTAGTTAGACCATGATGTGGAGTAGCGCATATTGTTTCAAGGTTACAGTCCACCAAATATTAGCAGAGTTAAACCCCGTTGAAAATTTCTATTAATTTCTATTAATTTTTTGTTTCCAGCTAAATCCTTTTATAGTTTATATTCGATCAAGCTGAAACTTCATAAATAGTTACACGATGATGTGGAGCAGCACATATTTTTTCGAGGTTATAATGCACCAAATATTTGCAGATTTATGCCCCTTTGAAAGTTTTTGTAACTTTTCGCAGCATATTGTTTACAGGTAATAGTGTGCAAATTTTATCTTATAATAGGTATATTTTTTGCAAATAACTAAAGTTTTGGTCAAGATATTTTTTTTGACATTATATGAATTTCATAGATATGGCTGTTTCCCTAAGGCCAAATTCTGGTTAGTATTCAGCTAATGGGCCATCCAATGCGCTGCCAATGGTAAAACAGAAACTTAAGTCAGCATAAAACTGATAAATGCATTTCAAATCTTAACGGTTTCCGTTACAAAGTATGGGCAAGATTTCGATTTTTTTTTTTTGTTTTTTGTTTTTTTTTTTTGTGTTTTTTTTTTTTTTTTTTTCTTTTTTTGTTTTTTTTTTTTGTTTCTTCTTTTATTAGATTTGCAAGGAAAGGTTGGGTTTCCATTATCAAATCTTTATGAATACATAATTCTTTTTGGATTTATTTTAATACTCTTCTGATTTGGCTCCCTTAAAGATCAAAAATAAAATCAGTATTAAACAAGTTAAAGGTTTACAAAAACAATTCTTGCAGCATTTTTTTTTTTGGTTGTTTATTTTTGTTTTGTTATTGTTTGGTCCGATATTGAAGTATAGGAAAAACAAATCAGCCAAAGGCTCATATGAGCTTATAATATAGTCATGCTTCTGTGGTGTGTCCTCCGTCAGAAAGCACTTCTCCCTAGAAGCAGCAAACTTCTCCCTATTTTCACAGGAGGGAGAAGTCACTCCTTCCTTAATTCCTGGGCCAGCTTGGTCGCTTAGGTTACAGTTCACCAAATATCTATCTGGGAGACGACACAAAATGACCCACAAGGGTGGAGGGGTCGTTAAGCCCCAACACAATAAAAAAATCAGCAGAGATATGCCCCAATGAATTTTTTTTTTATTTATTTATTTATTTTTATTTTTTTTTTTTTTTGTAATTCCACTTACAGTTTATATCTGAATCATACAGGAGCCAGTTTTTTGTGCTACATCTTTTTACTAGCCACGGGCGTATAATGCCCCGCTTGGCTGAGCTCTTGTTTTAATTTGTACTATAACAAAGATTGAGTGAGGTATAAAAATAGTTATTTAATTCAGTACCTAAGTACTGACGTTAACACCGCAGTATCAACATCATTACTTAGAAACTGATACTGAGCTGATGATATCCTCGGGGACGAACGAATCATCAACCAGCAGAGATACCGACCCAGTGGTTTGCAATATAAGCTTAACTATACATAATTTAGTGCTAAGTAAACTCAGGAACTCATTCAATCAGATCCACATCATGTTCTTAACATCAAAGCGAAAGACAGACGAATACAATTAAACGGCCACAAAAGATTTTTGTGACTAAAATTTAGTCAGGAAAACCTATTACATCTACTTGGCTCTTCCACTACATCAAATGATCAAGTTATTAGCAAACTCGAATTGTCTCACAATTCCTATTCTATAAACAGAAAAAAACAAGCGAAAGAAGGACAGGATGTGTGGAATATTTGAAGAAGTTACTCATTTTTGTTTTCGGTCGTGTTCCGTCATCGTCAAAATGACGTTCTCGCGAGATCTCGCAGGAAAGACACCGGTAGAATACCGCTGTTCCTTCGGATAATTCCACCGCTGTATTTGCCGCTGTTTTGGTGCGAAATCGTAGTCACCGCACTTACACGGTACTGCGGAGACATTCGAATGGTAAAAGGCCCCCCCGCCCCACATTAGCCCGGCTGTCCCCGACCTTCCCCGTAGGTGACGGGGGCAATGGTTACAAATGACTGGTGCATAACCCTAACGTAATTGAATATAGCTTTAACTAACATATTTGTTAAACGAAAACTTTTGTAAGTGAAATAACACAGAACACTTAACAAAAGTATCACAGTGAAAGTAGCGCCGTTGAACGGCCAGTAATAAATTACCTAGCCTAAGCGCGGACGCATTCTGCATAACTGACAATGAAGTGACAAGTTTTTATTTTCGTTTTTTTTTTTTTTTTGTTTCAGTGTACCTGGATGGTAACCTGCTTGTGTGCCGTTATACTCAATGCTAGTTACGGTTTGCTCGTGGGTCTTATTTTCTCCTTCTTTACTGTAGTCCTCAGATCTCAAACGTACGTATTTTACTTGGTTTCTAGATGGTTTTATGTCCTCGACCAAGATTTAAAGTCAACATATTATTTGTATTTCTCTTAAATTTTCGTAACTTTGTAATTCTATTCATATCGACATTGTATTACTATTAGAAATATGCTTTTTTAGTGATATACAATTTTCCTCGAAAATGACCTACTTGGGTATCAAGTATATGCAAAGATGGTTAAAGAACTTGTCAAGTACTGTTCATACAGTATAACAGAAAAATAAAACGTGGCATTGAAAAAAAACCTTAAACTTGCAGTGCACATATAGTTTATGTCATGTACATGTCCAATGTCTTTTTGTGAAAACAAAATCAAACTGGGAGTCATCTTTGGCTCTTTATACGTTTATTGTCTATAAATAACATACAAATTACACAGAAAACCTAAATATTCATTACGAAAACACGCCTATTCAGATATATAGAAAATTTCACCTACAAATGCTGAAAATTTTCAGATAAAAACACTCTAATATTTGTCAAATTTCTGCTCAAAATATAGATTGTGGGTACTCGTTAGACCCGCCTCGGTGAGGCGGTTCTAACGAGTGCCCACAATCTATGTTTTTGAGCAGATAAAAGTAGGGTTTAAGGGGTCAACGTATATTATATTCTAGATCCAAACCAACAAAATTAGGAAAGATTATAGACGAGAAGGTTTATAAAGATATGAAGACATATGACAAGGTGGGTTTAAAATGCGCTTTATACCAAGGCAGAGATGTCACCTCCCAAAGCTGTTCTAAGAGATTATAAAACGGAACAGAATCGACTCGTATCTACCCGTATGATTTTAGAATTCTTTGATTTTTCAAAACATGGAAGTTTAATTCTGCTACACAATCAGAGCAACAAAGCAAAATTTGTATAACTAGGTTCAGTTTGTATGCATTTCTGTATGTCTTATAGTAATATTCTCGAGACGATTTGTTTCACACACATCTTTTCTTCTTAGAAGCAAATTATGCACTCATCATATGATACACTCAGATCCACAGATCCAAATCAAGTTCTCAACACCAAAGAGAAAGACAGACAAGTACAAGTAAACAGCTACAAAAAGAACAGATGACAGGCAGAGTTAGCAACCCCTCCCAGAAAGGTGGCAGCTATGTTACCCAAATTTAACTGAATATATCTTTAACTTACATAATTGTTAAAAAAGTTGTAAGTGAAACATTACAGAACAGTAAACAAAAAGTACCACAATGAAAGTACCGCCTTGGAACGGTCTGTAATAAATTATTGTGGGGCGTGGGGCAGCTTAAGCTAGCTTTACGGGATCCCAACCCTCGCCCTCAGCTTCAGTAGTGGTAAAAATATATCCTAGAAGAGTATTCATGTATACCTGATACAATACATAACAATTGAATTAATGAGAATGTTACCATGTGCTTATTTCCTATATTGTTTAAAATTGAATATCACATGATATAAAATGTGTTCTAGATTGAAATAGATATGTCCTATTAGTAACAAGCGCAACAAAAGCACGCTTGCTTTTATTCCAGTAATATTTATGTTAAATTCCAGACAACTGAACTAAAAGGTATCTCAATAATAAGTTACCAATCACCACTATACTTCGCCAACGGTGATTTCTTTATGAAGGAAGTTCGCCGTTTGTCAAAGACAAACCCCGAGCAGTTACGGAAGCAGAAAAGCCAAGAGTCAGACATAAGCCGGAAAACATCTATGACATCATGCAACACAAGTACCATGGATTTGATTAATAATACCAGTTGCAAAGATATATCTACCATCAGCAACCTTGGCAGTGACAAAACTGTGGTAAGTTCGTTTGCAATTTTACAAATTAAAATCTAAAAGTTTGCCTTTGGAAACTAAGAACACACAAATGAATGAATATCGGATCAAACAGAGAAGACAAAAGGGTGAGTGTTCTTATCAAAATACAAATGTTGAGATACCAGGAAAGGTCACAATCACGGAACACAACCTTCTCAAGGCACCGGACGAGGGTTAATTTTGGTTGGGTTCGAGAAACACGGCCCAGTCATCACGATTATGGTCATGTCACGCCGGTCAGTTTACCTAGCCACACTTTTTTTTTTCTGGACGGGCTTAGTCCTCTAAGCGGTTAACCAGTATTTGTGCACATGCTTTCGCCAGAAACTGACAACGGCCCTTCTTGAATAATTCTAAGCCGGTGGTTCTGGTGTCGTTTGTTCTTTGTGTGGTTTTGTGATTACTCGATTACTCGATGTGGAGATTGTTTTTGTGTCCTCTTCATTGTCATATTGTTGGGTTTAGTGGACCCTGTCTAGCACGCATTGGAATCATCGTATTGGAAAAGAGGGAGCAGGTTGCTTTGCTTTTCTTTGCTTTGCTTTTTGACTTATGTTTGTTTGCGCTGTGTTTACGGTCCAGTCAACCCAATGGGGTCATGTCGAGCGCGGTCAGTTTACCTAACCACACTTTTACTTCTTGACTCAGCCGAAGGGTACGAATAACCGTAGAAAATAGTTCATGATCAATGTCAACGAAAGAATGTTACCGACCCGGCGGTGGGCGAACTTGCAACCTCCTGATCACCATTCGGACACGCATCCAACAGAGCCACCGAGGCCGGCTGGTAGCTCGTGTACTGTCTGTTCTGATTTGTTTGTTCTTCCTCTTGGTGTCATTGGTAGGCTACATTCTGTTATCGTGGCTCTTCCTGGACCACTTCTATATTATTTTAAACCTGATTTTACGGATACCCTTTGAAATAACGTCTTTTTTATAATTTCCAACATGCAGATTATTTCTGTGACTTACATCGCCAATGTTGACATAATATGGTAATAGTATAGAAGATATCCAGTCTGCGCCACAGCCACACAATATGATCTACCAATGACATCAAAAGGTAGATCAAACAAACCGTGGAAAACAGCACACAAGCCACTAAGCAAAGAAAAGCAAAGCAACTAGCCTCCCTAAGTTGCAATACTTTGGAGATGACCTTTGCAGAACCCTTTCAGGATAGGGTTGGCGCGGATGTGTGAGACTCATTTAAGTCGTCTATTGTAAAAGCTTCAATGAAACATTTGATATTATATCAAACATGGCTGTGTTGGAGGCTGACATCTCATGAATCTCGGGAAAGTGTAAAACAGCATTTGTGAGCAAGTGCATAACAAAACCAACAAAAAGGCATGTACGCCCAGCGAAGACTCAGATCAGCCTGGACATCCGCCCAGTCTGATCAGAGTCTTTGCTGTCTGTGTGGGTCCTTAGCTCCCATTGAGTGCACAGCAAAGACTCTGATCAGACTGGGCGGATGCCAAGGTTTATTTAAATCTTCGCTCGGCGCACATCAATTTTGTTGCTTTTGTCAAGCGCTGGCTCATTTCAGAAGCACTATATGAGCTGTGTCATGAAAAAATGTTTCCTTCTACAGACGATCCTTTCTCAGAATGGGATTCTAGTGCAAGAAAGCAAACAAGACGTCATAAAGATTTTTACTTGTAAAATATGGTGGAAAGCTACTAAGTGTATACAGTCCTAATAAGACTGAGCAGATGTTTACACATGTACCACACTGTTTGTTTTCCTAAGCCTCTAATAGATCCATTAATGACATTCAACTCAAGAAAAGGGACCTTCTGCAAATTTCATGCGTGGATTCACCTGTGCCTGATCGGAGCCTTCTGTATTAGTCTATAAATTAGTCAATATCCACGCTGATCTGTGACTACCTTGACTGGGTGCAGATAAGGTTCCCTTTCTTATATGGCACATAACTCCGTGTTTTGTATTTTTTTTCTTATATATATCTTTGACTGTTATATTGAAACTGAATTTCTACTAAAATCGCAACAAAGAAAATAAATAAATCAAACCATTGTTATTTAATTCGCAGGCGTGTGTTCCAACAGAAAAATACATCTATGTTTTAAAAGTAATGGGTTATAAAATATTTCTTTCTTGCAGACTATAAATGGTATTCCATACTTAAAGACGGTTCCTCCTGGTATACTCCCAAACCCTATCCAGCACATCATTTTAGATTTTTCCGGTATATCATTTATTGATACAGTAGGATGCAAGGTTCTGAAAAAAGTAAGTACAGATCAAAATTTAAGCGTCGGGCAAACGTAGCTTAGAATACAGAGGCCAGTAAAGATCCTGACCCGTTATTGCTTCCGCGGGACTGAAAAGCGTATCTTTGTTGCCCCAGATGATAACGGAGCCTTTTGTAATGGATGCTATCTGTCCTTCCGTATCTGCAATTTCGCCTGCGATTTTCTCCTTCGATTTAACATCTACGTCATCAGACAATTGATTTTATCAGAAACTAGTCAAGTTGCTGTTTTTTTCTACGAGGAGATTTGTTTTATGTCTTACCTTGTGTTATTTTGTTCTTGTGTTTCTCAGTCCTTTAAGCATTGCGATTACCTCGCTTGGGAAAGAGAGAGCTAATCTTAGTGCTTTTCGTACGTTTGTTCGATTTGCGCTTGTTTGGTTTTGTCTGTTTCTTCTTCCTCCTGGTGTCTGGGAAGGGCTGCGGTTTGTGATTGTGGCACTCCCTGGACTTTTCTCTTGCTTTTTTGCAGCACAGTTACGCTTCCCAAATGTTACGGGTGTGAAAGTACTCCGTCTCAAGTTTCATATCCGCAACTCCGTTTACAGTTTTAAGAGCTACATAAATGACATTTAAAGGTATACGTGTGAATTTAATTGCTTTCTGTTTATAATTTGGCAACAAACCATTCTCATCAGGGTTTTGCTTAGATGAAAGTACCAGGATGCTTTTTTATCCAAAATTAATGGGCGAAATTTAGTATTAAAGCAAAGTTCTGCTGACAGGGAAACTGCAAGTTTCAAGCTTCCGTCGTAATATTTCACACAATTAGTGTTTATCATCTAATAATGATAATATTACAGCAGAGATATGATTCTCTTACGGGAGATATCTGTCCTTTGTCTTGAAAACGTTTGCCTCCAATTTCAATAGTAAAATGTACGTCAGAACTACGAGTAAGATGATTTAGAAGATCATGGTATTTGGTACGTTTGTCGCCGAAATAAAACTAGATAGTAAGCTAATTATTTTAAAGTCTTTCGCGTATTCTTTAACATTGCTACCCATAGCTTTACTTGCATGTCTTAACTAATCCATTTTAATTTCTCTTCAGCATAGCAAAAACAGGTAAGAGAAAAGTCCAGGGAGTGTCACAATCACAAACCGCAGCCCTTCCCAGACACTAAGAGGAAGAGGAAACCGACAAATTCAAACAAGCACAAATCGAACAAACGTACGAAAAGCACTAAGGTTAACTCTCTCTTCTCCAAGCGAGGTAATCGCAATGCTGAAAGGACTGAAAAACACAAGAACAAAATGACACAAGGTAAGATATAAAACAAATCGCCTCGTAGAATAAAAAACAAAAGTAGCAAGCTTATTTTTTATGTCCTCAATTTGATCATCAAACATCAAGTTATATTTTCTAGATTCACTATGATGACGTGTAAAATGACAGTTTAGTGAAATGTTTGTGTGTCTAGCTTAAGTTGTAATTCATTTTGTTTTCAAACTTAAAATTAGTAGATTCCAGATTTACATTAATTTGTTGCATTAGGGACGCACCTTTTCACATGTTTAAAAAATAGTTTCAAAAGGATAGCCCTTATGTTTTCGCACACTGGTCCTGATTCGATAGGTCAAATTGCAAATCTGGAAGATTGTTTAAGTTCAACGTATAATGTTTGTATTCTTTAAATTACTCCTTTATGAACTTACAAATTATCTTTTATCAACTTATATTTGTAAATTATGTTAAACCATAAAATTTAATTGATTTAAAAATCATGTAATTATTCTACTTTAGGCTAGTTACGTCTGTCAATAATTTAATCAAAAGCTTTGCAGATGCATCATATCCAATATTTTCTGTACCGTTTCATTGATGTGTTTTAGAAACGTTCCTTAAAGTAACCTCTAAAAGTTTTGTGTTACGATGGTCATCTGTCAAAAGCCTGCCTGAATGTTTAGGTAATACAGTATTAAGAATCATCTCTCACATAATCTCATCCTTTTTAGAAGCCTGCTAAAAACAAACGAACCATAAAAGTATATTTCTGATGACGGAAGGTAACCCATTCTATTCGTCGTCGCTCTTATACGGTGTTTTGTTGCTGTATTTCCTACTTATGTATTTCACAGATCATGTCTCAATTTTGTACTGATCACTTTTGAATATCCCTCTTAAATTGCAAAATTGTAGGGATTATTTATAGATAAAAGCGCGAAATGTAGTAAAAATGTACTTGAAATAAACGTCAAAAAGATTGCCTTTGGAAACAAAGAACACACTACAGATAAGTAAATGGGAGTCTTGGAGTCTGGGAAGGGCTGCGGTTTGTGATTGTGGCACTACCTGGACTTTTCTCTTACCTTTTTTGGTTTTAAGTCGTAAGAAAATTTTAAGCTGAAGGGTTGTTCGTGCTTTCAATTTTTAATATGTGTGTGCCTTTTTCATTTAGCAATTTTTATCATATTTCCGTTCAGGAATCTCTGAATTCTTTTTGTTTCTTGATTACATGTACATTTGCAAAAGGTAAACGAGCTGGTATTTATGTGTGTTTTACTTTTGTGGTTGTTGTTTTCGTCGTTGTTGTTGCTGTTTTCGTAAGGGGCAGTAATACATTTTCAGGATAGACTTCCGTTCTGAAAAGAAATCTAATCTTAAATGGAAAAACGTGCTCCCTCGGGGAGATAAAGAACCCTACGCAGACTGAAAACATATTTGTGATTTTGAGTTGCATCAGAATTTAGGGCGAAGTTTCGACCCAGCTAGCATTCTTTATATACTGAAAGGTAAAAAAAAGCAGGGCAGGGTAAATTTTATTCCTAAATTTCATTCAAGTTTGAGAAAGTTTGTTAAATATATTACTATGATTACGAAACGGTACATGTATGGAACAAAAGTTCCAAATTTCATTGGTTTGTGATCAACAAGTCTCGAGTTATTGAAGTTCATTGGTAGCTACCCACCAAATCTTGAAATCAAAATTAAACTGAAAATCAATATCGGGTGTGCCCCCCTCTTGCTGCCGTTGCTGCCGTTGCTGCCCTAATTCTCCTTTGGATAGAGTTAACCAAAGAATTGACAATTCGCATCGGGATGTTATTCCATTCATCGATCAACGCATTCCTTAGTTGTGCGAGAGTTGCGGGGGCATTTCGGCGCTTCCTAACCCTTCTGTCCAGCTCATCCCACATGTGCTCTATTGGGGTTAAATCTGGACTGTACGGTGGCCATGCTAGTGGTGCGATGTTATTGTTTGCCAGGAAATCCTGACAAACTCGGGCAACATGTGGTCGGGCATTGTCCTGCTGCAGAATCAGATTACGTTGTTACACAAGCGGGACTGCAACAGGACGCAAGATCTCATCCCTATACCTTACTACGGTCATATTGCCCGCAACAATAATCAACTGTGATTTTATCCCGTGAGCAATGCCTCCGCAGACCATATCGAAGCCACCCCCAAATCGATCCCGTTCGACAACACAGGCGTCGGCGTAGCGTTCTTCGCGACGTCGGTACACACGACGACGACCATCTGCGCGATAGAGAGTGGACCTAGACTCGTCCGTAAAAAGAACTCGTCTCTACTGCCTCATCGGAAATAGCCTGGGCGCATGCGCCGTCAGCCACGCCATACGACGCAACCTACGTGCCTGGGTCAGAGGCAGACCAACGTATGGACGACGAGCTCGAAGACCAATCTCACGCAATCGACTTCCAACAGTCTTCGGAGAAATTTGTCGATTATGCGTACCTACTGTATTAAGGGCAGTTTTGGTAGCAGTGAGATGACGATTCCGCAAATGTGCCAGACGGATTGTCCTGTCTTGACGTCGCGACGTCACGCGTGGACGCCCAGACCGCGGTCGGTCTGCTAAATGCCCTGTCTCCCTTAAACGTCTAACAAGACATTCAATTGTTGAGATGTTAACCCCAAAATGATTGGCAACTTGCTGTTGCCTCTGACCCTGCATCAGCAACGCAATTGCCCTACCCCACTGAACATCAGTCAATCGTCCGATGATTGAAAAAAAGTTCAAAGTAGCGTAAACATGAAAAGAAAAATCGGTAAAAGAATCAAGGAGCGTTGTGTATCGTTGAAGTGTACCAAATGGTGTGAGGAAATCTTGTGCTGAAGGTTTAAACACGCTTGTTTTGCACGAAATTTTGGCTTTCCGTATTGTCCGTGCAATGCACTGTGTAGTGCACGGTTGAATGATTTCACACACTGGGTACATAGCACATCGACCAAAGACTCGTATACCCGCGGTTCACATTCATAGGACAATCTGTAAAAGTGTATGGCTATAGTAAACACCGTAAAAAATGGTTAAAATAAGAAGGAAAAAACTCTACCCTGCGTTTCTTTTTCCTTTCAGTATAACTGTAGCGGGACGTTATCGGCCCGTCAGTTACCCTGACGGGCCGATAACGGCCCGCTATTGATTTATAAAGAATACTCACAGGGGAGAGAGCAAAACTGGTTCTACATAAATCTAGAGCGGGACGTTATCAGCTACCCTGAATTCTCCCAAAATACACACACCTTTGTTGTTTTGCTGACCGTTACAAGGCAGTTCTACTGTTGCAGATCTTCTTAGTTTGTATTTCGGTCATTGTAACTGTACCGTTGTGTCTTGACGTTTATTGTATCTGTGTCGTTGTGTCTTGACGGTCATTTTAACTGTGCCATTGTGTCTTGACGGTTATGTAGCTGTGTTGTTGTGTCTTGACGGTCATTTTAAATGTGCCGTTGTGTCATGACGGTTATTGGAGCTGTGCCTTCTCATCGTTCCTCACCTCTTCTTCCTGTCTCGGGAAGACTGTACTTCATGAATATTGTCTTTCCTGAATAACTTCATTTATTTTTTCCTTCTAGAGTATATCCTTTTCTTGTTGTAAGCGCTCATAAAAACATGTTTAAGTCCCCATTATATTTATAGGTTATTGTTCAAAGGCGGCTTCTCTGTTGCAATTCTACAACGTTTGTTTCTTCGCGCCATAAGTAGACTTCCCAAATCCCGGACATACGCTTCTACCGATATTTCCTTCGTTCAGGCCCATGGGCATGGTGGGCGAAGCTTGCTTACCAAGTAATGCTTACTATCCGCGGACGCCTGATTACACCCTTTGTTCTGGGGTCCATGTCTGTTGGTCTGAACATTCTGATTCGTCATTCGTTTCTGGATTTATGATTTTGGATTACGGCTTTGGTACCATGACCGCAACTACTTTTGATGACGTCTAACCCATTCAAACCATATCAGTGTTCCGTGATTATCGCCTTTTTTTGTATCTCCATATATGTTTGTTTTTGCTGTGCAGGAAATCAAACAAGAAATCACAAAAAAAAATTGTTTGTCCTGTTATAATGACGGAAGATATACCGAGAGTGTCCAGTCCTCTTAAACATTGAATTGCATGTTGTATCACCTCTTTACCATTCAATGCCGTACCTATCCTAATTTTCGGACACATAAACTTCTTACTGTTGCTGTCCTAAAAATTGAAAGTTCATTTTACTATCTGTTGATGTATCTTATAATGTTGGATGATTGACATATTAGTGTAGACCCTGGTCAGACACCGCATTTTTGTGGCTTCTGATCTCGGTCTACACTATTTGCTAAGACTGGGCGTGCGAAATTTTAGGTCAAATACGGTATCTTTCCACACCTCACTTTTAATTGTATTCTTATCTCTACTATACTTTATTTTTCTCATTTACAAAGGCTGCTACCCAGTAAGCATTCTACATAAATCTATAGCGGGCCGTTATCGGCCCTCAGGGTAGCTGATAACGTCCCGCTCTAGATTTATGTAGAATGCTACTAGTGAATTTCTACTCGATAGTAAATATAATTTTCTTCCGTTGTCTAAGCTGATATATATATTTATATATATTTTTTAGTTGATACTGGACTATGAAACAGTTGACATCCAAGTTTTTCTAGCAGATGTATCAGGTATGTTGTTTCACATTCTTGGTATCTAAATGTTAAACAAAATAAACTGGGGTTCATGATAGATGCCGGGAGTGGAGAGTGGGCGGGGAACAAATGACTTTTATCACATTCAATTTTCAGGCAGCGAGGATCAAGACCTTCATTTTTGTTATACATAAAAGCTGACAGGTGAAGTTAAAACATACTGGACATGTTAATGTAATTTTAATATGGTGACCTGATTGAACATCACGAAAACACGCCTATATAATACTGACCCCCTTGAACCCCACTTTTATATAGTAAAACTGGGGTTTACAGGGGTATACATTATTTTTCTTATTTCTGCCTAAAACATAGATTGTGGCAAGGCGGTTCTAACGAGTACCCACAATCTATATTTTGAGCAGAAATAAGAAAAATATTACAATTTTTCATCTTAATATTTTCGTTCTTTCGGCGGTAACATTAAAAATGTATTTGTATAGGCGTGTTTTCGTAATGATTAATCGGGCGTGTAAATTATTAGGACAGGCTAAGCTGATCCGGTGCTTCACTGGCTGCATTATTTTGAAGATGCTTTTACTGCTTTACATATCTTCTAATTAAAAGGGAAATGTGTCTCGCTGTATAAACACTTTCCTGTATTATCTCGTTAAAATAACTGAATAAGAGAGACATATTGTATTACAATATTATCATACTTACTATAAATATTCCGACAGATGTTCCTGAATTTGCCGTGGAAACCCAGATCAAAGTGCACTCATCAGACTAGAGACGTCGATTGTCATTTCTTTAGCCTAGCAACTAGGCGTTAAAATAAATAATATCATCACGAGAACATGCCTATATAATTTTGACCCCCTTAAACCCCACTTTTATATAGTAAAACTGGGGTTTAGAGGGGTATACATTATTTTTCTTATTTCTGCTCAAAAACATAGATTGTGGGTACTCGTTAGAACCGCCCGTACCCACAGTCTATGTTTTGAGCAGAAATATGAAAAATATCAGAGTTTTTTATCTGAAAATTTTCAGTTTTTGGAGGTGAAATTTTCTATATATTTGAATAGGCGTGTTTTCGTAATGGGTTACAAAATCATGTGTTTAGAATGAATAGTATAATAGTTTTATAGCTAGTCTACTCTCCTATCTCGATTATATTTAGCCAAGATATGTATTGGAGACTCTACCAAGTAGACTTGCCATTGTTAATAAGTTGATAACAATTTAATAATAAACAAAAGTCATCAGACTTTTATTATCAGACTAGCAGCTAGTCTTCATTTCTTCAGCTTTGTTAGACATTTCACTGTGCAATTAAATGGACATTGAGATTCTTAACAATTATTATTACTATTATTTACCCTCTGTATTTGGACAAGAAAACCTGAGTAAACATCGAAGAACCAGCTCAGACATTTCAAAGGGTGGCATCTGATAAGGTTCTACATTGTTTGCATTAAGAACAGGAAATTCTATTGCAAATAATAACAGGGAATAACGCCCTTAAATTGGACATAGATCTGTCCAAATAAAGAGGTAGAAGAGTCCACTAGGCATTAATGGGTTAATCTTTATTTTTCAAATGCCAGAGTCGCTTATTTCTATAGCGTAAGTTTCTAAAGGTTAATGATTACTACTTTAGTTGCAATATTCTGTTTCAGACACAGTATGGGAAGTATTTATCGCCACTGAAGTAATACCTACGTATCAAAATAACATGTTCCTAACAGTGGATGATGCCGTTGTGGCTGCTAAGGTTAGTATCAGCAATAGTAATATGGAATAGTTAATTGCATTGTCGCTTATATCTGTCAAGTAAAATATCTATAAGAAAAGTTGCAACTTGGAAAGACGTACAGAGAAAAAAAAAATAATCTTTAAATCATGCACTCTTTTAATGGAAGCAAGGTGTACCAAATGATAAATGCCAATTTTCAAAATACTCTAAATTTAACCATAAAATGTACCATTTAGACATGTGTCGATCGTAAAGCAGAAAAGGTAAGAGAAAAGTCCAGGGAGTGCCACAATCACAAACCGCAGCCCTTCCCAGACCCCAAGAGGAAGAGGAAACTGACAAATCTAAACAAGCACAAACCGAACAAACGTACGAAAAGCATCAAGATTAGCTCTCTCTTCCCCAAGCGAGGTAATCGGAATACTAAAAGGACTGAAAAACACAAGAACAAAACGACACACGGAAAGACATACAACAAATCGCCTCGTAGAATAAACCACAAAGCAACAAAGAGTAAGACTAACACCGGGACCACCGCCCTAGAACAGTCGGCAGAGCAAACCACCGGGGGGTTTAAAGCACTTTTACAGCTAGCTAACTTCACCCTGGGTCCCGATGCTACTCTTAATACAGAAATACATAAAAATTCGGTTCGCATAAAGGCTCCCAACTCAGTCAATGCATCAAAGCGAAAACATAAAAACCAAACTAATCACTATAACAAACAAAGACGAGTACTCATGGCTAATTCTACTGTATGCCAGAGTAAATGAAAACCAATAGCTGAACCACGGCGGGCCAAGCCAAAGACATATCGTCAAGCCCAACCCACTGGTTAAAGTTTTACGAAGAGGCCGTCATTGAGTCTGAGGCCCGAACCGCCGTCGTGCAATTAAAGAGTGAAGCATAGCCATCAACAATGATTGGGTTGACAACTAGGCATGCAGTCTGCCGCATAATATCCAGGCTATAGCCAATTCTTTTATAACGGTTAATAAGTTTTCTGAATTTCTCCGTAAAGTTAGATTTACCTACAATTTTTCTAAATCTGTACACTAAGTCACAGTAAAATTCTGGTTCCGATATACCTTGTTGAAGAAGTGTTTTCAGACTGACGCTATATTTTTCTAACAAGGCATTGTGTCTATGATAAAATTTCGAAAACGCCTTACGAAGTTTAAAATAACGGTAGCCCTGCCTAAGAAGTTTGGCAGTAAGGGCTTTATTACGGTATTTAAAGTCATTAAGATTTGAAGAAGCTCTGGCGAATATAAGTTGAGATATGTATACCCATATGAGGTACGCCGGGGGACATCGCCATCCAGAAAAGGGAAATTGACTATATCAAAATCAAAATCGTCCCGTTTATCATAAATTTTGGTGGAAACTGTACCATTAGATATACATAGATTCAAATCCAAAAAAGGTGCCTCGGTATCGGAAGAATTTGCTCTATTTAATTGGAGTTCTGTAGGGTATATCCGGTCCACCATTTGGTCAAAGTAAATATTGTCAATATTTAATAAATCGTCAAGGTATCTTGAAGTTGAATTGAAAGCCTCAATAATGTCAGCCTGATTTTCACGTGCGAGAGACTTCATGAAATCTCTCTCATAACAAAAAAGAAACAAATCTGCAACAAGAGGAGCACAATAAGTTCCCATCGGAATACCAATAGTTTGTCTATAAAGTTTAGTTCCAAAGCTAATAAAAATATTATCCAAAAGATAAACAAGGGCATCACAGACTTTTTGACACGACCATAAATTGTGATTATTATATACATCAGAAGTGAAAAAAGCACATTCTTCGTTGCAAGCCAAATATTGGGTATTCTCCCGAATAAACGTTCGGTTAATTAAATCAATAAGTTTATCTTTTTATAAGACGATGAGGTAACGTAGTATACAATGTAAAAAAATCATATGTAGACAATTTAGAAGCCTGAAAGTTTTTAGATTTAAATTTATTGAGAACATCATTAGAATTTGTGATTGACCAAAAATAGTTAATTCCGTCCCTTTCGTAAACAGTATCATAGTATCTAATCCAATGTTTCTAACAGCAGTAAGGCATGAAGTTAGCAGTTTGGACAAAACAGTAGTCGTACAAGAACTAGAATTAACAATGAAACGTGCTTTATAAGGTCGTTTATGAAGTTTCGGTAACCAATATAACGTAGGAAGTCTGTCTTGCTTTTCTTTAATACTCACTGCAAACTTAGCAGTAATATCGATAGAGTGGGTATTAACAATAGATCTCTCGTCAGTAGAAATCCGTTCATAGGTTTTGGTACTACCAAGTTCTTGTTTTAGAGTATTGATATAATAAAGTCGCCACATAACAACAACATTATTAGCAGCTTTATCAGCTGGAGCCAAAACATACTTCCTATGAAATTCTTGGATACCTTGTTTCAAATATCGAAAAGATAATTTAGGCTTAGGAAGGAGAAGATCCAGGTTAATAGAGTAAAATAACACACGTTCATCAATGATCTTAAAAATCTTTAATTTCCAATTATTTAAAGCATTAGACTCAACATGCTCTCGTTTACACCAACGCGTACAATAATCATTTAAAGCACTGGCAATTGTTCCCCGACATTTATTGAAATCAATGTGGGCTGGGAATCTATATTTAGGTCCTTTTGAAATAACTGAACGGATTCATGAATCAGTTATAATCTTCAAGTTACCAGTGACAATATGACCCGCTGGTTGATAACAAAATTTAGAATCTTTACAATCTCAAGAATCAGGGGAACTAGTTTCAATATCAAGATCAGAAACTAATTTATTGAAATTAAGTATAGTATTACGGATAGGTTTGTTATATTTATAACAAATAATAGGAGGTTCCGTGTTTTCGAAATGTGAAGGTATAGCTGATATAACATTATTATCTCGAAATATGCTAGGTAAATCTATGAATTCAATACCTTTATTAATGAATGGAATTTTGATGAAGTGTCTAATGTGGTTAATTTCAGAATCAATGTAAGGACGAAGAGCATGTTGAGTATAACATCTAGTAAGGAGAGCTGCTTCATACAAATCATGTTTTCTATCATAAAATTTATTCGCCTCATCATCTAATTTACGTAATGAAGAAACAGACAGTGAAGCTAGTTCAGAAAGCATTTGAGGACGTCCACAATTTAAGAGAATATTTAAATCAAAAAGAGATAAAACAGTTTTATGTTTTCGTTTAAAATTGCCATATTTGCGCTTACCATGGGATCGTTTATTACGCTTTTTAATACTGTGCGCCCCGCAATCACCTTGTCATTGACAAACATGTTTATTTCACACAGTTTATTAATGACATATTTGACACTTAGTAACCTACAGCTTTCCTTCTCGAACTGGACACCAAGGAAAACCAAAAGACGAGCGTCATTTAGAAAACGCTTACTCTAGATTTCCGTATTTTGTATTACGAGTACTACTAGTCCAGTTTTAAGTGCAACAATTCCTCGTTTGCAATAATTTCAAAACTATCATCAAAACAATAGCATATCAAACATGTGTCACAAAGTTCTTATATATTTTCATCTTTACAGACAGCATAAACAGAAATTTTAAATCAAAGTTTGTATTGGCTGGGCAAATATCTACACTATAGTTGTCAATTTTGATGGACGGTAATTCATTTATGTTATTCTAATTTTGAAAAGTGAAAGTGAAAACAGACAGTGTCACATTCTGTAGTATGACCTTTCATGACAATAAGTACTTTCTGACAGCAAACAGAATTCAACATAATTTGTTTTAGTTGTGTTTATTTGCCAGTTAGGTGATCAACTGTTTAGAGTCCATGGAAGGCAGGTTCTGTACACTTGATGCTGGATTAGTACGTATTTTGTACATGTGTCTTCGGTCTTATGTCATTTCATACTAAATAAAATCTTTAATAATACACTATAATATTACTCTGTACTAATGTTTCTCACCATTTTGCAGGAGTCTGGTATGTATGCTACATAATTAATACATTGATGCATTTTAACCGGAATAGCATAAAATATCAAGTTCATTGGGGGTGGATTTGCTTTTTGAATTGGTTACAGTCGCATGAACTTAAATGCATGTTCATATAAATGCATGTAGAGAAAAAAGCGGAATTTATGAATATAAAATAAAGAGTTTGTACAATTAAATATTTACGATAAAAGTAAAAAAGGATTGCCTTTGGAAACAAACGGAACACATTTAATCACAAAAATCGGAGACTCGGTTTGATTGAGTCTCTTCGTATGCAACACTGTAGTTTGCGAGGCTGCATACGCCCTCTAGCGCCGGCTTAAGCGGTATTCGATTTTCAAAATAACCAGGATGGGCTCAATGATCCCAAAGGAAATAAAATATAACCTGCACTATGGTGATGTACGGGGAGACTTTTTACGGCCATCACAAGCCACAACACCAGCTACAGTCTATACCATTCTGTATATTGAAACAAGCTAATTGCTTGTTTATCAGATACATGTAAGTATCGATACTTCAACCCACTACGCATTTAGCTACTATTATATATATAGCTGTCAGATGAGCACATTTGGAAAGCATAATATTGGGAAGTCATCACGAAAACATACCTATATATATTTGACCCCTTTAAACCCCACTTTTATATAGTAAAACTGGGGTTCACAGGGGTATACATTATTTTTCTTATTTCTGCTCAAAAACATAGATTGTGGGTACTCGTTAGAACTGCCTCGCCGAGGCGGTTCTAACGAGTACCCACAATCTATGTTTTGAGCAGAGATATGAAAAATATCAGAAGTTTTCTATCTGAAAATTTTCAGTTTTTGGTGATGAAATTTTCAATATATTTGAATAGGCATGTTTTCGTAATGTAATTAGATGAGAAAAGACCTAGCTTATCTGTGCAGTCTGATCAAGGACTCTGCTTGTTACCTGTAGCTGGTAAACTATTCAGATTTCTAATTAACGTTCGCTTGTGGTGATTGGTTTGCTGGTGGTTCGAGTGCTGTTCGTATGTCAAGGGACCTCCCGGATGCCTGCTGCGGAGATTGTTTTCTTTCCTTTTTTTTTTTTTTTTTTTTTGTCCTGTTAAATGTATTTTGTTGTGTTTATTGTGTCCTGTCTAACATTGTGATCATCTATGAAACTACCAATGCACGAACAAAGAAACAAGAGAGGAACTAAAGCCTTTAATACAACGCAGTTTCATACTGCTAAAGCAATCTGTTACCGATATTTATTGACCAAACTTCCAAAATCAGTTACGTGATACCAAGTGAAAAGATGCCTTCGAGCATCTGAATCTTACCGACTCATCAGAGGTCAGACTGAATGTGCTTTGTAGATACTAGAAAGCCCAAACATTCGTATTTGCTGTGTGTGATGGTCTGGAATTTTATCAGCGTGGTCTGGACGTACATAGTTACACACATTTGCATATGCTTTATGCAAGAAGTGGTATATGTTTTACATAATGGAGCCTTACTGTAAGTGGTTATGTACATTCATCACGAAAACATGCCTATATAATTTGTACCCCCTGATACCCCACTTTTATATAGTAAAACTGGGGTTTACAGGGGTATACATTATTTTTCTTATTTCTGCTCAAAAACATAGATTGTGGGTACTCGTTAGAACCGCCTCGCCGAGACGGTTCTAATGAGTACCCGGAATCTATGTTTTGAGCAGAAATATGAAAAATATCAGAATTGTTTATTTGAAAATTTCAATTTTTTTGGTGATAAAATTTTCAGTATATTTGAATAAGCATGTTTTCGTAATGTAATGCTTAGTATACTGGATAAACATTACAGAAGACGATGTTTTGATATTTTCCTATTTTTTGTTCGACAACGTTGGTTGGTATACCATGTAAATTATCTCCTTAGGAGACAATTCGCATGAAATGCCAAACCCTAATTTCTGGAGAAATATCCCCAGATTCGTCGTGTGCTTGGCGTGATAGGTTTTGAGAAACACAAACTTATATGTGGATAAGTTTATGGACAATCGTGTCTATACTTCAGTATCATAATTGATAGGTTATGATGTCATTCAAAGTGTTCTCCCCCCTTGCATTTATATATCGTTTTACAAGGCAGATTTACCATATTTATTCTAAATATTGGACATATTTATTCAAAATATCGGACACCTTTACTAAATTTTGAACGCAATTTATCACTTGGTGATACGTCTAAAATCTTGTGACATAATACATTTGTACCAAACAGTGGAGACATTATCAACCAGCGCCCAACTATCTTGGATCTATATGACAGACTTAGAATGTTGGTGATATCCTGACGGCATCAAGAAAATCGCACAGATCTTGATTGCACTGTTTACAGACTGATTCACTTCTACATTGTTTGCATAAAAGCTCTGCCAGTCCTGAAACGTATGCGATCATCTGCAGAAATTTATCCGTGTGTGACCATAGTATACAAACTCATTACGTTAACGTGCCTAGACCATTTATCTGTATTTACTCACACATCCCATCGTAATTTCTTGTGAGAACCTAGGAGTCTACATTAATCCGTTTATACTGAATAAACTCCTCAACACTATATATTGAAAGAGTCCAATGTCAATTATAAGTATGTCGGGCCATGTAGTTTAGATATTCTGAAAAACAATGGCTAAACTGTATGCGAATAGTGGAGACCCTGATCAGACGCCGCGTTCGGCGGCGTCTGATCTGAGTCTGCACTGTTTGCCAATTACCCTTTTGGGGGTTTCACGACTAAAATGGGTTAAGTGTTTATTTCGCAATGTGTTTGTTTTTAACCTTATTTAAATCATTTGACTGATAACTTCTGTCAGCGTTTTATACCGCCATCACGAAAACATACCTATATAATTTTAACCCCCTTAAACCCCACTTTTATATAGCAAAACTGGGGTTTACCGGGGTATATATATTTTTTCTTATTTCTGCTCAAAAACATAGATTGTGGGTACTCGTTAGAACCGCCTCGCCGAGGCGGTTCTAACGAATACCCACAATTTATGTTTTGAGCAGAAATATGAAAAATATCAGAGTTTTCTTTCTGAAAATTTTCAGTTTTTGGAAGTGAAATTTTCCATGTATTTGAATAGGCATGTTTCCATAATTAATTATCTATATTATCGGGGACATAGCTTATATAGTATAAATACTTAGGGTAAATACGAAAATTGACAGTTGTTTTGTCGTGCAAATATTAAGATAAATTGATGTACATACCAGGGAGATCATTCTGACCTGAATATATTTGTCTACCCTGGCATAGTTTACGAAAGATCAGACAGGAACTTGTTTTGGTCAATTAAAAATTCTGATGGGGTACTTCATAAACAAAGTCAAGAGGATTTCGCGCGTCCAGTTTGCCAACATATGATATTTCAACGCTTTATATAACTTTACCCCATAATTTAATCAAAGAAATACTTACAGACTTAATTGAGAGTACTTTCAATTTAGGAGGCTCTCCTTGTCTTGCTTGTAATGATAGGGATGCATTATTATCTTCTGATGACCAAAAACGGTTTGGCTGGCCGTAAAAGTGCTTTAACTGCCACCCCCCCCCCACCCCCGACACCGCCACTGGTGGTTTATTCCGTAAAAGTGCTTTAACCGCTCCCCCCCCCACCCCCACTGATGGTTTATTCTACTGACCGTTCTAAGCGGTGGTCCCGGTGTTAGTCTTACTCTTTATTGCTTTGTGGCTTTATTCTACGCGTAGTTGCGGTCATGGTACCAAAGCCGTAATCCAAACTCATAAATCCATAAACGAATGACGAATCAGAATGTTCAGACCAACAGAATAAAGGGTGTAATCAGGAGATTTGTTTTATGTCTTGCCTCTTGTGTTATTTTGTTCTTGTGTTTTTCAATTCTTTTAGCATTGCGATTACCTCTCTTGGGGAAGAGAGAGTTAATATTAGTGCTTTTCGTATGTTTGTTCGATTTGCGCTTGTTTGGTTTTGTCGGTTTCCTCTTCCTCTTGGTGAACGGGAAGGGCTGCGGTTTGTGATTGTGGCACTCCCTGGACTTTTCTCTTACCCCTTTTTTCGCTATTATCAAACCGTTTGTGATGCATAATCATACATTTTAGACAACATTTTCATTAGAGTTGACACAAAGTTGCACAGACAAAATGTCGAGAAATTCCGATGTGTACTTATTGTGCTGCTTGTAGTAGATCTGTTTTTGTTTTGTTATGAAATAGATTTTATGATGTCTCTTTCTGATGATACACAAGCTGACATTATTGAAGCTTTTAACTCGGCTTCCAGATATTTGGACGACCTTTTGAATAACGACAATCCTTACTTTGAAGGAATGGTCAGTCAAGTTTAACCTCCTGAATTGCAGTTGAACAAAGATAATTCTACTGATACCGAAGCCACAGTTTTAGTACTGTCGAGTCCTCATCGTTGTTTCATCTCTGTAATTATTTGATTTTATGTGTTGTCGGAAATGTAGCACTGATGAGTTAGGAAGCCTTCACGCGGACTGAACAAATTATGTGTCTAAACCGCGGCAGAATTAAGGGCGAGGATTGTGGCCACGTAAAGTCGATTTAATCCCTCCCCCGCACCCCCTCCCCAAGTGAAATACTTTTCACTGATCGTGCCAAGGTGGTTCATCTGTCATGTTTTATTTTTGTTATAGTTCGTCTTTGAATGTGTGTGTCGCTTACATCTTTTTGTTTTGGATAGCCATTTGGCCACTTTGTGGGAAAGTAACTGTCCGTTTGGCTTTCTGCTAGTGATGTTTCCATTAGGGTCTAATTATTTCGTGTTTGTGTTTCTTTCCCTTTGATGTCCCTGATGGGAGGTGTGGGATAATTGTATCGATTCCTGATCATTGCCTTCCCTTCTAGTTTAGATTTGCATTTATCAATTGTTAACGTTTTGTTTCATCTAAAATTTATGAAAAACGAGATGATTTTGATTTTGATATTGTTAATTTTCCGTTTTTATATGGCGAAGTTCCTCGTGCTCCCTCTTATGGTGTTTCTAAGCTTATTCCGTTTGCAAGAATGTCTAATTTGGCTGCCTTGATATTATGCGACAGGCGGCATGCCTAGTTATCTACCCGATCATTGTTGATTGATAGGCTTCACTCTTTAATTGCACGACAGCGTCCGGGCCTCAGACTCAATGACGGCCTTTTCGTAAATCTTTAACCAATGGGTAGGGGCTTGATGATATGTCTTTGGCTTAGCCCGCCGTGGTTCAACTATTGGTTTTCATTTACTCTGGCACACAGTAGACCCGTCTTTGTTTATCAAAATGATTAAATTGATTTTTATGTTTTCGCTCCCCGGTGGTTTATTCTACTGACCGATCTAAGGTGGTGGTCCCAGTGTTAGTCTAACTCTTCGTTACTTTGTGGTTTTATTCCCGGAGGCGATTTGTTTTAAGTTTTGCCTTGTGGTATTTTGTTCTTGTGTTTTCAGTCCTTTGGGCATTGCGATTACATTACGAAAACACGCCTATACAAATACATTGTTAATTTTACCGCCGAAAGAACGAAAATATTAAGACGAAAAACTGTGATTTTTTTCTTATTTCTGCTCAAAATATAGATTGTGGGTACTCGTTAGAACCGCCTCGGCGAGGCGGTTCTAACGAGTACCCACAATCTATGTTTTAGGCAGAAATAAGAAAAATAATGTATACCCCTATAAACCCCAGGTTTACTATATAAAAGTGGGGTTCAAGGGGGTCAGAATTATATAGGCATGTTCTGGTGATGAACTCGCTTGGGGAATAGAGAGCTCATCTTAGTGCTTTTCAAACGTTTGTCCGATTTGTGCTTGTTTGGTTTTGTCTGTTTCCTTTCCCTCTTGGTGTCTGGGAAGGGCTGTGGCTTGTGACTGTGGAACTCCCTGGACTTTTTTCTTACCATTTTTTCAATGCTCGTAACAAAACTTTGACTGCCAAACTTCTCCAACAGAACTATCGGTATCATAAACTTAGGAAAGCTTTTTCTCAGTTTTATCGTCGACACTATGAATTGGTCACTAAATACGATACTGGACTGAAAACACTCCTTCTATAAGGCCTATTAGAACCTAAATTTTAAGTTGACTTAGTGTGCAAGTTTAGAAAAAATGTAGGAAAACTTGAATTTTCGGATAATGTTAGTTAAATTGTCATATAACAATAGGGGTATAACATTGATGTCATAAAATAGTCTGCTTGCTTAGAGGTTAATCCAATCACGGTTGACAACTTTTCTTATCTCTTTCATTGCACGTCAGCTGGTCGAGGCTCAGACTATATGATGGCCCAACTTAAAAACTACTCATTAGATTGGCCCGGAAAATTTTGACTGTTCCTCGGCCCATCGGGCCTCAACTGGTGGTTTTCGTTTGCTCCAGTATTCCAGTGGTGTTGTTTGACAACCCAGGGATCTCCAAATGTCTCAACACGTTGTTTCTGTTGAGTCATCTATGCTTCATTATAGTCTTTATCTGTGATTTATTTGTTGCCCGTAATGATTCATGGATGAGTCAGACCTCCACACGGACCGAGCAAATATGTTTTACCACTATGGAATCTGAGGGCGAGGGTTGGTATCCCGTAAAGCTACCCAGTCAGCATTCTACGTAAATCTATATCGGGCCGCCATCGGCCCGTCAGGGTAGCTGACGGGCCGATGACGGCCCGATGTAGATTTACGTAGAATGCTAGCTGGGTAGCTTAACCCCCAGTAATTCATTACTGACTGTTCCAAGGCGGTACTTTTATTGTGGTGCTTTTTGAATTGTCATGTTGTGTTTCACTTTCTAACGTTTTTCTTTTAACAATTATTTTAGTTTAAGAAATTTTCAGTTAAGTTTAGGTAACTGAGTTTCCACCTTTTTTGGAAAGGGTTGCCAACTGTTTGCATCTGTTTATTTTGTGGCTGCTTAATTGCATTTGTCTGTCTTTCCCTTTGGTGTTGGGGCTTGATGTGGATCTGATTGTATCAGTTCTTGAGTTCACTTATTGACTTTACTCTTAAAAGGCAAGGATTGAACCAATTGGAAGGCGCTTTTAAAAACAGTCCTTTTACGAAAGCACTCGTATACCAGGGACTTTGTACAGTGCGAGTTTATTAGGGAAACCATTTACTTATCTGCCGGACAGTCTCCCTTTAAAAATGGTCGCAAAATCTGCACCTTAGAGTGCTCTCTTTAAGGTGTAGCTCTCACTTTAATGTTTTCAGCAGCGCATCATACAGAACAATGATTCACCAAATGCCAACAGAAGTTCATCAATATTCAAGCTGTACAAAAAAAAAACTCACTCTTGGTTCACAAAGGCAATAATAACTAAAGTGTACGCACAAATCTGAACAAATGGAAAGTGGCGTTTACTTATTCAGTAGTTTCTAGACAAATCAGCAAGTCGTAAAGTGCCATTGCTCAAATATTAGGACAAGTATAGTAAGGAGTTAAGGTGTTACTCTGCCTAAGCAGATCATTTTCTTTACAATTTCAGAGTACCTACGTGTGAGCATGTGACCTTGAAAGGGAAAGGTACTACTGAAAGGAAACCCTGGTACCCAATAAATCAAGACCTCAACTTCAGGGAATAATCCGACCACCATAACAACCACATAGACTTATAACAATTTATTGCAAGTACTAAAACACAGGCCCAGTAAAGCATGACCATATACAAACAGTGGAGTAATGCTCCAATGCAATGTGGTCTTTAAGTCACTAGCTGGACTGCTAACACTGTGTTTTGCAATTAAACCTGGGTGTGCGATGTGTTTTCATACTTAACCTTTACAATTCTCTAAGCCAATTAAGCAGACGACAAACGTGTATTTTTTTTCTTAGTTTTCCCCAGGAGAAATGATTGACGTTTCATGCTAATCGCCTCCTTAGATTTGCATGGAATGTCAAATCCTATTTCCTGGGAAAAAAATATAAAACTATATATTTCAAGATGTTGTCCTCTGCAATTTTCCCATTGGGCTAAGCATTAAGGTGGCTTTTCGCTGCTTGCAACAGATGTTATGCAAATGAGATGCAATGCAAGAAAGAAGCCTTTCAGCAATATGCGAAAAGTGAGATCCCAGATCAGCCTGCGCATTCGCCCAGCCTTGTCATAATTCTCTCTGTTGATATATTCTAGTATTAAGTGATTCTGTAAGCGGTTCTGTAAGGCGGCTTCGATCAGAAAATAAAAATTAATGAGCAGATTAATCTAGGCCCGATTATGGCATAAGGATCCCAGATTGTGTTGGGAATCAAACTGGTAATCAAATTAATAAAGCTGGCAATGTCATGTGACCAATCTAAAATATCTGTACAATGTTTTTTTTGTTTGTTTGTTACTCATTTTTGCAACGTGCTTTATACCTGCTTTATGCTTGCATTTATAATAAACAAACCTTACCACTCTCTAGGCTAATTCAGCAGATGACAAACTGACCATGTTTGTGAAGCGCACCGGAGCTCTGCTCAGGATGCGCTATAATGATCACATTTTTGTCTTTTCGTTAACTTATAATCGACATCTCCTCCAAAACCATTGAAGTAGTTTGTCCTTAATTTGGTTGAAAAGTTGCTTTCGTAAAATAGCTAAAATTATGGTGAAATGACTTTTTGTTTGGGTGCTATAAAAAAAACTGAAAGGTCCTATACTTATAATGGAATGGGAAAATGGTTAAATTGCATTTTCTCCATAACCAGTGAAGTGATATGATACATATTTGGCAGTTATGGTCATTTGATAATTGTCTACATAGTATAGGTCGGGTATGAAAGCCACGGCTGAGCTGCCGAGCCGAGCCGAAAAAGCCGAGCCTGCTAAAATGTTTTCTTGTATTTTTTCAAACGAGTTCAAGATACTTATTTCTTTTAATCTTATATTACCGTATATGTAAAATGCTGTATTCACAATTAAAATTTGTACAATCATTTGCTTATTTATGACTTTATATCCAATTTTCCATTCAACTGGGGTATGAAAGCCACGGCCCCGAAAGGAACATGTTTTGGCTAGTTTGTGAACAAATTGTGATGTTTTATAATCTGAGCATTTGACAGAGATTGCAAAAAGATATTTTTGAATTACTTTGAATCATTATAACATGCAGAAACTGTTTATATTCTCACTATTCTTCTTTTTCATCCAAATAACGAGGATCGGCAGATTCTAAAAATAGAATAGATATAAACTAAACGAAAATAACCGAAACGGCTGAAAGGGCCTACAGGCTCAGATGAGCTAACAAAACAGTCATTTAAGACTCCACATCTATAACTAATTTGATAGCTTTTCCCACTAATACTGGTCATCATACTGGTAAAAGATGCAATAGTTAAGTTTAGGCCCTTTCAATGCTTTTGCTTTCCGTTTCGGTTATTTTCATTTAGTTTTCGCTGTTCTATATTTAGATCCTGCTGATCCTCGTTATTTGGATGAAAACGAAGAATAATGGGAAATACAAACAGTTTCTGCATATTATAATGATACAAAATAATTTTTAATACCTTTTAGCAACCTCTGTCAAATGCTCTGATCATAAAATATCGCAATGTATTCACAAAATGGCCAAAATATATCCCTTTCGCGGCCGTGGCTTTCATACCCCTGTTGAATGGAAAATTGGATAAAAAGTCATAAATAAGCAAACGATTGTACAAATTTTAATTGTGATACAGCATTTTACATATATATTAATATAAGATTTAAAAAAATAAGTATCTTGAACTCGTTTGAACAAATACAAGAAAACACTATAGCCGGCTCGGCTTTTTCGGCTCGGCTCGGCAGCTCGGTCGTGGCTTTCATACCCGACCACAGCTTATGTGTTTTATGACAAGTGACATTTTGTTTGGTTACTATGCCAACATTTAATTTTGAAGGAGGAAATTTTTAAGCGACAACTCCTCCAAAACTACTGAAGCACTATGATCCTTGCCTCGCAAACTACAGTGTTGCATATGAAGACTCAATCAAACCGAGTCTCCTATTTTTGTAAAAGTGCTTTAAACCCCCCGGTGGTTTACTCTACTGACCGTTCTAAGGCGGTGATCCCGGTGTTAGTCTTACTCTTTGTTGCTTTGTGGTTTATTTAGACTGGCTCCAGTCGTTTTTTGTTTTATATGTATTTCTCTCTTTCTCTACATTATTTTTTTATCATGATCCTCTTTAATCCAACTTCAAGTTACCTATGGCTGAACAAAAACGACTGGTAACAATTGTGGAAGGCTCTGAAATATGATCCACCTTCCATAAATTTAGATAAAATTGGCAAGCAATTGGGATGCTATAAAATAGCCATCTAGTAAACACAGATCCTTATCTCTAACAGTTCCTTGAAATCAATTTGTTTTGGTTGCTTCTAACCCTTTGGCTGTGTATCTCAGCTGTGTATTTAGTACTGCCCCAGAACCAGAGTGTTGTTGTGAGAGATAGGCTGTGAATTCGTTATTTAATTTTGAATGCTATTTCTTTAATTTCATTGCAGACAATCTGCATAAGATATCAAATCCTGTATCCTGTGAAAAATAAAACAAAAAAAAAAAAAAAAAAAAAAAAAAAAATAGAATGTCTGCTGAAAATTTTACCCAGGTGCTTAGTGTTAATCTGCATTAATGAATTATATGAGAAAGCTTCAGAGGCAATTTGCTACAATAAGAAGGGAAAGAAAGTTTTGGTGAAAGAAAAGTATTATTAGGTGGTCAGTAATATAATAATCCCTACTTTACTTCCGTAAACAAAGCAATTATGCCACCATAGTGCACATGTATTGATGGGGTGGTTGGGTGAGGCGAAGGTGTCCTGTAGCTTTTGTCACCCCACCCCCCCCCCCCCCCACACACACACTCCCCTTCATCTTCTATAATATTTCTTCTATCTTTTTTCTCCTTTTCTCAAGAAGACGACACAATATGACCCACAAGGGTTGATGTGTCGTTAAACCCCAACACAACCAATGTACATATTGTGCACATGTACATAGATATGTTCATCAGCCTGCAGGCTGACCCCATAATCATTTGAGGCACTCCAAATAGCAACTGACCTTATGACATATGCGAACAGGGTACGCCCAGGTCAGCTTGTGCATCTGCTAGGTCTGTGAAACAAATGTAGACCCTGATTATGCCCAGATGTGCAGGCCCCTCTGCGTGTATGCAGGTCACATATGTAATAAAGTTAGTTTCTATTTGGAGTAACATATTTACATTTTTCCACTCATCAGCTATGTGCTCCGGATGTGAAACAAGCATTAATCAACAGAACTAAATGGTAATAATCAAGAAAAGAGATAACAATAATACATAAAAAAAAAATAATTATTTGACATCGCTTTTTAGCTCACCTGAGCACGAAGTGCTAATTGTGAGCTATTGTGGTCAGTCAATGTCCGTCGTCCGTCGTGCGTCGTGCGGCGTCAACAATTGCTATAAAAGCCTACTCCTCCTACACCCCTGGGCCAATTGACTCGATACTTGGTAGGAAGCATCGTGGTGACTTGTACATTAAAAATAGCTAAAATTGTGCCGATCTGAAATCCAAGATGGCCGCCATGGCCGCCATCTTGAAAACCTACTTTTCGCTTCTTCTCCTGAACCGAAGGGCCAATTGACTCCAAACTTGCTAGGAAGCATTGGGGTGACTTGTAGATCAAAAATAGCTAAAATCGTGCCAATCGAAACTAAGATGGCCGCCAAGGCAGCCATCTTGAAAATCAACTTTTCGCTTCTTCTCCTGAACCGAAAGACCAATTGACTCCAAACTTGCTAGGAAGCATCGGGGTGACTTGTAGATCAAAAATAGCTAAAATCATGCCGATCGGAAATCCAAGATGGCCGCTATGGCAGCCATCTTGAAAATCTATTTTTCTCCTCTTCTCCTGAAACGAAAGGCCAATTGACTCCAAACTTGCTAGGAGGCATCGGGGTGACTTGTAGATCAAAAATAGCTAAAATCGTGCTGATTGGAAATCCAAAATGGCCGCCATGGCGGCCATCTTGAAAATCAATTTTTCGCTTCTTCTCCAGAACCGAAGGGCCAATTGACTCCAAACTTGCTAGGAAGCATCGGGCTGACTTATAGATCAAAAGTCGCTAAAATCTTTCCAGTCGGAAATCCAAGATGGCCGCCATCTTGAAAATCTATTTTTCGCTTCTTCTCCTGAGCCGAAAGGCCATCTGACTCCAAACTTGGTAGGAAGCATCAGGGTGACTTGCAGATCAAAAATAGCTAAAAGCATGCTGATCGGAAGTCCAAGATGGCCGCCCTGATGGCCGTCTTGAAAATCTTTTTTTTCGCTTATTCTCCTAAACCCAAAAGCCAATTGATTTGAAACTTGGTAGGAAGCATCGGGTGACTTATAGATTAAAAAAGGCTAAATCGTTCTGATTGGAAATCCAAGATGGCTGCCATGGTGGCCATTTTGAAAATCTATTTTTCACCTCTTCTCCTGAACCGAAAGGCTTATTGGCTTTAAACTAGGTAGGAAGCATCAGGGTGACCTGTAGATCAAAAATAGATAAAATCATCCCTATCAGAAATCCAAGATGGCCGCTATTACAGCCATCTTTAAAGTGTATTTTTCGCTTCTTCTCCTGAACTGAAAAACTGAAAGGCCATTTGACTCTAAACTTGGTAGGAAGCATTCGGGTGACTTGTAGATCTAAAATAGGATAAATTGTTTGGATCGGAATTCCAAGATGGCTGTCATGGCGGCCATCTTGAAACACTTTTTTTTCACTTATTTTCCTGAACCAAAGGGCCAGTTGATTTGAAAATTGGTAGGAAGCATCGGGATGACTTGTTGATATAAAAATAGCTAAAATCATTCCGATTGGAATCCAAATTGGCGGCCATCTTGAAAATCTATTTTTCTTTACTTCTTCTGAACTGAAAGGCCAATTGACTCGAAACTTGGTAGGAAGCATTAGGATGACTTGTAGATCAAAAATAGCTCAAATGGTTGCGATAGGAAACCTCAATTGCGGCTATGGTGGCCATCTTGAAAAACTGTTTTGTCCCCCTGAACCGAAAGGGCAATTGACTTAAAGTTCAATGGAAGTATCGAGGTGATTTGTAGATCAACAGTAGCTAAAATCATTCTGATTGGAAATCCAAGATGGCTACCGTCTTGTTTATGTTTATTATACTTCCCTGCCACTGTGCTGTTTACATGTATAAAATGTGATCCTACTGTTGAAATGTGATTGAGAGTTTGTTCAAATGATCACGCTCCATTGACTGTCATGCCATATATAATATTCTTCTTCAAAATTAAGAACTGCTTAAAAGATGATCTTTTCATTAGTTGCGATGACAGGATTGGAAAAATGTTACATAACATCTGCATATCTGCACTCGCAATGTTACTCAGGTGAGCGACCCGTGGCCCGTGGGCCTCTTGTTATAATACAGGTCAGACTTATGAAAATGTTGAATGTTAATTAGCATTGGACCTGAAACGGGAACTAACATGGAACTCAGTTCTGGTGACAAGCCCACTGTACAAAGCAGACAGTTTGCACTAGAAGTCCAAAAGACAAGCGTTATCTAGTACACAAGGGTGTAAAATCAGAGCAGTATACTTTAATTGAAAAAACTTCTCCAAATCAAAATAAAAAATGAACATAGAGATATTGTTTGCAGAAACTGTCAGCGCAAAAAAAGACTCATTTTTTTTCTGACAATCTGTATTAACTTTTGTCATACTGAATAAATTAAGATGTCACGCCCACTTCTAAGTTTTAGCCAGTCAGATTGTTTGATCCGATTTGTTGCTAGAAATTCTCATATTAAATGGCAAACAGTGCAGATCCAGATCCCGATCAGTTGGTTTCTTCAGAAACCAATTGATCTGGATCTACACTGTTTGCAAAGGTAAGGTATATCAATGCAGGTTCATCATGACAAGGGCTAACCTCATTAACTAAACACCCATGGCAATCTTACAAGGTAATCCCTCCCCAACTACCCCCCCCCCAGCACACACACACACACACACACACACACACTCCCCAAAACCCAGGCGACTGACTCTTTTGATGCTTACTTTTTTTTTTTATTAGCCAACCGTATTTTTAATTATTGCCTGATAGTGCTTCATTACCCATAAAATTAACTGCTACCATTTTTTCTGGACAATTCAGCAGACAACAAACAGGCAATATTTTTCTTATTTTTCTGACTTCCAAGCACCCAATATCAGAAATTTGATACAGACCATTAACTTTTCAGCAGTGACGGTCTAAGTTTACCTAACAAGTTTTATTACCCTCATCTGTTTAGTGAGAACCATTAAGTATTGCAATGAGAGAAAGTTTAAAAGGTCAGCAGGATGAATTCTGCCTAGACCAGTTTCACTTGTTACCAGACCCTTTCTTTCTAGCCAAGGGACTGAAGTAAACAAAAATTCTACAAGCTATACAAGTGTTGTGTCCCCTCAAATAAAAAAAAAGAAGGAAAAGAAAGAAAAGAAAAATAAAGAAAGGGTCTGGGGCCAGACTATGGTTTATTCTACGAGGCGATTTGTTGTTGTTTCCATGTGTCATTTTGTTCTTGTGTTTTTAGTCCTTTTAGTATTGCGATTACCTCGCTTGGGGAAGAGAGAGCTAATCTTAGTGCTTTTCGTACGTTTGTTCGATTTGTGCTTGTTTGGATTTGTCGGTTTCTTATTCCTCTTGGGGTCTGGGAAGGGCTGCGGTTTGTGATTGTGGCACTCCCTGGACTTTTCTCTTACCTTTTTTTTGGTGTGTTGTTTCCAAAGGCAATCCTTTTTTACTTTTTACTTCTATTATAACTGAAAATGTTTTAATTGCATTTTCTCCATAGCCAGTGAATTGATGTAGACTATAGTTGACAGTTATGATTAGTTGATGAGTGTCTACCCAGTTTATGTGTTTTATGACCAGTGACAATTTTGTTACGGTGCCATGGCAACATTTATTTCAAAGTAGGAAATATCCCTTGGTTTGGTTGTCATGGCAACAGAAATTTCCCAAAGACGTGTTATTGGAAAATCGTTAAAAGCATTTTCTTCATTGCCACATCATGAAAACATGCCTATATAATGTTGACCCCCTCAAACCCCCCTTTTATTTAGTAAAACTGGGGTTTACAGGGGTATACATTATTTTTCATATTTCTGCTCAAAACATAGATTGTGGGTACTCGTTAGAACCGCCTCTGCGAGGCGGTTCTAACGAGTACCCACAATCTATATTTTTGAGCAGATGTAAGAAAAATTTTAGAATTTTTATCTGAAATTTTTTATATTTTGCTGGTAAATTTTCCAATATATTTGAATAGGCTCGTTTTCGTAATGCAGTAAAGCTTAAAATCTGAACCGGAGTATACAGCAACGGGGACGCAATGTTTACCAAGTTTATTCAAATGATGATCATAGGATGACCTATGAAGCATTACGAAAACATGCCTATTCAAATATAATGAAAAATTTACCACCACACAGTGAAAATTTTCAGATAAAAAATTTTGATATTTTTCTTATTTCTGCTCAAAATATAGATTGAGGGTAATCGTATTAACCGCCGCGACGAGGCGGTTCTAACGAGTACCCACATTCTATGTTTTTGATCAGAAATAAAAAAAATAATGTATACCCCTGTAAACCCGTTTTACTGTATAAAAGTGGGGTTTAAGGGGGTCAAAATTATATAGGCATGTTTTCGTGATGTTACTGTCAGGGCCAATTTTGACCAAATTTCATATAGGGCCTTCTGTCAAAGGGGAACTGGAAATTTATTTTAATGGACATGCATCAATGACCAAGATGGCTGCTACACCCATAGATGTGGAAAACCATTTAAAAACTTCTTCAGAACCAAGAAAGCATTGAAACTGGGTCTCAGTATAGAGCATTGTGGATGGGAAATCTACCAGTTTTGTTTATCTAATCCTAGGTTGACTGTTGACCTTTTTATAGGACAATTAAATTCGATTCCCTGTATATATCTATGGAAAACTGTTGGATGCATATTTTGTTTTTAGACCATCCACTACTTTGATAAGTTGCTGTAGCAATACTTGAAGAATGTTGCATGACATCTGCAGATATGCAATGGCTGTTTTACTGAGGTGAGGGTACCATGGCTTGTAGGCCTCTTGTCTTAAAAATACCCTAGAAAAAAAGGCTTTGACATTTCAAGCAGTTGTCTCTAGGAGATAATTTGCATGAAGTATCCAAGCTTATTTTCACGGAAAAATAAGAAAAATTTTCAAAATGTTTTCTGCTGAAATTTTTATCCAGCATGCTAAGCATTGAAAGCTTTATCTATTGTGTAGCATACAGGAATACAAAGAAAAATTAAAACAATTCAAAAATGTATAGCACTTTATTTTCACACATCACATTCAAAATATAAATACTGAAGTGAATTACTAAATACAGCCTAACATACAAGGCATGTGGAAAAAATATTACTAGATACAAAACAGTAGACACCCAGCCTACAAAGTCCAGATATAAGCACATTTAATCTTAAGTATTAAGACAGACCTGAGCAGACACTGTACACTCGGATCAGACACACAGTATGCACCATCTGATCGGAGTCAAAACTGTTTGCCACTCATCCAGCAAATTTTAGACATATCAACAGGTAGAGAAAGGACTGGACAAATTTGGCAAGTAGATAAGGTGTGTAAACAAGAAAACAATATGGCTGAACAGGCACATCCCCTAAAACTTCCTAAACAAGAGCTCCGCCAAGCGGGGCATTATACGCCCGTGGCAAGTAAAAAGATGTAGCACAAAAACGGGCTCCTGTATAATTCAGTGCTCCGGATATAAACTGTAAGTGGAATTACAAAAAAAAAAAAAATTAAAAAAAAAATTTTCATTGGGGCATATCTCTGCTGATATTTGGTGAACTGTAACCTATGCGACCAAGCTGGCCCAGGAATTAAGGAAGAAGTGACTTCTCCCTCCTGAGAAAATAGGGAGGTTTGCTGCTTCTAGGGAGAAGTGCTTTCTGACGGAGGACACACCACAGAAGCATGACTATATTATAAGCTCATATGAGCCTTTGGCTGATTTGTTTTTCCTATACTTCAATATCGGACCAAACTATAACAAAACAAAAATAAACAACCAAAAAAAAAAAAAAAAAAAAATGCTGCAAGAAATTTTTTTGTAAACCTTTAACTTGTTTAATACTGATTTTATTTTTGTTCTTCAAGGGATCCAAATCAGAAGAGTATTAAAAAAAACAAACAAAAAAATCCAAAAAGAATTATGTATTCATAAAGATTTAATAATGGCAACTTTTCCTTGCAAATCTAATAAAAGAAGAAAAAAAAACAGCAAAAAAAAAAAAAAAAAACCCATCAATATCTTGCCCATATGACCAAAACTTTAGTTATTTGCAAAAAATATACCTATTATAAAATAAAATTTGCACACTATTACCTCTAAACAATATGCTGCAAAAAGTTTACAAAAACTTTCAAAGGGGCATAAATCTGCAAATGTTTGGTGCACTGTAATCTCGAAATAATATGTGCTGCTCCACATCATAATGTAACTATTTATGAAGATTCAGCTTGATCGGATGTAAACTATAGAAGGATTTAGCCGGAAACAAAAAATTAATAGAAATTAATAGAAATTTTAAACGGGGTTTAACTCTGCTAATATTTGGTGGACTGTAACCTTGAAACAATATGCGCTACTCCACATCATGGGCTAACTACAAATAAAATTTCAGCTTGATAGGATGTAAACTGTAGGAGGATTTAGCCGGAAACGAAAAGTTTACTGAAATTTTCAAAGGGGCATAAATCTGCTCATATTTGGTGGACTGTAATGGCGAAACAATATGCACTGCACCACATCATGGTCTAACTGTACATGAAGTTTCAGCTTGATTGGATGTAAACTGTAGGAGGATTTAGCCAGAAACGAAAAATTAATAGAAATCTTCAAAGGGGTGTAACTCTGCTAATATTTGGTGGACTGTAACCTTGAAATAATATGCACTGCTCCACATCATGGTCTAACTACAAATCAAGTTTCAGCTTGATCGGATGTAAACTATAGGAGGATTTAGCCGGAAACGAAAAGTCAACTGAAATTTTCAAAGGGGTATAACTCTGCTAATATTTGGTGGACTGTAACCTCGAAACAATATGCGCTGCTCCACATCATGGTCTAACTATATATGAAGTTTCAGCTTGATTGGATGTAAAATGTAGGAGGAGTTAACCGGAAATGAAAAGTTTACAGAAATTTTCTAAGGGGCATAACTCTGCAAACATTTGGGGGACTGTAACCCTGAAACAATATGCGCTGCGCCACATCATGGTCTAACTATATACCAAGCTTCAGCTTGATCGGATGTAAACTGTAGGAGGAGTTAGCTGGAAAGGAAAAAGTTTACGGACGGACGGACACCCTGTAACATAATACGTCCCATTTTTCAAACAGGCGTATAAAAAGCTTTAGGTCAGTGGTTAAAAATTTGACACAGTCGGGCAACCTGAAACACCCACTATTTTAGGACTTACCATATTATCCTAAAACCTTAATCTCAATTACAAGTCCAAATGACCATGTTGCATCTTAAAAAGTACTACTTAAATAGCAAACAGTAGATACAGATCAAACTGTTACCAAATGACTATTTAACAGTGTAGTTCCTGATAAAAATGCTTGTTTAGGAGCAGTTTGATCTGGGTTTACACTGTTTGTTCTAGCAAATCTGTCAATACAGTGTGGAAAAATCTACCCTTTGCCACTCGCATACAGGTAAAGGAGGATTTTTCTTTAGAAATAATACGGTGCAATGTATTAATATTCTGACCCAAAAAAGAAATGCAGCACTTTTAAACGGAAGTGTTGCATTTCTATTATGGGTTAGTATACATGCAAGACAGTTTTAATACCTGTCATGGTACATATATTTTGGCACAATATGGCAATAATTATCTGGTACTACACTGAAAGGAAAAAGAAACTTATAGCTGTATTTTCAAATTTAAGGTGCTGTCCAAATGTATGCAGAGGGCATTCTAAAACATTTTTCTTTTTTTAATTTAAAGGTTTTATATGTGCCTAGCAGGCAAGTTACATAGAAGAAAAAAAAAACATAAAAAAAAATATAATGTCATCTACTGCTGTTGATACTAACCATAAACTAATTAAAAACCCAGTGCTGCAGCTTCATGAATTTGTTGTCAAGCATGAAGATTTTCATATTCAGCATGTCATGTGGTACTATTAGCTTTTGATTTTGTCTTAGTTCAATGATTTGTGAATCTGGCTTTGACTACATCAAAGCTGGCATCCTACCACACACCAGCTGGTGTTGACATTTGAAAACCAGTGCATTTGTTCTTCTTGTCTGTTTCTGTTTTATTTCAGTATTCTTAAAAACCACATGCAGTGCATTTTGTTCTACATATAAATTTCTTTTTCATTTCAGTATATTTGTATATTTATACTATTTCATTTACCCTTTCATCCCTGAGTTTCTGAAACTGACTTTTCCATCTCTGAATTTGGACACATCAATTGTGGCAAATTGGTGCTTCAGTTACAAAGCAATAACAGGACTGGAAACAGTGTAGATCTTGATGAGCCATCTCATCTCGATCTACACGGTTTACAAAGCACATTCTTCGTCTGCAAGGATGAAAGGTTTAACAAATATACATAGTTCTTGATAAGACACTTTTTTCAACCAAAAAGTATCTATATTTTTCTTATTTCTCGACAAAAACATATGTTGTGGGAACTCATTAGAAGCGCCTCGCCGAGGCACTTCTAATGAGTACCCACAATATACCCACAATATATGTTTGTGTCCAGAAATTAAGAAACTATTTGCCTGATACCCTCTCTTATCTAGACCTATGATATAACTACATGTATAAGCAGGCAAAGTCTGCCTTTATTAGTAATATAAGTATAGCAATAAAGCAAATCAGCTCAATATATTGTCGGCAAAAATACGAACTGAAGCTGTTTTCAACGATATATATTTAATGTTAAAAATATGTTCATTCTGAATTGTAAATTCACAGTTTGTTTGTTTTGTGTGTGTTGAGGTTTTACGGCCCAGTCAACCCAATTGCACTGGCATTTTGTTGCATTTGGAGTATTTGACCTGGGCCTACACTGTCTGCTCAAGCATGTGTCAATATATTAAACATTAATTAATAGTTGAATATGGAGACATTTTACCAAAACAATGATCCTATTCTGGATATGAACACTGAAGAGCCAAATCATCTTGTATATCCATTATGTCTAATAAGACACCTTCCTGTTAAACAATACAAGAGGAAAAGCTTCTTTTTTTAGAAAAAATGCACAGTGGTTCCTCAAATGGCACTTTATTCTACAGATATCACATTAACAATATTTTCTTAATATTTTCAGAAAATAGGACTTGATACTTCATGCAAATTGTTTCCTTAGGGGACAATTTGCATGAAGTGTCAATCCTATTTTGGAATAAAAAATAATTATTTCAAAATGTTGGCTTCAGGAATTACCAAATATGGTTAAGTGTTGACTTATTTTCACTGAGCCTTTCTATAACTTGCAAATCAGTACTCGAGTAACACCACAGAACTTTATATTCCATGTAAGAATTGACAGAAAACCTACAATCAGGTGTATCAAGTCCCCCTTTTATCTAGTGCTATAAGCCCAGAAAAGCCTGCATATCTGCACTTCCACTAACTACAGAAATATAAAACACCAAGTCTGTTAAACAGCAAACAGTGGAAACCCTCATCAAACTTGCTCCAACAACAGATTTTATTATACAGTCGAACTTCGATGGCTCGAACCCCTCTGGGACCATGAAAATTTGTTCGAGACAGCGGTAGTTCGAGCCATGGAAGGTTACTATTAGTGCCATACCAGGAGGCATAATGAAGATAATTGAATGATATCTTTTCAGTGTTCTATATTAGAAACGTAAGTTGTGTGTACTCATTAGAATTGCTTCATTGAGGTGATTCTAATGAGTACACACAGCATACATTTGCAAGCTAAAAGAAGAAAACCTCCCTAAATTATACGTATATCGTATTTGGAGGAAATCCCTGCGGACTCAAGAACGTGTTCGACTCATCCATGGTAAACCGAGCCATTGAAGTTCTACTGTATTATAAACAAGTTTATGAGACATAAGTGTGTTTGTGTTGTGGTTTTTACAGCCAAGTCAACCCAATGGGGTCATGTCAAGTGCGGTCAATTTACCTTACCTACTTTTACTGGGCTGGCTTAGTCCTCTTAAGCAGTTAACCAGTATTGTGCACATTCTTTTGCTAGAACCTGACAACTGCTCTTCTTGAATCAGCGGGAGGGAGAGAATGGCTGTAGAAAATATTCATGATCAAATCCCCACAAAAGAATGTTGCCAAACCGGCAGGCGTCGAACCTGCAACCTTCTGATCACCAGTTGGACACTGAGCCACACTAGCACAGAGGCCCGCCAACAATCATTTATCAACTATCAATATAGTAAGTAAATTTCCCATTAAATACAAAATATATATATGCAGACATTCCCTATTAAAACTAGTCTATGTAAAAAATATCCACTTTTGCACATTACAGTGCAAATTGGTATCCAGTGGAGACTTTTCAGAGGTTTGCAGTTTTTTAAATTGATCTCTTTTTCTTTCTTACCATATAAGTATGTTTTAATGTACTTAATAACCAAATTTTCCTCCTTATCTCCATATTAAGGAGCAATAAAAATGTTAAACTATAATACCCCGCCATTATCGTGTCGCGGGCAGATAACTCCATAAAAATTTGACAAAATTTACCCATTAGCAATTCTAAATCAGATCTCCATAATATCAATGCACATACCAAGTTTGCTGAAAATCCATTGATGTTTACTCAAGTTATCATCTGGAAACGAAAAACGGATGGACGGATGTACAACTGATGGATGGATGGACAGACATCCAACTTGAAACCATAATACCCTGCCACTATCCTGTGGCAGGGTATAAAAATGTCATGGTGCACATGGCTCCTGATAAGAGGGATGCTCAGGCCCCAAGGTTATACAACATTTTACATGCTCAACTCAACTGAGCATGAATCTTTCTCTGCTAACAATGTTTAGATTATATAGAAAAAAAAGACCATAAATGGTCATTTTTATATATAACTTATTCATTTTTGTTTAGATACAACACTTTTGGGGACTACCTTTAAACCGTCTTATATCAGATCCTCTTCTAAAGAGGTTTCAGTGTACTTTCATCTGAAAATAGAGACTTGTCTGGAGTTATGTATATGTCTTTGTAGACAAATAAAAAAAAAACATGCAGATTCCCTGCTCCAACCAAGCTAATCAGGAGCTATATCAGAAGATACATTTACCCTGTTACAATATTTACAGCATTGAGTCACCTCATGACAAAACAAACAAAATTGATGTTGCCCAGCAAACACTTAGATCAGCCTGGGCATATGTCCAGTCAGATCAGAGTCTTTGCTATGCCCTCAATGGGTAGCTAAGGACCCAGGCTTGCTTCATGCAGACAGTGAAGACTGATCAGATGGTGAATGCCCAGGCTGATCTGAATCTTCGCTGGGCGCACATGCCATTATGTTGGCTTTGTCATGAGGTGGCTCACTTACCCTTATTTTGTTTGTATTGAGGTTTTACTGCCCAGTCAACCCAATGGGGTCATGTCGAGTGCGGTCAGTTTACCTAACCACACGTTTACTGGGCAGGCTTAGTCCTCTAAGCGGTTAACCAGTATTGTGCACATTCTTTCGCTAGAAACTGACAACTGCCCTTCTTGAATCAGCAGAAGGGAGAGAATGACCGTAGAAAATATTTCATGATCAATCTCCATGAAAGAATGTTGCCGACCTCGGCGGGGGTTGAACCCGCGACCTCCTGGTCTCCAGTCGGACAGCGCATCCAACTGAGCCACCGAGGACTAATCAGAGTCTACACCATTAGCCATTCTGCTAAGACTTTAAAAGAACTGAAATCATAGCAACAGATAAGGCGCTTTTTTCATCCGAAAAATGCTGATATCTTTCTTATTTCTCCATGAAAACATATGTTGCGGGTACTCATTAGAAGCGCCTCACCGAGGTGCTTCTAATGAGTACCCACAACATATGTTTTCATGGAGAAATAAGAAAAATATTATGTGGATACCCCTCTTATAGGGAGCTATGTGAAATTCAGATTTTTAGCTTGCATTGTATCATAGCTCCAGATAAGGCACTTTTTTTCATTTGATAATTACTGATATTTCTCTTATTTCTCAACAAAAATACACAGTGTGGGTACTCATCAGAAGCACCTCAACAATATTTCTTTCATGTTAGAATCGAGTACAGACAACTTTTGGTGAGAATGTAAGAAAATAATTTCTTATCCTGAGCACTAAGATAACTATCTATAACTTGTAGTATTATGGCATGTAACGAAATCTTGTACTCTTCAATAATTCTTCATACCAAAGTTATACCACTTGATCAACAACCTGGGAAAGCCCTGAAAAAAAAAGCTAGTATACATAGCACCACATAAGGCATTTTTTTCAACCAAAAAAAATACAGGTATTTTTCCAATTTCTTCATGAAAACATATATTGTAGGTACTCATTAGGTAAGAAGCCTTCAGCATTGTATAAAGTTTGCATCACAGAACGAAAACATGTCTATATAATTTAACCCCTTTAAACCCCACTTTTATACAGTAAAACTGGGGTTTACAGGGGTATACATTATTTTTCTTATTTTTGCTCGAAAACAGATTGTGGGTACTCCTTAGAACTGCCTCACTGAGGCAGTTCTAATGAGTATCAACAATCTATGTTTTGAGCTGAAATATGAAAAATATCAAGAGTTTTGTATTTGAAAATTTCCAGTTTTTGGAGGTGAAATTTTCTATATATCTAAATAGGCGTGTTTTTGTAATGACAATCATACGTATTACCATATGAGATGCAATGTCAGAAAATATACCATGTTTACCCTAAGTATTTGGACACCTTAAATCCTAACCACAATTGTTCTCAAATTTGAACTAGTACAATTTACTACCTGATGTGTCTAACAAGAATTCCATCAAACGCTATCTCCTGCCATGCAAGTTGGTGAATGATGAAATATAGGTCGAGGTCAAATATGGATATTGCTGTCTGAGTTGTCAACCCTAACTACAAGCTTATACCAAGTATCATCACTGTAGCCTTTATAGCTCTTGGAAAATGAACTTGAAAATTAAGGTTGAAGTTAGGGTTAACGCAAATGTTGACGGATTGATGGACAAACCAACAGACAGACGGAAAACCAGATCCCTATATCACGCCATGCTAAAAGCAGGTCCAAAAAATTTTTTTGAATGAGTGGGAAAGAGTGTAAACCCTGAAAGAATGTGGCATCTCATCTGGGTTTACACTTTTTGCTCATTAGAAGCACCTGCCTTCTTTCTGTGTTTTCATGGACATTTAAGAAAAAAATAATTATGTGGATACCCCCACTGATTTGGAGCTTGGAGTATTACAAGACAGTTTATTGTCTTGTAACTTCTTTGTTTGTGTTGAGGTTTTAAGGCCAAGTCAACTCATTAGGTATATATCTAGCACCTTCTCCAACAGCAGTGAAGCAGTAGCTAGAACAAGAAATGTCAATAAGCAATATAAACACATCATATGAACCGGTTTTACATGAAGCATAATTTCCTTTACAGGCAAGATGTTGAGTCGAAATTAACTTTTGACAAAGGGCAATAACAGTATTGGATATTTTCTAAAATTGACGCATAACAATCCTATCCTAGATCTGGTCAACATCAATGCATATGCAAAACTTAGTCAAATTCCATCAATCTGTTCCCAAGATATTAAGCTGACTGCAAATTTGACAATAACCAAGGGCTACAACTGTCTTGTACATTGTGCAAACTGACACGTATCAATCACAACCTAAATCTGGTTTAGATCAATGCATATGCAAAATTTGATCAAATTCGATCACTTAGTTAACAAGACATCGAGTAGAAACAACATTTTAACAATACCAAGGGCCACAACTCTGTTGTTAATTTGCTAAAATTGACGGGTATCAATCCCAAACTAGATCTGGTTGGGGTCAATGCATATGCAAAATTTGATCAAATTCCATCAATTCAGTCAGAAGATATTAGAGCGGAAACAAAATTTTGACAATGACCAAGGGCCATAACTCTGTTGTAAATTTGCAAAAATGGACCCGTAACAATCCTAACAAAGATCTGGTCCATATCAATACTTATGAAAAATTTGGTCAAATTCCATCAATTTGTTCTCAAAATATTAAGCAGAAACAAAACTTTGACAATAATCAAGGGCCATAACTCTGTTGTCAATTTGCAAAAATGGATAAGTAACAATCCCAACCTAGATCTGGTTAAAGTCACAGCATATGCATAGTTTAATCAAAATCCATCAATCATTCACAAGCCATTGAGCGGGAAGTATATTCTGATAATAATCAAGGGCCATAACTCTGTTGTTAATTTGCAGAAATGGGCGAGTAACAATCCCAACCTAGATGTGGTTAAGGTCAATGCATATGAAAAATTTGATCGAATTCCACTGATTTGTTCACAAAATATTGAGCAGAAACAAAATTCTGATAACCAAGGGCCATAGAGTTGTTGTAAATTTGCGAAAATGGTTGCATAAAGATCCCAACCTAGATGTGGTTAAGGTCAATGCATATGAAAATTTTGATCAAATTCCACTGACATGTTATCAAGATACTGAGTGGAAACCAAATCCTCACAAAAACCAAGGGCCCTAACTGTGTTGTACATTTGCTGAAAATAGACATGTAACAATCCCAACCTAGATCTAGTCAACGTCATTGAATATGCAAAATTTGGTCTAATTCTATTAATTCGTTCTCAAGACATTGAGTGGAAATAAAATCCGTATGTTTGAATCATGGAATGACAGAATCAAGGAAAAGCTGAAAACAGTTTCCCCCACCCCTCACCCCCACCACTCTCCCATACTTGGTATGTGGATGGGAGGGTGGGGGGGAGGGGGGGGGGTGGACGGAGGATATAATAATTGCTTCAAGGTTAACCCCCGACATACAAAGTATGTTGAGGGGTATATAGTTTTCGCCTTTTGGTTTGTCCGTTTGTTTGTACATTCGTTTGTCTTTCCGTCATGTTCGTGTAACTAGGGTCAAAGTTTTTGCATCAAAGTTTATAAGACCTTACATTATAAACCCTTTGAAAGATTTCATTTGTATTTGGCATGATGGTAGCTATAGGTCTAAAGTTTTACTCAGTGCCATCCCCACCTCAGGGCCTGAACTTTAAGTCAAGGTCACATACTTAGAATTTTCATATAAAAGTCAAAAGTTTTGCACTTAAGTTTATACATTATCAAGACCATTTAATGAATTTCGTGTATATTTGGCATGATAGTAGAATAAGGTCAAGAGTTTTACTCAGCATGATCCCCACCCTGTGGTGGGACCTTGAGGTCAAGGTCATAGAATTTTCATATAAAAGTCAAAATGTTTGCATTTAAGCTTATATTGCTATATCATCAAGACCTTTTGATGAATTTCAATTATATTTGGCTTAATGCTAGATATAGGTTTAAAATTTTACTCAGAGAAATTCCCGTCCTGGGGCTTGACTTTGAGGTCAAGATCACAGACTTACAATATTCACATAAAAGTCAAACTTTTTACATCAAAGTTTACATAGCTTTATTATCAAGAACCTTTGATTGATTTCATTTATATTTTGGATGATGGTATATATAGGTCCTGGAGGTTGGCTTTGAGGTCAAGGTCACAGATTTTTCATACAAATGTCAACGTTTTTACTTATATTATAAAGACTCTGATTGATTTCACTGGTATTTGTTATGGTGAAAATAGGTCTAAAGTTTTATTTAGCATGATCCCTGCACCCATGCCTTACCTTTGAGGTCAAGGTCCTGGGCTTCACATAATGTGAGTTAATTCTTTCAATGTTTTATTAACATAGCTCATAACTGCCATCTCTAGAGTCAAAGCTACATACTTTGCGCTTGTTGAAAAGAGGCGGTAGCACTGGCCTGGGGTATAGGTGTCCCAAATGGGCACTTTGTTTAGTTATCAAAATATTTAGGTCTACCTTGTTTAAACATGGATTTTGTTTGATTGAAACAACTTCCAACTGTTTTGAACAGATACATATATTGAACCAAAAAAGAAACTAGGTCTTAAACTTATATGGTTAAATACAACATGTAGAAAAATGTGTATATGTAGTAGTTTACACTGACGTCCTACTTTGGGAAATCGGTCAGATAATCACCTCATGTCGAACGATATCGTCTGTTTTGACAAAACCTCCATTTTCACATGCACGCATGCGGTGGACATATCTGGTTAACATGTGTTAACTTTTTTCACTGCAAATTATTGCACTTGCAACTACAGTCATAAAAATACCCAAACACTTTTATATCGATACAATTTGGGCAAAATTTCGATGCCTTGAATTGCGAAACATATAAGAGAGAGAGCCGTTGGGATGCTGGAGGCAGGAGCTTCAACGGAAGATGCTGCTGCGCAAGTTGGATCATCTGTGCAGGCAGTAAGAAGTCCGAGACGGCGGTTTGTGCAGACCGGAAGCACGGAAGATCTTCCACGTAGCAGTAGACCACGTGCGACAATGCCAGCACAAGACCGCTATATTTTGAACCAACATTATGAAATTGTTTTTTTAACTGCGACAGCTATAGCGCCTGTCACCCAAGGTACTCATAACCCCAGGATTTCCGTTCAAACCGTACGAAATCGTTTGGCTGAGAACAATTTACGTGCACATCATCCCTACGTTGGAACAGTATTAAAGGATCGTCATCGCCCGGACAGGCTTCAATGGGCTGATAGACACATCAACTGGACAAGGCAAGACTGGCGGACGATTTTTTTTTTTCAGATGAATCCAGGTTTGCATTGTCCAATAGTGATGGTCGAATCAGGGTCTACTGACGTAGGAATGAACGTTACGCTGACTGTTGTGTTCTTCAGCGGGATCGTTTTGGCGGTGGGGGTTCCGTGATGGTCTGGGCCGGAATAAGTTATGGGTATCGTACCCAATTAGTGGTCATTGATGGCAATTTGAACGCTCGAAAAAAAGTACAGAGACCGTGTCCTTGCCCCACACGTTGTTCCTCTCTTACAAAATCACGGCGTTATTTCTGTGTTTCAGCAAGACAACGCAAGACCTCACTTCGCCCGTGACAATATCCAGTTCTTGCGAAACAACAATATTGATTTCACAGACGACTGGCCCTCAAAAAGCCCGGATCTAAATCCCATCGAGCACCTTTAGGATAATCTTGACACACGTGTATGGCAACGTCAAAATCCGCCTGGTAATGTCAATGAGCTCCATGACGCTTTGCTAGAAAAGTGGAATAATATACCCCAGGCTCAAATTAATAATCTCATCCACTCAATGCGTCGTCGCTGCCAAGCTGTTAGTAATGCTCACGGTGGGCATACTCGTTACTAAAGCCAACAAAAATTGAATCGACACCTACCTCAAATAAAATTGAAAAATCCAATGAAATTGATAATTTTCAGACTGTAAATGAACTTTGATGAACTGATTTTAAATTATTGTGCAATAACAAAATACAAATAAAAACTGTTAATGTACACATATGTGGAAACAGTCCCATTGAAATCTCGCGAAAGTTTCTTTTTTGGTTCAGTATATATTCATTCCATAAGGTAAAATAACATTAAATGAACTCCTACCTGTGAAAATCTGCTGTGGGTATGGCCATCTTGTGTCGGACAAGGAATGTTGCTAGTGCATCAGCTACCTGAAAACAAAATAAACGTTGAAGCAGGTGAGACCAAAACATATGGGCCATGTCAAGCATAACGGAGCTGTCTAACATGCACAAAATGCTCAATATATGATCCTCCTCACATGTGTAAAGTATCATCAAGGTCTTTGTTCTCCATTCATACATGCTGTAGTGTCCAATGATTCTGTTAGCAGACAGCAAAGGCCCTGATCAGACTATGTACCTGACCTGGGCTTTCATTTTCAGCACATGACCCGATGGCACATTTAAACTTGGTGGGGCTCATAAATAAACCTTGTTATAGAACAGACATACATGAAAATTTACTAAGTGGCCCTACCCTGTCAAAAACAAAACCAGAGTAAAAAGTTCTTGTCTAAAGATGTCTCATATTTATACAAAGTTCCTTCAATGTTTTTTTTATTAAGTTATAGAGGAAAAATGCATTCCATATGGAAAAATGAAAACACAGTAATGTTTTTTATTCTCTGCACAGTCTGATTATACTTTATATTTAAACAAAGTTTCATTAAAATACCTTCAACTGACAGCTGTCTATGCCAAAAACAACATCTTCTAACCCACTAGCGGAGACGTAATGATTATGCACTTGAAATGTGGTGATGAAGTTTTGTCAGTGAGAATGACTGGAAAAATTTTATAATGAAAGTGCTATTGTGCCTCATTTCTGAATTGTCTAAGTTTAAAACTACCTTTATAATATTGCCTGGTAAACTATCACAGGTACCTGCGGTACTGATTAAATGGTTGTGACAAATATCCGGACCTGCCTGTGATGGTCAAAAACTAGACATAAAAAGGTAGGCGTTTGTCTTTTTTGATAAAATACACAATAACCAGAGAGTTTACTGAAAATCAAAGAGTGCTATTCGACCCTTTTAGGCATAAAGTTTTGTCACACGACATATTCCTCAGAACTTTCAACATTTACAAAAGTTATGAATGCTGACGTGGCGTTAAGATCAACCGAAAGTACTCAAATCAGAAAAAAAAACGGTAGTTTTAGGTCTTAAATGCAGTTTTCTTGCTTAAGAATCTGTTTATTTCTGCTCACTGGCGTAAAGTAAACCTCCTTGCCCAAATATAAACTTCGATAAACTCCAAATTAGGCTGGGTTCTCTAAAAAACAACTGGAGGTGCCTGTGACGGCATGGAGATGCCTGTGATGTAAGAAAATATAGTGAAAATCTGAAGAGTTATTGCAGCTACACATACTGATATGCTTTTTCTGTAGACCATTGCCTCGAAAGACTTGTTCATTCAACGTCACACTAATCTATCAGAATGCGAATATCATAAATATTTTTATTAGACAATGATCAAGAACTAATACAATTAGATCTCACATCCCGCCCTCAAAACCAAAATGGAAATACATGTAAATATAAAAATACATTGGCAACAGTTCAAAAAATGCACACATGCAAAAGTGGTGCAATGGAAAAGACAGGTCCCATACCCAGATTTGAATTTATCGGTCTGTTCAACCTGACTAATGTGCCACATGCTATATCATGGTGGACAACCTACATCACAATGGTAAAATGTACAGTTTTAGAAACAAAAAAAAATCTTGATGCCAGATATAAAATTAGGTTTTACATGGCCGATTTTTTTATTTTTTATTTTTATTTCTTTTTTAATTTTATAAAGTGCACGAACCCCATAGCAATATCCCGTCTTCAGCAAATGTCATCGTTTTATCAGAACACTTCAAAGACAGTGTTTCCTATGAAGTATTTGATTAACAATGTAGGTTATTTTAGGTGTTCCGGTAATGCTCAAATTGCGTCATAATTTACGGTGACAGGCTTCAGCATTTTTTATATTTTTGGTACACCATATGTGTAACTGGCATGGCGTGTGATATATTGAGCAAAGACAATTTTCTGTGAGTTGGAATGACTAACAGGGAGCACCTCCCGATTACAGTCATCACCATTCAAGAAAAAAAGTCTTACTTCAGTGAGCATTCTATGACAATCTAACTCAAAAGCGCCAATAATTCTTTGAGATTATGTTTTATAACTTTAACATGGAAATTCATGACATACAGATTATGATTGCTTATTGCGATGCTGGAAGAATGATTCTTTCCAGGCAGTATTCTAGAAAAGAATTATATCAATATTTGCAGCTGTAATAACTCTTCAGACTTTCACTATATTTCTTTACCTCATAGGCACCTCCACGACGTCACAGGCACCTCCAGCTTTTTTTTGAAGAATCCAGCCTTATTTGGAGTTTATCTATATCTGTATTCAGGCTAGCAGGTTTACTTTACATCAGTGTACTGAGATAAACAGATTTGCATGCAAGATACCCGCATTTAGAACCAAAAACGATCAATCTTTTTCTGTTTTGAGTACTTGGGGCTGACTTCGAAGCCACTTCAAAGGTCGTATCTTTGGTAAATATGGAAAGTTCTGGGGGATACGACGTGTGACAAAACTTATGCCTTTAAGGGTCGAATCGCACTTTTCAATTTTTAATCAACTCCCTAGTTATTTTATATTTTGTCAAAAATGATAAACATCTACCTTTTTTGGCTATATTTTGACCATCACAGGCAGCTCCGGACGCCCATCACAACCGATAATCTTTACCTCCGCCAGAGGTACCTGTGATAGTTTACCAGGCGTGATGATTGAAGTATTAAAATCAAACTGTCAAAATAGAGGTCCAGTGTTGGGTACAAGTATGCAACTGGTAAATTTCCGAAGTTGTTTTCTTAAATATAACTGAAGAACTGGGTGAAAAAAAATATATACACATAGCCTTAAACTCTTTTACGAGCACATTTATTGATAAACTTTGAAGAATTTGGGCCATTTAGAAATTGTGACACAGTATCTGTGTGTGACACAGTAGCCTGGCGTATTATGTCAGCCATTTTTAGCCGCAGAAAGATACATCAAAATGGACATTTGTGCAAGTCACAGAACCAGGTAGCTTAATTTTAGAGATCATGAATTCATAGTACATTTGACTTAAACAGTTTAACATATTATTCTCGACCATTTTGTTTGTACAGACTGATTCCTTTTCTGATCAATTTATACACCAGAGCAAAAGAGAAACAGTTGGCAGGCTTGGTGTATCAGAATAACCTTTCATAGGTGGCCAATCAATAAACCTGCTTCATGCAAACTGGACCCGCCTACTACTGGGTAATTCTGCTAATCAAAAGTCAGCAGATTACTGTCATAAACTGATATGGCCATACAACTGTGAAAGATGTCATCCTGCACTGTAAAAACACTTCTGTGACTTGTACTGAATAAATCGACAGGTACTTGTTCATTTTACTACTCAGTGACTGAGAACATGTAAGGTCAACCAGATTTTTTTCTGGGCAAAAAGGGCATGGCACTAGCAAATTTGGACACTGAGCAGAGCCATGCAAAAAGAGGATAAATGGAACACTATTTACTAAGCATAAGCATTATTGTTGCCTGACTGATTAATATTTAATACTGGCAGGTCATCACGAAAACACGCCTATATAATTTTCACCCCCTTTATACCCCACTTTTATATAGTAAAACTGGGGTTTACAGGGGTATACATTATTTTTCTTACTTCTGCTCATAAACACAGATTGTGGGTACTCTTTAGAACCGCCTCGTCAAGGCGGTTCTAACCAGCACCCACAATCTATGTTTTGAGCAGAAATATGAAAAATATCTGAATTTTTTATCTGAAAATTTTCACAATTTTTGGTGGTAAAATTTTCAGTATATTTGAATAGACCTGTTTTCGTAACGTGAACATACAAAGTAATAAAGATGGCAAACCTGATCTGGAACGTCTTCATGCACAGCATGACCACTCTTGGGTAAAACCTGCATCTGGAACTTTCCTACAACAAACAACTTTAATTACTGGCCCCGAGGTTATAAAACTTTTTTCATGCTCAACTCAGCTGAGCATGAAATTTTCTCTGCTAATAAATATGAAAATGCCAACTATCGTTGGCATTTTCATATTTATTAGCAGAGAAAATTTCATGCTCAGCTAAATTTAGCAAGAACGAATTTGCAATTGTTAATAATTTGAGATTTTTTAGCAGGACAAATTTCATGCTCAGATGAGTGGAGCGTGAAAAAAGTTTTATAACCTTGGGGCCTCATATCTCCTATCAAAGATGAAAACTATTTTATTGCATAGGAGAATGGCACTTGCTCAGACCAGCTCCCTGCATTTGTTGACTCTTGTCAGGTCATGCACAGTACAAACAAGCATTTACCATACAGTCGAATCTCAATAGCATGAACACCGATGGCTTGTTTACCATGGCCGATTCAAACTTCTTCTTGAGTCCATATGAAATTCTTCTGATAGCTAAAGAAAACAAATATTTCCTGAAATTTTCTTATTTTATCAGGAAACTTATGTTATGTGTACTCATTAGAATCCCCACATCAAGGAGATTCTATTGAGTACACTGAGCATACCGTTATTGTATAGAAGATCGAAGGAACCGGCACAGTGGCTCAGTTGGTAGAGCGTCCGCTTGGTGACCGGGAGGTTGCCGGTTCGATCCCCAGCCGAGTCATACCAAAGACTTTAAAAATGGTACTAGCTGCTCTTTCGCTTGGCGCTCAGAATTAAGAAAGTAGAGCTAGGAATCAGAACTGGTCAGCTCAGTGTCAGTATAATGTGACTAGGTGGAATATCATATCAAGTGTCTGGGGCATGATATTTCAGTGAGGCAGCACTCTAAAAGTGAGCATTGAGCTCCCTTCTACATCCAGACACCGTTGCAATATGACTAAAGATTGTTGAAAGCGATGTAAAGCCCGAATAAAACAAACAAAGAAGATCGAAAGGACTTCCCTAAATTATCGTCATTTGCTTCCCAATCTGGCACTATGATTAACCCTCAGTGGCTCAAATTACCGATGTCTCTAACAATTTTGCATGGTCCCAAAGATGCTAAAGCCACTGTAGTTTGACTGTATTTACCCTAAACATGTGGACACCTTAATCCCTTACCATACTTCTACATTTTGAACAAGTCCACTGCATACTGTACCATATTTACCCTAGGTAATTGGACACCTCAACTCTAAAATTTGAACATGTAAAATTCAACACCTGATGTTGTGTCTAAAAATTGTTCAATGACTGGCAAAAAGCGTAGACCCTAATGAGACACTGCTTTCTGTAGCATCTTATCTGGGTCTACACTGTTTGCTCAGGCCTGTCTGTCTGAATACATACAGTAAATAAGGTAGTACACATAAATATGGTGAATGCAAAGGAATCTAAAATATTATATGGCAAGCAGATTTTGGCAAGCAGATTTTGCCATATAAAATCTTCATAAAAATGCCAAAAAATGGCAAAAATCAAGCAGAGCTAGACAAGGAAGTTATTTTCGATATATGGCAAAGACTCCTTCAAAATCTTACCAATACAAAAGGCTTTATTTGATTTAATTTAGCTGCTGCTCAAATTAAACACTGTCGCAAGACTGCATAACTCACCTGCCAAGCATATTTTGTATCATGATGCTAAAAAATTACAAGTATATCTTGAATATGAAAGCAGAACAACTATTGATACTCAGAAAAAAAAAGGCAAATTTACTGGGATGATTTTGAACCTTTGTGAACCTACTCCTTCATTACCTACAGTATGATATACAGTCGACTCTCGTTATCTCGAATTCCAAGGGACTGCATGAAATACTTCGAGATATCCGTACCTCGACATATCAGATTTGCTAAATTTAGGAAAAAATGAATCGAACAGCCACATTTAACAAATGAATATGAAATTTGACTCCTGAAGTTACAGATATGGTGAAAATATTGTGGAAAAGAGGAGAAATTGCTCCTCAGGAGCAATTTCTCCTCTTTTCCACAATATTTTGTTACCTGTTGTTAGATTTTCATGTTTAAGCAGGGACCAGGTTATCGCTTCGAGATAAGCGATTACTCGAGATAAGTGAGGTCGAGATAACGAGAGTCAACTGTATGTAAAAATTACTGAAAAGCAAAATTAGGAGCACTTTAAGACTGCTCCACATTGTTTGCTGCGGTCTTTTGTTCTGAATATTTAGAATCAAGAGGATACTTCAAAAGTAGGTCAGCCTAGCTCCAGGTAAGAAGGTTACCTTTCTCTGCAAAAATATATGAGGCAGAACCACAGCTCCAAATAAGGTACTTTTTTCCTCCAAACATTGTTGATAATTTTCTTATACATCACGAAAACATGCCTATATAATATTGACCCCCTTAAACCCCACTTTTATATAGTAAAACTGGGGTTTACAGGGGTATACATTATTTTTCTTATTTCTGCCAAAAAACATAGATTGTGGGTACTCGTTAGAACTGCCTCAACGAGGCGGTACTAACGAGTACCCACAATCTATGTTTTGACCATAAGTATGAGAAATATCTGAATTTTTATCTGAACATTTTCATTTTTTGGTGGTTGAAATGTTCAGTATATTTGAATAGGCTTGTTTTCGTAATGAAATAAGGCACTTTTTTCCTCCAAACATTGTTGATAATTTTCTTATATCTCCACGAAAACATATGTTGAGATACTCATTAGAAGCACCTCAGCGAGGCACTTCTAATGAGTACCCACAACATATGTTTGCATAGAGAAATAATGAAAATATTTTCCGGACATCTCTTATCTGGAGTTATGTGCAACATCATAAACATACCCTAAGACGTGTGCCCAGCAAAGACTGAGATCAGCTTGCACATTTGTGCAGTCCAATCAGAACCTTCAATGGGCACATGTTGGACAGCAAAAGATGCATTGTTTATGCAGACACCGAAGACTGATGACTGCTCAGATGCACAAGCTGATTTGAGTCACTGCTGGGCACAGGTATGAGAAGGTATGTTTTCTCAGCCTGCAGCCTGTCTGTATCATGTAATCATTACAATCACCCTGGGCCCGGTTGTTCAAAGCTAACGACGTCGTTAGTTAACGATTCGTTAAAATTTACATCGAGTGATACGCAAATATGCTGAAATTTTTTGCTGAAAAAATGTGAGTAGCTTTTGCAGAATCAAAAAATTTTTCAGCAAAAAATTTCAGAAAATTGTATATTGAATCTGCTAAAATAGTTAACGAAATGGCCCTTAACGAGCTCGTTAAGCTAACGACGCTTTGAACAACCGGGCCCAGGTGAGGCAATCCTTATAAGTAACCATACATATTTCTGTAATGAAAAAAATACAATGTACCATCACATTTTTGGCTGATTTGTTTGTGTTGAGGTTTTACGGCCCAGTCAACCCAATGGGGTCATGTCGAGCGCGGTCAGTTTACCTAACCACATGTTTACTGGACAGACTTAGTCCACTAAGCGGTTAACCAGTATTGTGCACATTCTTTCGCCAGAAACTGACAACTGTCCTTCTTGAATCAGCTGAAGGGAGAGAATGAACGTAGAAAATATTTCATGATCAATCTCCACGAGAGAATGTTGCCGACCTCGGCTGGGGTTGAACCCGCGACCTCCTGGTCTCCAGTCGGACGGCACATCCAACTGAGCCACCAAGGCCGGCTTAGCTTTTACAACCATGCAAGAATAAAATTCAAAGCCCACCTTGCATCTGTCCTATTGTGAGATCTTTATCCAGCCTATCGACACCTAAAACACAAAATTTACAAACTTCAGAAATTAGCAAGTAACAGTAAATTTGCTGTATCTATACTAAGCCACTGAGCTCCAGATGAGAAGGGGTCCCATCAGTTTGATATTTTTCTTATTTCTCCATGAAAACATATTTTGTGGGTACTCATTGTAAATGCCTGGCCAAAGCGTTTTAGTAAGTACCCACAACGTATGTTTTCGCTTAAAATATGAAAAATATTAGTACTTTTTGGTTGATAAACAGGCTTTATCCAGTGCTATGCTAAGCAAAATAAAGCTTTAGCCTTAAACATTTCTCACTCTCTGGGTAAATTCAGCAGACAACAAATTGATGTCTTCTATTAGTAGTTCACTTACAGCTGACTGGCAATATATGTTTTGGACACTTTGACACAACCTTGATATTATGGCTCGTCAGAGATCTGCCACCTACTTCCTCCATCTCCATGGCATTCAATAAGTAAGAACTAGATAAACTAATGATTGGGGAAAAAACCCTCAACCCAAATTTGATTCTCTCTCTCACTATCCTGTTGATGTTCCCAGATACCAGAAGTACAAGAGACGCTTGCATTGAGTGTGATCTAGTGTAACAAAGTACAGAGCATCGGATTATGTTTATTATATACTTTGAAAATTAATCCTTCAGCTCCAGATAAGGCACTTTTTTCAACCAAAAACTGTTGATATTTTTCTCATTTTTCAATAAAAACATATGTTGTGGTACACATTAGAAGTGCCTCACTGATGTCCTTCTAATGAGTACCCACAACATATGTTTTTATTGAGAAATAAGAAATAATATTTTTCTGTTACCCACTCTTATCTGGAGCTAAAGTGATGCTTTCAATTCTACTTCTAGCTACCCAGATGACCTGCTCAATACTAATAATATTTCTTTTGAACAAATATAGATTTTTACTTGATTTATACATCACATCAAAGAGTTACGGGTAAGATTCAATATGGCAATGACTCATTATGCAAAATAATTTACCTGCTAATAATAACATCTTTGGCACATCACATGATAAAAACTTTTCAGATAGACCTTGAAACCAACCTGCAACACATAAACAAACACACATATGAACAGCAACGCATCCAACAGTCTAATTAGTTTTTGTTCTCCGCATGAAGGAACTTTGCAGCCTTGGCTATCCAAAATGCGCCCAGTGAAGATTCTGATCAGACTGTGTGAATACATATGTTTTCTTATGTTGCCGCTCATATTATCAAACAACTTTTTCAGATAAACCTTGAAACCACCTTCAATACAACATTAAACACACCTATAAAACTATGCTCTCCTGGTGAATGAATGTCATTAGACGTATCACCAGTATGAAAAGTAAAAATTCTGATTCTGCTCTGCCAGCATCCTGTCACAAATGACTGACCATTAATGAAAGATTGAGTTGCTTTATTGGCAAACATACTATAACATAATTAACCTAAATATTAATGCATTATAGCTTTTAAACAGTTATGCTGAACATGAGAACCTGGGCCCAGTTGCTTAAAGCATTGTTAGCTTAACAAGCTTGTTAATAACAAACTCACTATTTGTTGTAGCTAAGGTATTTTCAAATACATTGATATTTTTGCAAAAGCTTCTCACATTTTTTCCGCAAAACTAGAATTCTGAGAATCGCAAGTGTCACCTGCTTAAAGCGCCAACCATTTGATGTGAAAAAAGAATAAAACACTGGTCCTTACAATTGCTCCTATCCCTAAAGGCAACCCCTCACTACAAACTTCACTGAATGAAATCAATGCATCCCTTCCAAAGTTATTGAGGGGAAACAACATCTTTACCTTGTATTTTACCCCAACAACAAAATCTAAGTCGAAAAAGGGCCATAACGGCCAAAATTTTGTGGACGATTACCAATATCGAATTTGACCTGCATTTTACAATGATATATCCTTTCCCTTCAAAAGTTATTGAGCAAAAACTAACAACAAAAACTAAATTGAAAAAGGGGCCACAACTTAGCCAAATTTTGGGGGATGATTATCAATATCGAACTTGACCTGTATTTTATAGTGATATAAAGTTCTGCAAAATCTGAATGAAATTCATACATCCCTTTAAAAGTTGTTGAAGAGAAACAAAAAGTGTCCGCCAAAGACGACGATGCGGAAGGACAACATGATCCCTATATCTGCCATGCTATGCAGGCAACACAAAAATATCAATGTATAAGCCTTATTTCAAAATAAGAAATTAAAACATCAAGCTAGCTGACAACTTTGTTAAGTTTTGACTAATTAGGCCCTGGTGGTACGTCCAAAAACTTGCTGGCTGATTGACAAATTGTTCAGTCACACTCTGATCGAATAACTTGGAGAAGTTTGATCTGATGGTACACTGTTTACTTATAAATGTCTGTCAGAATATTTAGGGTAAATATGGTGTTTTGTTTCCTGAAACTATATTGAAATTAGAGTACAGATTGGCATATAGATATACAGATTCATCAGTGGCATTGAATTTCCTCAATGAAGTAATTCTACTGAGTACGTACAATGTTTTTGTGGAGAAACAAGCATACATTACAGGTCCATAGCTCAAGATAAGAGGGGGTATCCACCTAATATTTTTCTTATTTCTCCACGAAAACATATGTACCCACAAAATATGTTTTTGTTGAAATGAAAACAATGTCAGCACTTTTCAGATGGAAAAAGCACCTTATCTGGAGCTGTGAGGTCTCTTAACCCTGCAAGAAAACCTGCACCTGAAAATGTCGTCTGCTTATATCGTCTGCTGAATATTCTTGCAAACTTTTTCAAACCTATTTCTGCATACAGGCATAGAGGAACAGTTTGATCAGGGTCCACACTGTTTGCAAAATTGACTTTTAAAATCACAAGCAGATGACAAAGCAGATGACAATTGTTGTGATTGGCAGTTTAAGAGTTAAATACATCTGGACTTTGCAGAAGTTATACCATAAACAGTTCACAAACACACACACACAAACACATACTTTTGAAGTTTTATATCTCTTTTAACATTATCTAAGCCATAAAGAGATGATGAAGGGGTGATAATGAAAGGCTCTATGCAGTGAAGTGCTATACATTCATGAATTTCATTGCCATTATGATAACATACCTACATAATTTTGACCCCCATGAACCCCACTTTTATATAGTAAAACTGGGGTTTACAGGGGTATACATTATTTTTCTTATTTCTGCTCAAAAACATACAATGTGGGTACTTGATACAATTGCCTCACCAAGGTGGTTCTAACGAGTACCCACAATCTATGTTTTGAGCAGAAATATGAAATTATCAGTTTTTTTTTATCTGAACATTTTCAGTTTTTGGAAGGTGAAATTTTCTATTTATTTGAAAAGGCATGTTTTCGTAATGTCTACTGGAATTCAAACAAAAGACCTTCTGATCTCAAAACTATTCAGCCACTTGGATGCTTCATATATACATGTATATATGCAGGCTGGTCTGAGACGTCACTGCTTTTTACATATTCTAAGAGAAATTTTCTCACATGTAATGGCTGGGTATGTTATTTTGTATTTTATACCTTTCCAGTAGGGTTCAGTTTTTCCCAGATCTATTCTCCAAGTATAAGTTGGTGATGGTTTCTGAAAGACATGAACAATTAAACTGAAACTAAAAACACTTGCAGTAAAAGAATATTAATACTATATCTTTATTATTATTTTATTTTTTTTTATATGACAATTCCTAAAACCTGACACTACATGTACAGTTTTAACATTGACATATACCACTGAACTCAAGATATTTTGTTTGTTTTGAGTTTTACGTCATTTTCAACCTTTCAGGCAATGGTGTCAGGATGAGGCAGAAAGCACACTGCTCACTTTTAGAGTACTACATGATGTCATATTCCATCCAGTCACGTTATACTGACACCTAGCTGACCAGTTCTGATTCATAGCTCTACTTTCTTAAGGTTGAGTGCCAAGCAAAAGAGCAGCTAGTACTATTTTTGAAGTCTGTGGAATGATTTGGCCGGAGATCAAATCCACGACTTCCTGATCCTCATGAGACAAAACAGTGACTGCAATACATGGATATATGTACCTACAAAAGGTCTTATTCATACAAGAAGTATGCCTACATTTTGTTCATAATTTCTTGATCACATGGTTTCCAATGCATTTTGAAACTGGGAGTAAATCTGCTCTGTTTTCTTATTCTTGTACCCCCAATGCATAGCAACATATACTCTTCAATTTTAGGGGTACAAGCCAAATTTTGGGGGTTAAAACCCTCTGCAGAGGGTAAATGGGAATGCTGGTATCATCACCAAACAGCCTTGCTCTAACAAGCTGGAGTTCAATAAAAATGCAGATCCATGCTTAAATGGAAACCTTCTTGGTTTCAAGAATTGCATTAAATACAATTGAAAACACAATTATATGACTTTACACATATGAACCTAACATTTATTACATACACCGTGTACACAGGCATATAATTTTTAAAGTACCCTCACCTCAGGAACTTTAAAACTTGATTCACTAGACTGTGTTTGAGTGTTGGAAACTGACTGTGTATCAGAAGTATTTTCAGAAGACATTTGTACTCTGCTTGAATTTGTAGATTGTGTCTCCGTTACTGGTATACTAGTCTGAGTAGTAGATTTAGCTGTCTCTGTTTCTTTTAAATCAGTCTGTGTATTATTTGTTTTTGACTCTTCCTCCTCCATAATTGTGTCTGTCACTTTGTTTTTCAGTGCACCAGCCTGTGAGCCAGTCTGTATATCATTTGAATCTGTTTCTTCCTCCTCCATAATTGTCTCTGTCACTCCCTTTCCAGGTGAGTCTGACCCTGTATTTCCTGGCACCTTATCAAAGCCTAATTCATGATCTAATTCATGAGTTGCAGTTTCTGCTGTATCACACCTGGAACAATGAATGATTAAAGAGAAAGGATACACTTTTAAGGGAGGTCACTCACTCTTGTCTAAATTGATTTTGTCCCCTTTTGAAAAGGGTCTACTCTTGGGGGCAAATTCTTTCCTTTAAGAGTGGACCCTTTTCAGAATAGTTTTGGTGTGCATGAGGCAAACAGGAAGTCGCAAAGTTTTCTCTTTTGTAAAACAGAAAAATTACCAGTCATCTTATAGTATCGTATTCACCCTAAGTATTCGGACACATCAACTCCTTACCATATATGTTCTAAAATTTGAACCAGTACAATTCACTACCCAATGCTCGGTCTAAAAATTGCTGGATGAGTGGCAAACAGTGTAGAACCAGATGAGACGCCGCGTTCTGCGGAGTCTCATCTGGGTCAATACTGTTTGCTCAGGCCTGTCTGTCCAAATATATATGGTAAATACGGTAAATGGACACACCTGGAAATTTTGCCTCCATTTTGCAAAGAAAGGCAACTTCTGCAGACTTAAATCTGCTTCCCAAGAGTTGAAGTCCTTTCAAAACTGGCAGATGGTCTTGAAGAAAGAAAGTTGGTCATAAAGAAAGACTGTCTAAATACTTAAAGTAAAAAATACAGTAGTTCACCGAAATAAAAGCTGCCTTCTTACATTATGATGTTCCAGATGTCAGAGGTATGGCACTTACATGTAAGATATAAAATTCCAAAATTTTCAACATAAACCAGAAACTCACCTGGAACAAACTGCAAAAATGCCATGTTGGATACCCCATTAGAACAATTTTAGCTATTTTTTTATCTACAAGTCACCTGGATACTTCATACTCGTATCAAGTTTTGAGTCAATTTGCCTTTGGGTTCAGAAGTAGGTCAAAATACATTTTGAAGATGTAAAATTGTTCTGATTTAGCTCCCAGACCTTGTTTTACTGTTGGGGTAGAAGATCTTTCTGCATATTGATCATGTTTGTAAACTGGATCTGTATCAGAATAAAGAGCAAGCCTTTATTGAGTAAAACCAGTTTAATCCTTGTCCTGCTGAACCCTGACTTACCCTACCTTTGCAAACAGCGTAGATGCAGATCAGCTGGCTTCTGAAGAAGCCAACTGATCTGGATCTGCACTGTTTGCCATTCTGTACATGAATTTATATCAACAATCTGCATCAAGGAATCTGATTGGCTGATAATTAGAAGTGGGTATGGCATCCTAATTTATTCAGCATAACAAGGCATAAAGACTTCAACCCACTAGATTTTCTACCAATGGCTCCAAGGTGGTTCCTCTGTTGCATTTTTTCTTTGTTCATGCATCAGTGATTTTTCTGTGACATTGTTCTGTCCTTGTTAGTTCCTCATCTCTCCTTCATTTGGTGCTGAGGAAGGCTATCCTATGTATTTGTGGCATTTTCTGGGTATCTTCATTTATATTTTTGCAAATGATTTAAATTATTGATCATGTTTAATATTATATATATATAAATCAGGGTTTCCCTCAGAAATTTATTTAAGGGGACATATGTCTCTGTTGACCCATATTTTAGGGGACAGACGGGATAATTTCTGGGGTTAATTGTTTGAATTTTACAGAAAGTATTGCAAATTTAAGGGACATCAAGATAAAGGTTTAGGGGACATCAGAGTCAAAAAGGGGCCAAGCCTCACATTTTGGAAGAACAAGGAAAACCTGATAAATTGGCACTAGGTGACTATATATACCTTTTCACTTGTCCGACCATGGAGACTCTGGCTGACTCCACGTTCCTCACCTGTCCACTTCGCACACTAGAAATAAACATGTATCAAACCTCAATGAGCCCTAATGTGATGGCTACCAAAGGTCTTGATAAGAATGGGTAGCATTTCTCTGCGAAAACATATGTTGTGGGTACTTATTAGAAGCGCCTCCCTGAGGCGCTTCTAATGAGTACCCTCAACATATGTTTTTGAGTAGAAATAAGAAAAATATCAATACTTTTGGACTGATAAAAGCATCTTATCAAAAGCTATGGCTACTATATAGTACTGACCTGGAGATGATTATGTACGATAGAAATAGGAGCAGTAACACGAGCAAACATACCTTCTGACATGTGCGCCTAATGAAGACTGAAATCAGCCTAAGCATCTGCGCAGTCTAAACAGAGCCTTTGTTGTCCCCATGAAACTCTGCATCTTTGGTTATCCAAAATAAGCCCCACGAGGATTCTGATCTGACTGCCTCAATGCACAGGCTGACCGGAATCTTTGCTGGATGCATGTCTAATATTACGGTTTCTGACATTGCGGTTCAAATAATAACTAGACCATGAAGTCAGCATATGCTCACTAATACCTCCGGCCATGGCCATCAGTATAGCCAGAACAACAAAGGGAAATAATTCTAAGGGACCTGGCCCCATGGCCCTTATTTTCTTTCCCACAATACAACTAGTCATACTTGTCATGTGTCAAATTTCAAGTTTCTAGGTAAAGTAGTTCCTGAGATATCTTTGACGCAAAATAAATGTTAACAGACTGACAGACACACAGAAAAGACAAAAACTATATACCCCCCATTGCATACTTCGTATGCCGTGGGTATAAAAAACAGCTAAAATGGCTTTAGCCAGATCTCAAAATAATTTATTTTTATTAACACAAAAACATTTGTGTTTTTCTCATTACTTCACCAAAACAAATATTATGTCTGTTTAATTCATTAAATTACTAATCTGATTCTACCAGTCTAATGAGTCCCCATAATACATTTTTGTGCAGAAAATTAAAAAAAAAAAATGTCCCAAAACATCTCATCTGCTGGGCCCAGTTGTTCAAAGCATCATTACCTTAACAAGCTCATTTAAGGTCAAAATGTTAACTGTTCTAGTAAGTATAATATCTTATTCATAGTTTTTTTTTGCTGAAAAAAAAGTGAGTAGCTTTTGCAAAAGCAACTCACATTTTATCAGCAAAAATATTAGCATATATGCCTGATTTAATAATCAAAGTTTTAATGATACAGTGTTAGTTTTGTACAACTTGTCCCAGGACTTTTAAAAATATTTTCTTGTTTATTATTGAAATCTGAACTTGACTTCTGTTTTGCAAAAAAAACTAATGAGCATGGATACACCTGAAAGATTTTGTTGTCATTTTGCTTATAGAAGACAAGTTTTGCAGACACAAAATGCTCTCAATTATTTTGTTTGAAACTTTCCAAAGGTGGGGTTCTCTTAAAGAATTTGCTACTAGAGGGTGTATCCATTCCCTATAAGAAAACATAATGACTAATAAAAGCATTGCAGGCAAAACTACAAATGACCTGAAGACTAATGGCCCCTATCACCTGTAGCTGATTATGCCTCCCTGCCGTTACTAAGGAAGTTTACATACCACCACTCTGTAGCATTTTCAAAAGACCTGAAGACTGATGGTCCCTTATCGTCTGTAGCTGATTATGACTCCCTGCCATATACTGAAAACATTTACACATCACCACTCTATAGCATAATCCAATGACTTGAAGACATGGCCCCTACTAGCCGTAGCTGATTATGCCTCCCCACCATTACTAAGAAAGTATACATACAACCACTCTATAGCATGTCCCAATGACCTGAAGACTGATGGTCCCTTACCATCCGTAGCCGATTATGACTCCCTGCCATATACTGAAAAAGTTTACATATCACCACTCTATAACATAATCCAATGATCTGAAGACATGGCTCCTACCACCCTTAGCTGATTATGCCTGCCCACCATATACTAATAAAGTTTACATATCACCACTCTATAAGCATAATCCAATGACCTGAAGACATAGCCCCTACCACCCGTAGCGGATTATGCCTCCCTGCATTTTATACTGAGAAAGTTTACATACCACCACTCTATAGCATGTTCCAATGACCTAAAGACAGATGGTCTTCCTCGTAGAAAACTCTGCATACTTGCTAAAGCTTCCAGGGCAGTTCCTGATGCAAAAAAGACAGAACAGCTACTAAGAAGATTTTTTCTTGTTATGCTAGGATAATATACACCATACCTCTTTATGACGGGTATTTTTATTTTTATTTTTTTTTTACCAAAAATGTTCTCTTATTTCTCTATATAAAAAAAACAACACATTTTATGGTAATCATGAGAAGCACTTCACAGAGGCACTTCAATCTGTAACTTGTAAAGGAGGAGCATGAGTAGTTTGAAGTTTAACCGCACAGTCAAAGTCAACACTATTAAGGTCATGTCGAGTCGGTCAGTTTACCTAACCACATTTTTTCCTGGGCGGGGTTAATCCTCTAAGCAATGAAACAGCACTTGTGCACACTCGCACAGAAACTGACAACTACCCTTCTTGAATCAGCCGATGTAAAGGAGGAGTATTTGATGATATTTCTAGAATAATTTTCTGAAGTTCTCCACAAAAGCGTATGTTGTGGGTACTCAGGTAAGGTTTTTCTAATGAGTATCCACAATGTATGCTTTTATGGAGAAATAAGAAAAAATATACCACAATTCCTCTTATAATGACTTATAATGAGTAGCCACTACATGTGTTTTTGTGTCTCCACCGAAAACATGTCTGTTTGTTTGTGTTGAGGTTTTACTGCCCAGTCAACCCAATGGGGCCATGTCGAGCGCGGTCAGTTTACCTGGGCAGGCTTAGTTCTCTAAGCGGTTAACCAGTATTGTGCACATTCTTTCGCCAGAAAATGACAACTGCCCTTCTTGAATCAGCAGAAGGGAGAGAATGACCATAGAAAATATTTCATGATCAATCTCCACGAAAGAATGTTGCCGACCTCAGGGGGGATTGAACCCGCAACCTCCTGGTCTCCAGTCGGACGGCGGTTCCAACTGAGCCACCGAGGCCGAAAAACATGTCTGTTGAGGGTATTTATTAGAAGTGCCTCATGAAGCTCTTCAAATGGGTACCCACCATATATGCCATTTGAAAATGTCTGCGTATGTGCCTGTATATCACTACAGCACATAGGTTTGTATAGGATGTAAATGAAATTTTATAGGTGTTAATATTATAAAAGGATCTGTTGTTGTGGTCTCTAGAATTATTTTATGTTATCAAATTTCTTTATTTGAAAGCCCCTTTCAACAAATATTAAAGTGCAAAGCATAAAATAAAGCAAAAGTTAGGCCTCACAGTTCTGCTCCTCAGTGCATCTTCCCATCATGTTGAATCCACTTGTGAAGTTTCATGCTAATATCTTAAGACATCAAGGAGTTTTATTATATACAGAAATATCAAACAAGAGGCCCACGGGCCACAATTCGCTCACCTGAGTGACATAGCCACTGCAGACATGCAGATGTTATGCAACATTTTTCCAATCCTATCATTGCAACTAATGAAAATATCATCATTTGAACAGTTCTTAGTTTTGAAGAAGAATATATGGGTCTGACAATCAATGGAGCATGACCATTTGAATAAACTATCAATCACATTTCATAAGAAGGATCAATGTGAAATTTGGTGGAAATTGGCTAAGTGGTTTCTGAAGAATCGTGATTTTATACATGTAAACAGCACAGTGGCAGGGAAATATTATAAATATAAACCAGATGATGGCCATCTTAGATTTCCAATCAGAACAATTTTAACTACTGTTGATCTACAAGTCACTTCGATACTTTCAATATAAATGTATATGGCCCACACAAATAGGGAAGCAAATCTGACCTTGGAGGCAAAAAGGTCAAATGTCAACATAGAACCATCATTTGAGCAATTTTGGTAGATCTCCTGTCCCCCGTAATTTGTGCACAGATTAGGACCCTGGGCTTATTTGGTTATGGAGAAGAAGATTTTTAAAGGTTTTTACCATATATGGGCATGGCAGCCATTTTGATCAATGGACCATACCCATTTTAGCAATCTTTCATTCTCCTGCCCACGGAGGCGCCGCATGAAATTTGAGCAACACTGGCCCGGAGGCTTCAGAGGAAAAGCCATTTGAAATTATCAACATTTTGTCCATACAAATGTATGGGGCCCATACAAATGCATACAGAAGTAAACTTGACCTCGCCGTAAAAAGGTTAAATGTCAATGTATGACAATTATTTTAGCAACTTTGGTAGACCGCCCGTTCCAGATGATATATGCAAAGATTCAGCCACAAGCCATCCTCGGTTTTGGAGAATAAGATTTTTAAATGTTTTTTCCCATGCAAATGCATAAAGAAGCAACTTGACCTTGCCGTAAAAAGGTCAAATGTCAATGTATGACCATTATTTTAGCAACTTTGGTAGACCCCCTGTCCCCGATGATTTATGCAAACATTCAGCCCCAAAGCATCCTCAGTTCTAGAGAAGAAGATTTATAAAGGTTTTTACCATATATGGGCATGGTGCCCATCTTGGTCAACGAACCGTGACCATTTTAGCAATCTTTTGTTCCCCCTACCTAAGGAGGCTCCATATGAAATTTGAGCAAAATTGGCCCAGAGGCTCCAGAGGAGAAGTTGTTTGAAATTCTGAACATTTTTCCCATACCAATGCATAAGGAAGCATAATTGACCTTAACGTAAAAAGGTCAAATGTCAATGTACGACCATTATTTTAGCAATTTTGGTAGCCCTCCTGTTCCCGAAGATATATGCAAAGATTCAGCCATAAGGCATGCTCGGTTTTGGAGAAGAAGATTTTTAAAGGTTTTTCCCATACAAATGCACAGGGAGCCAAACTTGACCTTGCCGTAAAAAGGTCAAACGTCTACGTACGACAAGTCTTTTAGCAATGTTGGTAGACCTCCCGTCCCCGATTATTTATGCAAAGGTTCAGCCCCAAGGCATTCTCGGTTCTGAAGGAGAAGATTTTGAAAGGTTTTTACCATATATGGACATGGCGGCCATCTTGGTCAACGGGCCGCGACCATTTTAGCAATTTTTCGTTCCCCCACCCTAAGGAGGCTCCATATGAAATTTGAGCAAATTTGGCCCAGAGGCTCCAGAGGAAAAGTTGTTTGAAATTCTGAACATTTTTCCCATACAAATGCATAAGGAAGCAAAATTGACCTTACTGTAAAAAGGTCAAATGTCAATGTACGACCATTATTTTAGCAATTTTGGTAGCTCTCCTGTTCCCAAAGATATATGCAAAGATTCAGCCATAAGGCATGCTCGGTTTTGGAGAAGAAGATTTTTGAAGGTTTTTCCCATACAAATGCATATGGAAGCAAACTTGACCTTCCTGTAAAAAGGTCAAACGTCAACGTACGACAATTGTTTTAGCAATTTTGGTAGACCTCCCGTCCCCGATGATTCCTGCAAAGGTTCAGCCCCAAGGCATTCTCTGTTCTGGAGGAGAAGATTTTTAAAGGTTTTTACCATATATGGGCGTGGCGGCCATCTTGGTCAATGAACCCCGACCATTTTAGCAATTTTTCGTTCCCCCACCCTAAGAAGGCTCCATATGAAATTTGAGCAAAATTGGCTCAGCGGTTTCAGAGAAGAAGTCATTTGAAAATGTTAACGGACGGACGGACGGACAGACCGACGAAAAGTGATCACAATAGCTCATCCTGAGCAGAGCTCAGGTGAGCTAAAAATATTAGTCAAATACAATGCATTTTTACAAAAAGTGAAATATAAAAAATGATATTATCACTTGTGACTTTAAAACTTTTAGGAACTACCCTTTTTGCTTGCATTTAATGGTCTAGGGAAGCTAATCCACAACTTTCTGTGTGTTGTGACTCTCTCTTTTTTTCTAAACATATTTAGTCTATGGGGCTGTCTAATAACATTTTTTCCATCACGTTGACTACATGAACCTGCTCCAGCTGACAGATGTCATTGAAATGAATGCAGCACAAGCAAACAATGCAGAAGTATTACTTCCTTGTTCAATTACTTTTTGTTTTCAAATGTTTATGATTAATGTGCCTAAAGTACATTTTTTCAATATACGGAACAAAACTAAGTATAGACACTGATATTTTGAAATAGTTGGTAAACTATTTTTTGGCACAGTGATCTTTCAACTATTATGCAGTTTTGCTATTTCATTACCAAGGGACAAAACTGCACATCAGATTTTCCCTGACAGAATGTAAGATTTGAATCTCTTTCATTTATATATAATAACATGAGCTTCTTACCATACAAAAGCCTAAGTGACCAAATTTAATCTTCCCTTAAAATAGGTCAAGGTCAACCAAGGGTCACCATTTGAACAAACGGTAGAACTGGAGTACCCAATGGTGCATACTAAGTTTCAAGGTTATTAGTCATTCAGTCCCTGAGAAGAAGATTTTCAAAGGTTTTTACCATATATGGGCACGGTGGCCATCTTGATCAAGTGACAAAGATCCAATGAGCAAACTTTCATTCCCCCATCCAACAGAGGCTACACATGCAATTTGGTTTTAATCAGCTCAGCAGTTTTAGAGGAGAATTTTTCGAAGGAGATAAAAATACTGAATCTGAGGCATCCAGGACAAAGGTCAATAAATGACCCTGACCTTTAGTATTTATAAAAATCATTTAGCTGATCGAAAATATCAACTTTGATGTCATAGGCTACAATAGCTCCAGAAAAATTCAGTTTGCCTTTTTCCCAAACAAAAGCTCAAGTGACAAAATTTGACCTTGCTGTAAAATAGGTCATGGTCAACTTTAGGTCATACTGGCTCATAATCCATAAGTATGATATCAATGCATCAAATACACAAGATATAAGACAAAACTACAGGACTATGAATTCTTAACATACGTATGATGTTTGAATATCAAATAATCATGTTATAAGGCAAAGTTACTGGACCATGAAATGAAGGTCACTGTGACCTACATTAATTTTGAGGTCAAACTTCTGGCCATATATACACATAATATGTAAGCATTATGTTTATCCATCAAATACTCTTCAAGATATAAGGCAAAACTACTGGACCATGAAATGTAGGTCATTGTGACCTATATTTATTTTGAGGGCAAAATTTGGGTCATACTGAGTCACAATCCAGAAGTATAATGTTTATACATCAAATACTCAAAATATATGAAAACTGCTGGATCATGAAATATAGACCACCACTTGCGTGGCTTGGCACTGAGGATCTGGACCTCATTCTGAAGGAGAGAAGGCTCCGCTGGTATGGATGTGGAACGCTCCAATGGTGCAGTCAAGACAGCCTTTCACATACAGGTTGAGGGAAAGCATCAGCCTGGGAGGCCCAGATGACATGAAAGCAACTGACAGAGAGGGATTGCAAAGAGTGGAAGCTCTCAGCTATCAACCCTAATGATAGAAATATGTGGAGATCTGGTGTGAGATCTGCCATGCGTCCAGCAAGCCAGCTATCTGGAAGGGGGCCCACTGATGTGGATGTTGCCCCTGTACCTGCACGTTAATCAAAAATCTGATTATGATGAATGATGATATGTGACCTATATTTGAGGTCAAACTTCAGGTCATACTGACCCATAATTATAAAGTATGGCGGTTATACATGTAATACTCTTCAAGATACAAGGCAAAATCACTGGTGACCTTTAATTCATAACCTAAAAGTCAATGTCACAAGACTAGCCAAGTATCTGTCTAAGTTATTTTAATAATAGAAAAGAAGAAAAAAACTTTACAGATGTCCTGGATTTTGACCTTTAACCCCATCCTGGGAAATAGGCCCTGGAGTCTATTCATGAATTGAAAGCCGACCCTCCAGGGTTTGTTTGTTTGTGTTGAGGTTTTACGGCCCAGTCAACCCAGTGGGGTCATGCCAAGCGTGGTCAGTTTACCTAACCACACGTTTACTGGGCAGGCTTAGTCCTCTAAGCGGTTAACCAGTATTGTGCACATTCTTTCGCCAGAAACTGACAACTGCCCTTCTTGTATCAGCAGAAGGGAGAGAATGACCGTAGAAAATATTTCATGATCAATCTCCACGAAAAAATGTTGCCGACCTCCAACCCTCCAGGGTACCTATGATCAAAACATGAATGCTTTCTGAAAAGCGGCCACTGAGATATGAACTTCTGAAAAAAATTGAACATACCAGACATGTGTCAAAGGTACATAAATCAGGCGGCCCTTTTGAACCCACCGCAGGCATGACCAAGGAGCAACTCCAGCACAACGTTGAAGGTTTAAGTCTGCATCAGTAGCATACCACATTTGAACTTCCTAGCATGAAGGTTATGACTTCCAAGAGAAATGTGGACGTAAATGTCAATGTAAAATCTGACATGTTATACATTTTGACCCCTAGCCCAACTCCAGTGCATGAGTTGAAGTTTTAGGTATGGGTATAAGCAGCATACAAAATTTCAACTTCCTAGCATAAAAGGTTCCCAAGTTTGACCTGTTATATATTTTGACCCCTAGCCCCACCCCAGGGCATGACCCAGGGGCAACTTTTGAAGATTTAGGTCTGGGTAAGCAGTATATCATGGCCCAGTTGTTCAAAGCTAACAACATTATTAGTTAACAATTTGTTAAAATTTACATCGAGTGATACGCAAATTTGCTGAAATTTTTTGCTGAAAAAATATGAGTAGCTTTTGCAGTGCAAAAGCTACTCACATTTTTTCAGCAAAAAATATCAGAATATTGTATATTGGATCCACTAAAACAGTTAACGAAAAGACCCTTAACAGCTTGTTAAGCTAACAACGCTTTGAACAACTGGGCCCATATTTTTATTTCCTAGCATAAAAGTTTCCCAAGTTATGACCTGAGCAGCATACCAAATTTCTAGCATAAAAAGTATCCAAATTTGACCTGTTAAACACTGACCCCTCACCCCACCCCAGGGCATGACCCAGGGTTAACTGTAGCAGAGTTGAAGGTTTAGGTCTGGGTAAGTAGCATACCGAATTTCAACTTCTTAGCATAAAAGGTACCCAAGTTATGACCTCCAAGAGAATAGTAGACATAAATGTCAATGTAAACTTAAACATATGTATATATTTTGACCCCTAGTCCCACCCCAGGGCATGTCCTAGGAACAATTCTAGCACAGATGACAGTTTAGGCCTGGGTAAGCAGCATACCCAATTTCAACTTCCTAGCATAAAAGGTACCCAAGTTATGACTGGTTACGGTGACATATGTGCATACACACATAACATCACAGCTAAACATTATATGCCCCACTGCTGCCTTTGGCAGGTGGAGGCATAAAAAAGTATGTTTCATTTGTGGCTTTGAAGTTGGAGGCATAAAAACGTATATTTCATTTGTGGCTTTGAAGTTGGAGGCATAAAAAAGTATGTTTCATTTGTGGCTTCGAAGATTGAGGCATAAAAAACAAACTTGTTTTTAAACCAAATCCCTTCATTGATACTGACCTTCAACAACATCAATGACCACCAAGCCACCCAAGGATGGAATAAGATCTCTCTTTGCAGTATGTACAGCAATAGCACCACCCATACTGAAAAATGAAACGCAAGGTATTAAAAGCAGTCAAAAGATTAGCGATGTACAAAGAAACACACAATTACACTGAGCCCAAAACAATCCGGTTGAATCTCTATTCCTACAAAGCCACTCATACCATATCGAGGGTTGAGCGCAAGACTATGGTAACTCAAACATATTTTTGAAACCCTTGTTTAGGGGCAACTTGGACCCCTTTGTAAACAATGCAAATTTAGGTGCCATTGCTCATGCGAGCAATGGCAGCTAAATTTTCATTCTTTACAGAAAGAAATGTTGTAATCTTCATAATGCCTTCATGGTGAGGAGATTAAGTTTGGGGAAAAACAACCATCTGACTTACGCCAGTCTTGCGCTCAACCCTCGATATACACTGTAAATATTGTGACAGACAGGCTTGAGCAGTCTAAACCCAGATCAAATTACTCCTAAAGAAGCAGTTTGATCAGGGTCTACACTGTTTGCCCATCCATCACAATATTTTACAAACCTCAAGAGACAGTCCATAGACTTGTCCAAATTTTAGAATAAGTATGGTAAGGAGTTAATTATATGTGGTCTAAATACATGTATTATAAGGTTTAACTTTTACCACACTGAGCAAATTCAACAGATGATAACTTGCTGATATTTTCCTTATTTTTTCCTAAAAAAGCAATCTGCGTGAAATATCAAAGCCTCTTTTCTAGGAATAAAACTGCAAGCCATGCACCATGCCCCGCCACAGGGACATATTCCCTATGCACTTCTGTAGTATAAGGGTTGAAAACAATCTAAGTTAAATATGAAGAGAAGCAATAAACAGTTATTTCATAACTCAAAAAACAACAACAAAAAAACACAAAAAAGTCCAAGTTAACAAGAGCTGTCGGAGGACAGCGAGCTCGCCTGCTGGGTACATTTTATATTGTAACATTTTTATCATTAAGCCATATAATATAGGTCACACTGACCTAGATGTATTTGTATGTAAATCATTTTGTCACTTAGATATAATAATCCAGGTATGACAATTCTCCATGAAATAGTAATAAAAATAAAAAGCAAAATCACTGAAGCATGAAATATAGGTCACAATGACCTAGATATAGTAAGTGGTCATTCATTGGGTCACATGGAACTATTATCCCAGGTGTGACATTTATCCAACAAATATTCAAGATATAAGGCAAAATCACTGAACCATGAAATATAGGTCACACCAACACAGATATATTTTGACGTCAATAATCGGGTCACAAGGAACAATTATCCCAGGTGAGACATTTATCCAACAAATAGTATTCAAGATATAAGGCAAAATCACTGAACCATGAAATATAGGTCACAATGACCTAGATATAGTAAGTGGTCATTCATTGGGTCACATGGAAGTAATATCCCAGGTGTGACATTTATCCAACAAATAGTATTCAAGATATAAGGCAAAATCACTGAACCATGAAATATAGGTCACACCAACAGAGATATATTTTGACGTCAATAATCGGGTCACAAGGAACTAATATCCCAGGTGTGACATTTATCCAACAAATAGTATTCAAGATATAAGGCAAAATCACTGAACCATGAAATATAGGTCACACCAACACAGATATATTTTGACGTCAATAATCGGGTCACAAGGAACTAATATCCCAGGTGTGACATTTATCCAACAAATAGTATTCAAGATATAAGGCAAAATCACTGAACCATGAAATATAGGTCACAATGACCTAGATATAGTAAGTGGTCATTCATTGGGTCACATGGAACTAATATCCCAGGTGTGACATTTATCCAACAAATAGTATTCAAGATATAAGGCAAAATCACTGAACCATGAAATATAGGTCACAATGACCTAGATATAGTAAGTGGTCCTTCATTGGGTCACATGGAACTAATATCCCAGGTGTGACATTTATCCAACAAATAGTATTCAAGATATAAGGCAAAATCACTGAACCATGAAATATAGGTCACAATGACCTAGATATAGTAAGTGGTCATTCATTGGGTCACATGGAAGTAATATCCCAGGTGTGACATTTAACCAACAAAAAGTATTCAAGATATAAGGCAAAATCACTGAACCATGAAATATAGGTCACAATGACCTAGATATAGTAAGTGGTCATTCATTGGGTCACATGGAAGTAATATCCCAGGTGTGACATTTATCCAACAAATAGTATTCAAGATATAAGGCAAAATCACTGGACCGTGAAATCTAGGTGACCTTGACCGTAAAATGTAGGTCACCATGACCTTCACTCTCTTACACTTAAACTGATGTCACATAGTTAGCTGATGTATAACCAGTTGTGTCTATAACCTGTAGGCATATAAGATTTTACAAATGTGTCCTAGATTTTGACCCCTAGCCCCACCCCAAGGCCCACCCTGAGGTATGAACCCAGGGGTATGTTCTTTTGGAATCTCAGAAGACTCGTCCAGGTACCCAAATTCTAAATATGAATGCTCTATGAGGAGTGAAAGTTAAGATATAAGAATTTGAAAAACTTTAACACAGTATTACAAAGGTGTCCTAGATTCTGACCCCTAGCCCCACCCAGGGGCATGAACCCAGGGGTTTATTCTCTTGGAATCTCAGAAGACCCTCCAAGGTACCTAAGTTCCAAATTTGATGCCTCTGTGAGGAGTGACTGTTGAGATATAAGCATTTGAAAAACTTTAACACAGTGTGACGGGAACGGGAACGCAAACGCAAACGCAAACGCAAACGTGGACGACCGGGGTGACTACAATAGCTCTCCTTGTACTTCGTACAGGCGAGCTAAAAATGCAATAAAGTGATAAAAAATAATTTCAGGATTCTGAAAAAAACAATATGCATATCTTCAGACCATCCTAAAGCGTTTGTTAAGTTTCAAAAGGATCGGCCTGAAAATGTAGGAGGAGTTGCGTATACAAGGTACATACTCCCTATACATTTCTGTAGTATTAGGGCTCGAAAAAACTCCAAGTTAAAAATGCAAAAAATGTAATAAAAAATAATTTCAGGATTCTGAAAAAACAATATGCATATCTTCAGACCATCTTAAAAGTGCCTGTAAAGTTTGAAAAGGATTGGCCTAAAACTGTAGGAGGAGTGCCGGCAGAAGGTACATACTCCCTACACATTTCTGTAGTATTAGGGCTCGAAAAAAGTCTAAGTTAAAAATGCAAAAAATGTGATAAAAAATAATTTCAGGATTCTGAAAAAACAATATGCATATCTTCAGACCATCCTAAAAGCGCCTGTAAAGTTTGAAAAGGATTGGCCTAAAACTGTAGGAGGAGTTGCGGGCAGAAGGTACATACTCCCTATACATTTCTGTAGTATTAGGGCTCGAAAAAGGTCTAAGTTAAAAATGCAAAAAATGTGATAAAAAATACTTTCAAGATTCTGAAAAAACAATATGCATATCTTCAGACCATCCTAAAAGCACCTGTAAAGTCTGAAAAGGATTGGCCTAAAACTGTAGGAGGAGTTGCGGGCAGACGAATGGTGGGGGACGCTGACGGACGGACGGACGGACACTCAAAATTTCAGAGGGTATAACATAATACCCCGCCACTTTTTTGGTGGCGGGGCATAAAAAATAAGAAAAATATTTCAAATTGTTGTCAGCTGAAATTTTTACCTATCATGCTATAAAATGTGAATACTGATATTCATACCTGTGCCCTATAAGAATAACAATAGGTGGCTCCTCTCCATACAACTCTTTCACAACATCACCCACATCACTGGAAGAAAGAACAAGAGGCCCACGGGCCACAACTCGCTCACCTGAGTGAAACCGCCACTGCAGATATGCAGATGGCATGCAACATTTTTCCAATACTCTTATGACAAGGCAATGGCTTAAACAGTTTTTGAAATATCTTGCTTACAAGGTTAAAATGCTGAAATTTTCAAAACGTTACAAGTAAAATAAGTCACCCCCAATGCCTCCTACCAACTTTTGAGTCAACTGGCATTTCGGTGCAGTAGAAGAAGCAAAAAATAGATTTTCAAGATGGCTGCCATCTTGGATTTCCGATCGGAATGATTATAGCTATTTTCTGATCTACAAGTCACCCTGATGCTTCCTACTAAGTTTCAAGTCAATTGACTTTTAGTTTTAAGAGAAGAAGCGAAAAATAGATTTTCAAGATGGCTGTCATGGAGGCCATCTTGGATTTCCAATTGGCACGATTTGAGCTATTTTTTATGTACAAGTCATCCCGATGCTTCCTAGCAAGTTTGGATTCAATTGGCCTTTCGGTTCAGGAGAAGAAGCGAAAAATAGCTTTTCAAGATGGCTGCCATGGTGGCCATCTTGGATTTCTAATCAGCTCAATTTTAGCTATTTTTGATTTATAAGTCACCCCAATGCTTCCTAACCAGTTTGGAGTCAACTGGCTTTTGGGTTTCGGAGTAGAAGCGAAAAATAGATTTTCAAGATGGCTGCCATGGTGGCCATCTTGGAATTTGGACCGACACGATTTTAGCTATATTTGATCTACAAGTCACCCTGATGCTTCCTAGCAAGTTTGGAGTCAATTGGCCTTTCGGTTCAGGAGAAGAAGCGAAAAAGATTTTCAAGATGGCGGCCATCTTGGATTTCCGATCGGAACGATTTTAGTTATTTTTTTATCTACATTTCACCCTGATGCTTCCTACCAAGTATCGAGTCAATTGACCCTGGGGTGTAGGAAGAGTAGGCCTTTAAAGCAATTGTTCACGCCGCATGACCCATGATGGACGACGGACATTGACTGACCACAATAGCTCACCATGCGCACTTCATGCTCAGGTGAGCTAAAAATCTGAGCAAATTTGGCTCAGTGGCTTCAGAGAAGTCGTCAAATTCTCAACAATTTTCCCATATAAATGTTATGGGGCTCATACAAATGCATAGGGAAGCAAACTTGACCTTGCCGTAAAAAGGTCAAATGTCAACGTACGATAACCTTTTCAGCAATTTTGGTAGATCTCCTGTCCCTGATGATTTGTGCACAGATTTAGCCCCAAGGCATCCTCAGTTCTGAAGAAGAAGAGTTTTAAAGGGTCTTACCATATATGGGCATGGTGGCCATCTTGGTCGACCTACCGCGACCATTTTAGCAATCTTTCGTTCCCCTGACTTAAGAAGGCACAATATAAAATTTGAGCAAATTTGGCTCAGTGGCTTCAGAGAAGAAGAAATTTAAAATTCTCAACAATTTTCCTATTCAAATGTATGGGGCTCATACAAATGCATAGGGAAGCAAACTTGATCCTGCCGTAAAAAGGTCAAATGTCAACGTACGACAATTCTTTTGGCAACTTTGGTAGACCTCTCCTTCCCGATGATTTGTGCAAAGATTCAGCCCCAAGGCAATCTCAGTTCTGGAGAAGAAGATTTTTAAAGGTTTTTACCATATATGGGCATGGCGGCCATCTTGGTCAACGGACCGCGACAATTTTAGCAATCTTTTGTTTCCCCACACTATGGTGGCTCCATATGAAATTTGAACAAAATTTGCTCAGAGGCTTCAGAGGATAAGTCATTTGAAACTCTTAACAATTTTCCCATTCAAATGTATTGAGCTCATACAAATGCATAGGGAAGCGAACTTGACCTTGCCGTAAAAAGGTCAAACGTCAACGTACGACAATTCTTTTAGCACCTTTGGTTGACCTCTCGTCCCCGATGATTCATGCAAAGATTCAGACCCAAGGCATCCTCGGTTATGGAGAAGAAGATTTTTAAAGGTTTTTACCATATATGGACATGGCGGCCATCTTGGTCAACGGACCATGACAATTTTAGCAATCTTTTGTTTCCCCACCCTAAGGTGGCTCCATATGAAATTTGAACAAAATTAGCTCAGAGGCTTCAGAGGAGAAGTCGTTTGAAACTCTTTAACAATTTTCCCATTCAAATGTATAGAGCTCATACAAATGCATAGGGAAGCGAACTTGACCTTGCCGTAAAAAGGTCAAACGTCAACGTACGATAATTCTTTTAGCAACTTTGGTTGACCTCTTGTCCCCGATGATTCGTGCAAAGATTCAGCCCCAAGGCATCCTCGGTTATGGAGAAGAAGATTTTTAAAGGTTTTTACCATATATGGGCATGGCGGCCATCTTGGTCAACGGACCGCGACAATTTTAGCAATCTTTTGTTTCCCCACCCTAAGGTGGCTCCATATGAAATTTGAACAAAATTAGCTCAGAGGCTTCTGAGGAGAAGTCGTTTGAAACTCTTAACAATTTTCCCATTCAAATGTATAGAGCTCATATAAATGCATAGGGAAGCGAACTTGACCTTGCCGTAAAAAGGTCAAACGTCAACGTACGACAATTCTTTTAGCAACTTTGGTTGACCTCCCGTCCCCGATGATTCATGCAAAGATTCAGCCCCAAGGCATCCTCGGTTATGGAGAAGAAGATTTTTAAAGGTTTTTACCATATATGGGCATGGCGGCCATCTTAGTCGACGGACCGCGACCATTTTAGCAATCTTTCGTTCCCCCACCCTAAGGAGGCTCCATATGAAATTTGAGCAAAATTGGCTCAGCGGCTTCAGAGGAGAAGTCGTTTGAAAATGTTAACAGACGGACGGACGGACGGACGCACGGACGGACGGACGGACGGACGGACGGACGACGGACGAAAAGTGATCACAATAGCTCATCCTGAGCAGAGCTCAGGTGAGCTAAAAACAGAAATTACAGTAAACATCCTAAAATTTTGAACACTTTACATCATTCTCTTTTGCATGAATTTCGTCATTTATGCATTTGTTTCACAAAAATATTTATTGTACTAGCTGCAGACTGGAAGTCTGATCAAGGTCTGCACTGTTTGCATGTGCCATTTGTCAGAAATGTTGGTGTATTTTAGGACACTCACTGTATTAAGAAAACAAAGAATATGGGTGGCCCTGAAAATCTATCCTTCTCCCCTTCCACCTGTTTAACAAGAAGGTCAAGATGGCTTTAAATCACTAACCTGAGTTTCAAAGTCTTATTGTATTGATGAACCCTTTTCTTGGTCTTCATTAATGATCTCACTGATCACATCAGGTCATCTGTCTGACTGTTTGCTGAGGAATGTGTCCTTTATAGGAATATATACTCTCTTTTGGGTTGCCTTATTTTGTAAGATGATCAGAATAAGCTAGCATGCTGGGAGGTGCTGGCAGATGAAGTTTAATACAGCAAAATGTCATTAAATGAGGGTGTCAAGCGTTGGAACATTTTCCTACATGTCACACTTGGGAAGATCTTTTCAATGATTTCATTGTTAATATGTTAGAAAACAATTTGTCAGATGAAATTGTCCACAAATATCAAAAGGTTGAGTTCATATCCAGACAACACAGAAGAAATAAGAACTACCAGTACATTAGACTTTGACACAAAATTAAAAATATGCAACTGTTACACAGGAATTATACAGGTCATAAACTTTACCTTTATAGTCTTTTTCTGCTATTAAAAAAATTGTAAAAAAAAAACATAAAAAGCCTACTGACAAACCCTTTCTACAAGGAAGAAAAAAAAGCCTACCGACCTACCCTCTTCAAGTTCTCTGGGTCGGTAAACACCAAATCAACAATTTATTAAAGTTGGCCTTATATTTATACAAAGTTTCATGAAATTATCTTGATAGTTTTGAAATTATGGAGAGGACAAGACTTGTTACAGATGAATGAACATATCAACTAGACAAAGTGCCCAGTGGGGCACGTATACCCCCGACCAGCGCTACCGCCAGTTTTTAAAGAGCACAAAGTATGCAGCTTTGACTCTGGAGATGGCAGTTGTATGCTATATGTTATAACACTGAAAAAATTCAATCACACATAATATGAAGCCCTTGACCTCAAAGATCAGGCACAGGTGCAGGGATTGAGCTAAATAAAACTTTAGCCCTATAACTATCACCATATACTAGTGAAATCAATCAGTCTTTATAATATAAGCAACCAAGAGCTGTCGGAGGACAGCGAGCTCGCCTGCTGGGTACATTTTATATTGTAACATTTTTATCATTAAGCCATATAATATAGGTCACACTGACCTAGATGTATTTGTATGTAAATCATTTTGTCACTTAGATATAATAATCCAGGTATGACAATTCTCCATGAAATAGTAATAAAAATAAAAGGCAAAATCACTGAAGCATGAAATATAGGTCACAATGACCTAGATATAGTAAGTGGTCATTCATTGGGTCACATGGAACTAATATCCCAGGTGTGACATTTATCCAACAAATATTCAAGATATAAGGCAAAATCACTGAACCATGAAATAAAGGTCACACCAACAGAGATATATTTTGACGTCAATAATCGGGTCACAAGGAACTAATATCCCAGGTGTGACATTTATCCAACAAATAGTATTCAAGATATAAGGCAAAATCACTGAACCATGATATATAGGTCACAATGACCTAGCTATAGTAAGTGGTCATTCATTGGGTCACATGGAACTAATATCCCAGGTGTGACATTTATCCAACAAATAGTATTCAAGATATAAGGCAAAATCACTGAACCATGAAATATAGGTCACACCAACAGAGATATATTTTGACGTCAATATTCGGGTCACAAGGAACTAATATCCCAGGTGTGACATTTATCCAACAAATAGTATTCAAGATATAAGGCATAATCACTGAACCATGAAATATAGGTCACACCAACAGAGATATATTTTGACGTCAATAATCGGGTCACAAGGAACTAATATCCCAGGTGTGACATTTATCCAACAAATAGTATTCAAGATATAAGGCAAAATCACTGAACCATGAAATATAGGTCACAATGACCTAGATATAGTAAATGGTCATTCATTGGGTCACATGGAAGTAATATCCCAGGTGTGACATTTATCCAACAAATAGTATTCAAGATATAAGGCAAAATCACTGAACCATGAAATATAGGTCACACCAACAGAGATATATTTTGACGTCAATAATCGGGTCACAAGGAACTAATATATCAGGTGTGACATTTATCCAACAAATAGTATTCAAGCTATAAGGCACAATCACTGAACCATGAAATATAGGTCACAATGACCTAGATAAAGTAAGTGGTCATTCATTGGGTCACATGGAACTAATATCCCAGGTGTGACATTTATCCAACAAATAGTATTCAAGATATAAGGCAAAATCACTGAACCATGAAATATAGGTCACAATGACCTAGATATAGTAAGTGGTCATTCATTGGGTCACATGGAACTAATATCCCAGGTGTGACATTTATCCAACAAATAGTATTCAAGATATAAGGCAAAATCACTGAACCATGAAATATAGGTCACAATGACCTAGATATAGTAAGTGGTCATTCATTGGGTCACAAGGAACTAATATCCCAGGTGTGACATTTATCCAACAAATAGTATTCAAGATATAAGGCAAAATCACTGAACCATGAAATATAGGTCACAATGACCTAGATATAGTAAGTGGTCATTCATTGGGTCACATGGAAGTAATATCCCAGGTGTGACATTTAACCAACAAAAAGTATTCAAGATATAAGGCAAAATCACTGAACCATGAAATATAGGTCACAATGACCTAGATATAGTAAGTGGTCATTCATTGGGTCACATGGAAGTAATATCCCAGGTGTGACATTTATCCAACAAATAGTATTCAAGATATAAGGCAAAATCACTGGACCGTGAAATCTAGGTGACCTTGACCGTAAAATGTAGGTCACCATGACCTTCACTCTCTTACACTTAAACTGCTGTCACATAGTTAGCTGATGTATAACCAGTTGTGTCTATAACCTGTAGGCATATAAGATTTTACAAATGTGTCCTAGATTTTGACCCCTAGCCCCACCCCAAGGCCCACCCTGAGGTATGAACCCAGGGGTATGTTCTTTTGGAATCTCAGAAGACTCGTCCAGGTACCCAAATTCTAAATATGAATGCTCTATGAGGAGTGAGAGTCAAGATATAAGAATTTGAAAAACTTTAACACAGTATTACAAAGGTGTCCTAGATTCTGACCCCTAGCCCCACCCAGGGGCATGAACCCAGGGGTTTATTCTCTTGGAATCTCAGAAGACCCTCCAAGGTACCTAAGTTCCAAATTTGATGCCTCTGTGAGGAGTGACTGTTGAGATATAAGCATTTGAAAAACTTTAACACAGTGTGACGGGAACGGGAACGCAAACGCAAACGCAAACGCAAACGCAAACGTGGACGACCGGGGTGACTACAATAGCTCTCCTTGTACTTCGTACAGGCGAGCTAAAAATGATATTTGTATGAAAAGTCTGTGACCTTGACTTAAAAGCCATGCCCCAGCTTGGGGATGGTGCTGAGAAAAACTTTAGACCTATTTATACCATCATGTTTAATATTAATGAAACTAACAAAAGGGTCTTCATAAAATAGCTATATAAATTTTAATGAAAATTTTAAGGTCACCTGCCTACTCAATGCCCTCTACATATTGGTAAAGTATCACAAAAATATCTTAAAGAATTCTTAGAGTTATTGCCTGCACAAGATTTAAATAACCAAGGGAAAAAACTGCAGAATGGAGTCAGAAAGTCATTCTTGAATGTGATATGCCTACTCAATGTCCTATACATACTGGTGAAGTATCATGAAAATATCTTAACATGTTTTAAAGTTATGGTTCGCACAAAATTTTTACAATTCTGGAGACAAGGGGAGATAACTCATGGACCAAATCAGTTAGAGTTGTCTTTCTTGAACCTGACACCCTACCAAATGCCCTCTACAACCTGACAGTTTCCTGAAAATAGCTCAAAGGGTAGTTAGGAGTTATGGGGTGCACAATAATGCATTTATGGACAGACAGATGGATGGATGGACGAATGGATGAATGCCATGCTGATAGCTATATCCCCTAAACCTCTCGGTAGGAGGATAACAAAATTCAACAAAAGGTCTTGATGGTATAGCTATATAAACTTAGATGCAATTTTTTTTACTTTTATATGAAGTCTGTGACCTAGACCTCAAGGTCATACCCCGGGATGGGGATGATGCTGAGTAAAACTCTAGACCTATATCTACCAACATGTCAAATATAAATGATATTCCTCAAAGGGTCTTGATGGTATAGCTATATAAACTTAAACACAAAAAACTTTGACTTTTTATGAAAATTCTAAGTCTGTGACCTTGACCCCAAGGTCACCCCCGGGATGGGGATGGTGCTGATAAGAACTTTAGACCTATATCTACCATCATGCCAAATATGAATGAAATCCATCAAAGGGTCTTTAAAATATGAGGTCTTATAAACTTTAACGCAAAAACTTTGACCCTGTGACGGAAAGACGAACGAACGAACAAACGAACGAACGTACGAACAAACAAACGAACGTACGTACGAACGGACAAACGGAAAAGCGAAAACTATATACCCCCGACATACGAAATATACCCCCACATACTTCGTATGTCGGGGGTACAAAAACAATACGACTCTCGACCCACTGTTCAGACATAAATATGCTGTTTCCCAAATGTTTTTCTTACCTTGAGAGTGTTTCTGCAGACAAATCTTTGTCATTAGTAGTAAAAGTGTCACCTGTAATAAATTTATAATCACTATTACAAAGTACTTTTTGCTTGTTGAGCTGAGATTTACCTTCACTGTCAACAAACATTCAGTCATACAATCATTTCTTGATTTAATTGAGGCAACTGATACCATTTTACAAAGCAGACACACTGAAATGATACTACCACCAATCACATTATACTGACAGCAGTTCAAGCTCTGCATCCTCCTATTTCTGAGAATGAAAGAAAGAGCAGCTAGTACCAATTTTAGAATCTTATAGGTATGACCTGGCTGTTTATTTGATTTGGAGTTTTACAACCCAGTCAGCACAGCTAAGTGCATATTGAGCTGGTCAGTTTACCTACTCACACTTTTCCTGGGCTGACAGTTCAACATTAACCAGTACTTGTGCACATACTTGTGCCAGTAACTGACAACTGATCTTCTTGAATCAGCGGCAGCAATGTGTATCTGGGATAGACCATGCGAGTGTTTAACATAGAAACTATGTGCCATTACTTGATTCGGCCATTTTTTGTCTGGAGATCCCTAAAAGGTAACTGGCAAACAGTGTAGCATCTGATCAGGGTCTCATCTGTTTGCAAATAATTTACTGTTTAGCCATTTTTCTCTAGGAATATCTAAATCACCTAGTATGACATACCCAAAATTGAAATTCAACCCTTCTAAAATATAGTATGGGGAAGTTTATTCAGTCTAAAATGGGTTAAAAGTAGATCTAACACTGGGAATATGAGTCAAGGATGAGTAACAATGCCTGATCTCATCTGTGAACAGTGAAAGCCAAGGTCAGCCTGCACATCAGAACAGTCTGATATACACCTTTGTTGTTCATATACACTGAATTTACATTAAATATTCCAATCTCATGGACAGGCATAAGCAAAGACTAAACCCAGATAATCGTGGAACTGCTATTAAGTTGCAGTTTGATCAGGGTGACCCATAGCTCTAGTTAAAGCACTTTTTCAATCCAAAAGTATTGATATTTTTCTTTTTCTCCATGAAAACATATGTTGTGGGTACTCATCAGAAGCGCCTCGGCGAGGCGCTTCTAATGAGTACCCACAACATATGTTTTCATGGAGAAATAAGAAAACTATTATTCTGATACCCACTTTTATCTAGACCTATGGGGTCAATGCTGTTTGCTATTCATTCAATCTATATCAGACATATTATCAGGTAGTCTAACAGGCATGTTTGAGAGTTGAAAATAGTTAAGCAGTCCCAACAGCTTGGCAAATCAGTTATACATGATTATCTTCACTTTTCAGGTTACATAAAAGCCACGACCAGTTCATGATAAGAAGGATTACACAGATAAACAGCTTTCTAATTTCTCCATGAAAACATAATATGTTGTGGTGCCTCATTGAGACACTTCTTATGAGTATCCAAAACATATCTTTTTGTGAAGATATAATAGCAATATCAATACGTTTTAGTTCAAAAGGATCTTTATCTTCAGCTAGGATATACAAGGATATGCAGGCTGGTCAGGATGTACTATTCATAAAAGACACATGGTAAATGTCCTAAAATTTCAAACACCAAAATTTCTGACAAAATGGCATATGCGAACAGTACAGACCCAGATCAGACTGCTCCTAAAGGAGCAGTCTGATCAGGGTCTACACTGTTTGCCATTCTACTAAGTATTTTGTGAAGCAACTGCATAACAAGCACAATTTAGGCCAAAATATTATAGAATAAAGTGTTGGAAATTTTAGGACATTCATCATAATACAGAATTACAGACCATGTTTTTCTTACCATGTCCTCTAAGATCAACAGCTGCACATCGACACTGGACATGGTGGGATAGTACATTCTGGAAAATAACAGAATCTCAAGAATACCTCCTGATTTAGTCAATTTTAACCAAAATCAGATCTCTAAAGACAGAATGTGAAGTGAATCAAGATGATAAAAAATTTCAATAAAGTTTGCCATATACAGTTCTTTTGGATCAAGGTGAAATTTTTCTGTTTAAATTCATTTTAACTAGAACTGTGTTCATAGGAAACAGATGCCCCACTATATGATATGGAACACAGAAATATTTATTGTGTGACAGACATAATGAAAATACATTTTTTACCTTTGATCTCTGAGTGTAACCTTGAACTTAGAGCTATGGACCTGGGTCTTGCACTTGACACATCATCTTATGATGGTTAACATTTCTGCAAAGAAGTTTCTAAATCCAATAAGGACTGACAAAGTTAAGGACAGGACACAAAAATAGACCATATTTTTTACCTTTGACCTCTAAATGTGACCTTGATCTTGGAGCTTGTGCCCAACACATTGTCTCATGTTAATATTTCTGCAAAGTAACTTCTAAATAGACCATTATGATATTTGAACTATAAGTGTGACCTTGACCTTGGAGCTACGGACCTGGTCTTACGCGCAAGATATTGTCTCATGATAGTTGATATTTCTGCAAAGTAATTTCTAAATCCATCAAGGAATATTAGTTATGGACAAGACATGAAAAATAGACCCTATTTTTGACCTTTGACATCTAAGTGTGACCTTGGCCTTGGAGCTACTGACCTGGGTCTTGCTTGCCACACATTGTCTGATCATTATCTCATGATGGTTAACAATTCTGCAAAGTAATTTTTTAATCCATCAAGGACTGACAAAGTTATGAACAGGACACATAAATAGACCCTACTTTTGACTTTGGCCACTAAGTGTGACCTTGACCTTGAAGTAACAGACCTGACTTTTGTGCCAGACACATCATCTCATGATGGTAAACATTTCCGCCAAGTAATTTCAAAATCCATCAAGGACTAACCAAAATACAGACCAGACACGAAAAGTAGATACCATTTTTTTTTTTATTTTAGACCTACAAGTGTGACCTTGCTCTTGGAGCTACAGAACTGGGTCTTGAGCGTGACACATTGCCTCATAGTGATTAACATCTGCACAGTAATTTCAAAATTCATCACGGAATAACAAAGTTATGGAACGAACAGAACTTTGGTAACAATACACATCCGCACACACACATAAATACACATGGACAGGATAAACACTTTATTCCCGTCCACCTTTGGCAAGGGCATAATAAGACAAACTTACCTGACACTAGTATGTAGCTTCCAAGGTTGAACCATTAGTTACAGCCAGATAGAAATACATGTACAAGCAAGTGGGAAAGGTCCTAGTTTGCAAGACCATCATCCAGAAGCATTCCAGACCAGCTATAACTAACGACTCAATGTTAAATGCTATATGTTATAGTACAGACTCCAGTACTCAATTTTTGCTAACCCTAGCATTGTACGGATATACGATTTTTTTTTGACATAGAAAGAAAGCCTGGACATGTCTGTATATAAAACAAATGTATAGCAGATATGCATACATTGCATTTTGCAAAACCTTACACATTTCTATGGAGGATCAGTTGATATTTAACAATTTTTAGGTATACAAAACCTTGTGTATTCAGGTTAAACTCATAAAGAAGAATGAAAAAAAAAATGCTTAAAACAGAAAGTAGAATGTTTAACTTTGTATGCACATGTGCAAACATGACTTCATCAGTGACATCCAAGTTATTTTCCGCATTTAAGGGAGAGTACCATATTTTCCTGTCTGACATCAGTTTTTAAATTTTGCATGCAAACTGCATCTCATATAAACATTCTACTGTTTTCTATAGCCTTTATTATCAGCTATACAGAAATGGACCAACACCAAATGTTTTACTTTTGTCCAATAAGGCTGCTACAATAAACTTGAAAGAAAACGTTTGACTGCAAATTTTATGACAGCATTTTGAATGACACATTTTAAATTTTACCAGACATCTTTCGGGCGCTCTAGCTTATGGTTTTTAAATAAAAAGTTTTTGTACATGTATTTTTTGTATAAAACACTACCGGTATATTGTACTAATGTAAGTCTTAAGCATATATGTTGAGGAGAATCACCGGGCATTTCTTCATGTCAAAAATTTCAAAACCTTTGTTCACAAACTATACTGGGTAAGAATGTATGAAGACCAAACATAATAACTGAGGTAATTTCCCCAAACTAAAATGTTCATCAAAATTCCAGACAATACACGCCATTTTACAAACCGCGACCAGAATTTTAAACAATCAATGCTACTGGTAATTTATATTCAGACATCAACTGTACAGTTTAATTTATCGTGAGTATGGTGTATATTGGGTGCATTTTACCTATAGTCTATACATGTGTACTATACGCTTAATAGAACTTACAGTTGCTTGGCAAAACTCTAAACCAGTATCATACAGAATGCATGCGTTTCTCCAAAATGCAATTAGTTTTGCATTGCTACAGTGGTTTGTATGAACCAATATCCAAGCTTTATATATACAAAAATTCAGACATACGTCTTTCCGATGCTAGGGTTACATTTTTTTGCAAGCTACAAGAATTGGAATACTTACCTGACTATTAGTGTCATAGCACATTTGTAAGAAAACTGGCGTTTGTTCTGTTTCTCACCGAGTCTTTGCTGGGTGCACATAGCATTTTGTTTTTTTTTTGTTTTGTTTTGTTTTGTTTTGTTTTTTTGTTGTTGTTTTTTTTGTTTTTTTAGTTGTTTTTTTTTTTTTTTTTTTTGTTTTGATGAAATGGCTTATATGTTTTTGTGGAGAAACAGCACTTTTCTTACAGCTCCAGACAAAACACTTCATAGAGAAATAGGAATATATATTGAGCTGTATAACCAATCCTTTTGTGGAGCTTATTTCCTGGATTATCTGCAAAGCTCAAGATAAGAGTGAGTATCCAGATAATGCTTTTCTTATTTCTTCATAAACATGTTGTGGGTACTCATTAGAAGTGCCTCCACAAGATGCTTCTACTTATATACAGCATATGTTTCATGGTGAAATAAGAAAAATATCAGTATTTTTTGACCGAAATGAAAAAAGTGCCTTTTCTGGAGCAATGAGGAGGTTCAAATTATACATTAACCCTTAAAGCGCCAAGCAAAATTTGTAGCAAACGACATTTATTTTTTTTTTTTTAATTTTTCAAAGAAAACAAGTCTTGATATTTCATGTGAATCGTCTGCTTGGGCAGACGATTCACATGAAATATCAAGACTTGTTTTCTTTGAAAAATTAAAAAAAATATTTCAAAATGTCGTGTGCTGCAGTTGTGATTGGCGCTTTAAGTTAAAACAGAGCTACTTACTGACAGCAATGCCCATGAAAGGGCTGAGAATCCACCTCCATGTAGAAAGAACAACACTGGACCTTCTGTTCCACACTCATACACACGGAAAATCTATCCTCTTTAAGGATGAATAATTGTATTAAAGAAAAACCTCATATCTAACTTTTTGATGTAAATAAAACTCTAGAATAGGGGAGAACAACATCTAGAGGACATAGTTTTGATAGTATTTGGACGTATTTCTTTCTTTTGATCACTTTTTTGAAATTTTGAATGAAAAGTAATGCTTTTATCACTTCAATCTTTTTTGTAGAACACTAGGATTTTGAAAACAGGACTCCCAGCCATTTTCTCCAAAAAGTAGGAGTCCCATAATACACTTTTGATAAATTTCTCAGAAATATGGGAATCCCAGTCACCCAAAACAGGAGTCCAGGACTTCATATTTGGAGTTAATTAGAAGCCTGTTTCAAAATAAAAGCAAACAGAATGACAGATGGATGGATATAGCCAATGCAATATAACCCCTGAATTTGCTACTAAAACTGCGGGCATAACAAGCTTTTGTTTTACTGACTGTGGTGTTCAGTGAATTCTGTCTAGCATCACCTTGTTGGGGAAGACTGGAAGAGTGAGCCTAGCATTGTGAAGACTGGAAAAGTGAGCCTAGTATTGCGATCACCTTGTTGAGGAAGATTGGAAAAGTGCTATTAGCACTGTGATCACCTCCTTGGGGAAGATTCTGGAAGAGTGAGCTTAGCATTGTGATAACCTCATTGGGGAAGACTCTGGAACAGTAAGCCTAGCATTGGGATCACCTTGTTGAGGATGACTCTGGAAGAGTGAGCATAGCATTGTGACCACCTCCTTGGGGAAGACTGGAAGAGTAGGTTAGCATTGTGATCACCTCCTTGGGGAAGACTGAGCTTAGCATTGTGATAACCTCCTTGGGGAAGACTGGAAGAGTGAGCTTAGCATTGTGATAACCTCTACTTGGGAAGACTGGAAGAGTGAGCTTAGCATTGTGATAACCTCTACTTGGGAAGACTGGAAGAGTGAGCTTAGCATTGTGATCACCTCCTTGGGGAAGACTGGAAGAGTGAGCTTAGCATTGTGATCACCTCCTTGGGGAAGACTGGAAGAGTGAGCTTAGCATTGTGATCACCTCCTTGGGGAAGACTGGAAGAGTGAGCTTAGCATTGTGATCACCTCCTTGGGGAAGACTGGAAGAGTGAGCTTAGCATTGTGATAATATCATTGGGGAAGACTGGAAGAGTGAGCTTAGCACTGTGATCACCTCCTTGGGGAAGACTGGAAGAGTGAGCTTAGCATTGTGATAATATCATTGGGGAAGACTGGAAGAGTGAGCTTAGCATTGTGATCACCTCCTTGGGGAAGATTGGAAGAGTGAGCTTAGCATTGTGATAACCTCATTGGGGAAGACTCTGGAAGAGTGAGTCTAGCATTGTGATCACCTTGTTGAGGATGACTCAGGAAGAGTGAGCATAGCATTGTGATCACCTCCTTGGGGAAGACTGGAAGAGTGAGCCTGGCATTGTTATCACCTTGTTGAGGATAACTCTGGAAGAGTGAGCATAGCATTGTGATCACCTCCTTGCAGAAAACTGGAAGAGTGAGCCTAGCACTGTGATCACCTACTTGGAGGAAGACTCTGAAAGAGTGAGCCTAGCATTGTGATCACCTCCTTAGGGAAGACTCTGGAAGAGTGAGCCTAGCATTGTGATCACCTCCTTGCGGGGAGACTCTGGAAGAAAGAACCTAGCATTGTGATCACCTAGTTTGAGGAAGACACTGGAAGAAAGAACCTAGCATTGTGATCACCTCGTGGGAGGAAGACACTGGAAGAGTGTGCCTAGCATTGTTATCACCTTGTTGGGGAAGAGTGAGAAGATTGCTCTGCTTTTCTTTGGTTCGTGGTTTCTGTTTTGGTGCCATTGGTCCTGGACATCTATTCCAATTTCTTTAATTGAGCTACAAAGGACATATTTTTCAGTCCTGATCAGGATATCAAGTTGACTTTTCCCAGGAAAGCACTACATATAAATGCAAAATTTAAAACCAGATTTTTTTTTTTTTTTTTTTTTTTTTTTTTTTTTCTGGAGTTTTTGTTGTTTTTTTTTTTGGCTAGGACATCTATGTATATGATGTACAATCATTTGCTTTTCTATGTCCCAAAAAAAAATTCATTTTCATATGAGGAACAGGGGAATACCTAGGTTTACTATGTCCCAGTACATTTATAAACACTAAATGAGAATAATTAACTTTTACCACTCACCCGGCTAATTCAGCAGACAACAAATTGATATTTTCAGGCTTTCAACTGCCCTCCTGTGAAAAAGTAGGGCTAAAGTAGGGCTGAAAATTTGAAGAAAGTAGCACAAAAATAGGAATTTTCATCATGAAAAGTAGGGGTAGTAGGGGACATTGTAGGTCTTCAGTATCAGATATTTAGGATACGATATGCAAACAGTGAACAACAAAACTGCATTATGATGGAAAGGAAATGCCAAAATAAGTATTCAAAAAAAAGAAATTCACACAGAGGCAAACATATTTATAAAGTTTGCCATTTTACTAGTCAGAAAACCTTGATCTTATTTTTATAAAAACTGAACGAGCGGACAAATGAAGAAAATAAATGCAATTTTAATCACTTTAGGCATTTTTTTAACCAAAAAGTAGGGACAGTAGGGCATTTTTTTTAAAAAAGAAGGGCTAAGTAAGGAGAAGATCTAAAAGTAGGGAAAAAGTAGGAATAGTAGGAAAAAGTAGTGCCAAATTGAAAGCCTGTATTTGTCCTATCTACCCCAGAAAACAGGATTAGACATTTCATGTACATGTAAATTAGAGAAAATTTGCGAGAAATGACATTTCATGTACCCGTAATAATCCGCCTATAAGACGGGGATTTTTCCAAAAAAAAGCCATCAAAAATCCAGACCCGTCTTATAATCAAGGTCTTTGGCCATATCGGTATTTTCGACAAAGTCCGGTGGTGCCACGTGGTCACGGAAAATGCCGATCTTCGAAACCGGTAGTAGGATATAATGTTTACCTTCGTCCCTTGACAGAAATAGCAGCAAGGTAATTTTTTGGGTGAAGTACCGAATTTTTCTGTGTATTACTTGCACCCGTGTATAACACGCACTGACTATTTGCTAAATAGTTTTGAAATAAAAAAAAAAAGTTGTTCCTATGTAAAACACGAAGAATTTATCCGTGCATTATTTACTAAGTTACCAGATACTAAGTGTGTCAAATTTCACTTGAAAATGGCCGAACTCGGAAGGTTTAGAGTAGAAACAGGCCGAATTTACGATAATGCTAACTGAATTTTCATTGTGCAGCTCTGTTACCATGGGCCTCAGGCAACTTGATGTAGTGTAGGCAGTTCTTTGCTTCCCCACTGCAGACGCTATGATAATAAAAATGTAGTTATTTCTTTTGTGTTCTCATAATTAACACCTTCTTTGTGTCACTTAACTGAAATGTGAAATTATCAACTCAGTGCCTCAGGGCAATGCAAACAACAACTAAAGTCGACTAGTTGTCATTCTTACTGCCAATTAACCAATTAAGTGCACAGATGTATGCTGGTAGTTTTTTTTTTCTTTATCATAAACATTGTTTATTTCAAACAATTTTTTTGGTAAATTGGAAGAAAAGTTTTAAAAAAAAAGAAAAAAAAGATAAACATATGGTAAGAAAATAAAAGATAAAATGCAAATGATCGATCTACCTAGCTCAAAAGCCCAGTTGGTTTTGTTTATTATCAATAATTTTAATAATTGCAAAAAATTAAATACTTTTTTATTTTTTCAATGTATGATCGTTCGTGCCAATATTTATGTTCTACCAAATTTATTTCCAATTTTGAACTACAGTAAATCAGTTGTGCAGGCTGATTTATTCAAGTTACGGTGTGAGACTTGTTAAAGTCCGGTAATCAATACAGATTCATATGCATATGCCTGTTTGAGTAGTTTCCCTTTGAAGAGATCACATGATCAGCAAAAGAAAAGCGTAAACAAAAAGAGCATGGACATGAAAAGGATATCAAATTACTGCAAATCAGATTGAGTTGCTTGTTTTGAGCTGCCAGAACCCTGGTATGGGCGAGATAGGTATAAAAAATCATAACTATCTTATAGCAATCATTCTATTTCGCATTTTTAACGGGCGATCGTGAATGTCATGAGTTTTCGCGACCGATTATCTCGGCGATTTCTGTCCCGATTCTGGTGTTCCTATAAATAATACACATCGGATTTTTATAAACGTTTTCTGGGTAAATAAGGTGCGTGTTATACACAGTAACATACGGTATGCATGCTTGTAAGTGGTGTTGGAAGTTTTTTAATTGCTGCTCTATGATAAATTCACTTACAAATCTGACCAATCATCGCCGATGTCTTAATGTACTTTAGGAATTTCTGAGTGGCAGGGAATATCTCCGACAGGCGACTTTTTTAACCCGTCTTATAATTAAGTAAAAGCAAAATCCTGCCTGGGAAGGGCCCAAAAACAGCCCCCGTCTTATAAACAAATTGTCTTATAGGCGGATTAATACGGTAAATTAGAAACAAACCTGCTTTCTGGAAAAAAACATTTTAAACGTTGTCTGCTGAAAATTTGACCCAGCAAGCTGAGCGATAAAAAGGAATATATTTCAACAAGGATACATTATCTCTGACTTTGACATCATGTATCTTCTCAAAGTATTTATCCCAGTGGACTGGTGTATAATCTCGTTTTCTCATTGGGGCTCGTTTGTGTCCACCAACATTCCTGCAAATAAAACACTTAAAACTTAGTTCTTTGCATTATAAATGAACAAGCATAAAAGTTCACCACTGAAAAAAACAAGGTTGGCATTAGTTAATAGGCTAAAATTGGCAGTTAATAGTCAATACTTAGTCTATAGATCAGACTCAGTAAGTGATGAAGTGATGAAGGTTGGCATTAGTTAATAAGCTACATTTGTAAAACTGGCAGTTTATAGTCACTACTAAAGTCTATAGATCAGACTCAGTAAGTGATGATGTTAGTGCACTAACATATCTGAAACAGAAAAGGCCTCTGAATGTTGTCAGCTTTTGAAATTGAATTTGAGTGACTTCTTAGTTCTCAGTCTGTGCAAATTACTTAGAACTACTGGACATGAAAAAGTTGTTCGGTCCGACAACTCTTCTAATTATTTCAAGTACAAGTTAACCTTTTTCCTGACCGGTGTCAGACCAAAAGTTACTCTTACTATGAGTTTTGTGTTTATACTGTGGTGATTGGCAGAACTGTCTGCCTGGTTGGCTCGGTAGAGAATACAAGTCCTGTACCAAGCACACTTTTTCCCATTCTTACACAGTTGACACCGCAGTTTGACCCATATGTATCCTTATGCCTTAATCTTGTCCTCTAACTGGGTAGAGGGGTGTCATTACCACATTTTCAGGAAGAGTGTTGCATAGTTCTTCGACTCTGTTACTGAAGTTATTGTATTAAGAAGAGTGACACAAATAGATCACTTATCAAGCAAATAAATTGTTTAAGTGATCAATGAATCTCTAGACTGGTCTGTTATCTTTTTTATTCTGTTTCATTTATGCAATATTTGCATTTACTTTTACAATTACATACTTAAGGGATTAATTTTAGCACTTGCTAGCTTGCTAAAAACTGGTTATAATTTCTTCAAAATGTAAGCTGAAATTTCCATCAATCACAAACTCTAGCAAGTTGGAAAAATCCTCTTTAACTGGCTGAACCTGTGGCATTGTTGCCAAAGTTTTGCCATTTTTTTTCAAAAGCAATGCTCATGTGGAAGGATTTCGAAATTATCCAAATTACTTGCTTTATGAGTAATTTATATATCAGCCATTCCTAACTACTGCAGCTTTTCTTATGAGGAAGTTGGAAACTGAGTGCGACTTTTAACCTTTACCTTCATTGAAGTAGCCGCCCTCCATTAGGGACATTATTTTACTATCAAAATACTTGATGATAATTAATCAAATTGGTCCCGTATAGTTTACTTTGTCAGTATCTGCCTATAAGTGTGTACCTGAGGGTAACTATAATTTGATTAAAAAAAAAAACAAAAAAAAAACAAACAAAAAACTGGAGACCCTTCATATAAGCAAAAAAAAATAAAATAAAATAACAGTAAAGATAATAAAAAAATTTCCGGCCTGCTGACCCTCCACTAAAATGAGGGTGCAATAAGACACAACTATTATTTTTTAGGCCTAAAGCACAAGAGATAAAAGTGGTTGTGTCCAGGTTGGTCATTTGCATATCTTCGAGGGTTGAGCGCAAGACTATTGTAACTCAAACATATTTTTGAAACCCTTGTTTAGGGACAACTTGGACCCCTTTGTAAACAATGCAAATTTACGTGCCATTGCTCATACGAGCAATGGCACCTAAATTTTCATTGTTTACAGAAAGAAATGTTGTAATCTTCATAATGCCTTCATGGTGAGGAGATTAGGTTTGGGGAAAAACAACCGTCTGACTTACACTAGTCTTGCGCTCAACCCTCGATTTATTGTAAAACGTATTGCATGGTGGAAACAGGAAGACATTAACAGAATTACAAATCGAGGGTTGAGCGAAAGACTAGCGTAAGTCAGATGGTTGTTTTTCCCCAAACCTAATCTCCTCACCATGAAGGCGTTATGAAGATTACAACATTTCTTTTTGTAAACAATGAAAATTTAGGTGCCATTGCTCGTATGAGCAATGGCACCTAAATTTGCATTGTTTACAAAGGGGTCCAAGTTGCCCCTAAACAAGGGTTTCAAAAATATGTTTGAGTTACCATAGTCTTGCGCTCAACCCTCGAAATGCAAAGCATCCATTATAAATCATTGTTGTTGTCATTTTTGTAGTCCATTCTTGTCTATTTGCCTAATTTATGCCATTAAAGGGTGTACAGTCTCATGCAGAAGTTAGTTAAATACTTATTTTTATTTTAATTACTAAATTTTGCACAGTGACTGACTATACAGACAGGAGCATAGTCTGTAACCATGTACTGTTTTTTTTTGTTTTGTTTTTTTGGGTTTTTTTTTGTTAACTTAATACAGTTATTAAGTTACCTTATAAAGTTATCTGTCAGTAATTTCAAAGTGGGACTGTTTAAAATAACTTAAGGTTACGTCTCAAGTTATTTATGTCAAGAGAAAATTTAAAACCATTCAAAAATGACTAATAAGTTATAAAGTAGCTTTTTTCCTGGACTTCAAGAGCCTTGCTTACAAATTTCTATACCTGACAATGTGTACATACTACAGAGTTTCATCATGACAAGTTTATCTCTTCAAAAAAAATGGCAAAAAAACATTCATGCTCAAGTGATAATTTAACTAGATGTTTTATGGCTACTGACCTCAATTCTTGTACACTAATGAGTCTGTTCACAACAGGTGGTATTACCAGATTTACCTAGGGACTACTTTTCCATGAAATTAAACAGTGGTTCACTGCACTGTAATATAAAATCTTAAGATCTTTATTTTTTAACAGAGAAAACCATTTCAAATGTGTTATTTGATTAACTTTTTATGCACATGTTGATTTTGGAATTGGTATTGAGCTACTTCATTGTGTTTTATATTTAAGAATTTTTCATGTGGGTTTCTAGTTAACTGTCTTATCAGTATAACTTAACTAACTGCACAACAGAGCATCATTTTATTGACAACTGGGCAGAGTTTTATGGTCTCATCAGAAACATATGGAAATGCAATACCCCTTTGATATCGTATTAGTCGGGAATGTGGTGGTCAAATTCTCTAAGAGAAAAACATGACATGATAAAGTTTTATATGTAAGGAGATCTATCATCAAAACTTATCTACCTGTCCATGAAAATTTATATGAATATGAAGATGAAAAATGACCATGTAGCAAATTATAAATGTTAAAGTGGTAAAATGATCTAACTGTATTACATGTAAGTTAAAAAAATTTAACTTGTAGAGGTTATGCTCCTGACTGGTACAGTCAACTCGCCATTAGCGGATCACAACCAATAACAGATCACTCATATTTTGGAGATTTGAAACTAACTCATTAAGCTACCATTCAAAATTGATATTGTTGCAGTCAACTGCAGGATTTATTTTCCTGAAAGGATTATAAAATCAGTTGGCAAGAAGCGACAGTGTAAACCTTAATCGATGGAAAGCAAGTAGAGCATTTTTGAACTTAGATTTTGTTTGCCTCGTTCAGAAGTGAAAGTTGAAAGACTCGGGCGAAGAAGGCATTGCTGAAGAACTTTTAAGTAAAAGTCTTTTATTGCTTAAAGGGTAATTGTATTAACTTTTATTCAACAAATTTACTTTCCAGATTGTTCAGCATCTTTGAGAAATATAAGCTTGAATATTCCAGGACATAAATTATTAGGTAGCGGATCATGCGTTTTTGCAGGTGAGGGAAAATGTGTTTTTGCAGGTGAGGGAAAATCTCTATATTTGGGGTTCACCCCAACACGCACCAAACCTCCCCAAACCAGAAAAAAAAAAAAAAAAATATATATTTAGTTATCATGGCTCAGCAGTATTACTGTGTTGACTATATGTTGTGTCAACAATGATAGCAAGTTATACAATTTCAGTTAAGAATTCATTTATCATGGTTACAATGTCTTGGATTTATTATTCACTTCTAAGATTTATATGAGAAGTGCTTTGATTAAGACACCCACAGACACATATTTTGCCCCATCGTACCACCTTCATTCCAATATTAGCATTCCAATAAGTTTCATTTGAAAGGAACATTATGCTGTTTTCTCCAGTTATCATACATCTAACTTTTTCCAGTATTACCAGTTAACTGTCAATGAGAATTCAAACTCAGACTACTTCCCCTCAGCATTTGGTAAAATTGTTTTGAATGATGTCTTCAAGCAGTTACAAGAAATTATGTCATTTTCATATTTTCCAAGCTTTTACAAATTTTTAGTGCATTTTGGGGCATTTCTCATGTTATTGTCCACCCCAAATACATTGCTCAAAATAAATACCAAAAGCAAAACAAGCTTGCATTTTATTTTATTCTACAGAACCGTCAATCTCACCAACTTCTGTCAGGCTTTTTCATTTTAGAACTTGACACTTTGTTATAAAATATAAATTGAAAATTAGGGATTTTTTTTATTTCACTTTTTTTGCTCCAAAAAATGTTTGAAAATAATATTTTGCAAACAAATAAGAAATAAAGATTATTATTTCTGCTAGAATTTACTAGTAAACTTACTTTGAAGTGTTGGCAATTTTCCTGTACTAATTTTGAAGGGTGGATGATAACATGAGAATGGGCGATAATATGAGAATGAGACATACCTATCACCACTTAAAGTTTAAATATTTTACTAGTACAAAAATACCAAATTCATTCATATTTACTCATTGTTTATAATTTCTTCCATATTTGACACAGTTTAGCTTTCTCTCGATTACTCTGCTGAAATTTACCGTGAATCAGTCGACCAATCAAAAGGCGTCATTTTATATGACTGTCAGCAAACATGGCTGCCTCCGAGGTCAGCAAACAAGTATCTGAATGTGTACATATTTAAGCGTTTTACAAGGAAAAATCAGGTGTGGAATAAAAGACGACAAGCTGTAACTTATGGAGTATAAAATATTTCTGTAATTAATTGACACTATAAATAAAACCCAAATAAGACCATAGCGTGTACAGTCTCTTATCTCACTCACCGCACATCACCCAGTTTTCTTTGTTTTTCTCGGGTAATGTGCAGTATCCACTTATGTTGTAATACCCGCTGAGAACAGTTTATAACTTTTAGCTGGCCTTCCTATGAAGAATGCGAGGAATGGCCAGATAAGTGTGTAATTTGAAACATACAAATCCAGGTCATTCCAGGTGGGACCTGATTAAAAAAAAAATCTTTGCATTTTTTTTTTTCATTGTATGTAAAATTTATGAAAAATGAAATCTTCCTGCAAAGTTATGCGGAATAGCCGTTTTAATTGATTTTCTACGTACAATATTAAGCAAATTGCAATGTCAGGTGTTCGATCGATTTTTGATTGCCGCATAACAATCAACCACAACCGATATAAAATTACCTACACATTAAAAAAATAGTTCCAAAGCAATAATCAAACAGGGTTCTCGGGGACGCAGAATCCTGCGTCCCGGGATGCATAAATCAGGATCCGGACTCCTAAAAATTCCCAAAGCCGAGTCCGCCGGACGCATGTTTTTCCCCGTGGAACTACTACTAATTACGGTTGGATTATCTGACTGAAGTATAAAGTCCGCCGCGTGTTATTCGTATCGTCGGTAGTACTTAAAAGAACAGTAATAATCCGCCGCGTGCTTTTCACACCTGCGACAGTACCGTTATTTGCAAAGCAAGCAGTAGTTAAACAGGTGTTGGCAGTTCACACTTCAGCGATCGAGTAATTAAAGCATGCGACTGACATCGATATGCGACCCTTTCCCTCACTGTGTATTGCCTGCACCACCGATTGATTCATTGAAAATACACGCGCAGGTATCATGATTTCATCCGTTTATGTTTTTTTTTTTTTTGTTATTAGTAGATCATTTTTTTTTTTTTTTTTTCAATTTAAAAATTTTCGGACGCTAAATTTTCGTCACTAACATCAAAAACGCCCGCTTTTTTTTTTTTTTTTTTTTGTTAAAAGACAAGTGTCTCAGACAAGTGTACCTTATCCCTTTGCGAGATATCAGTCTGCGCTCAGGTCTGCGGTTCTAAACTGTTATTCCTGCTTGTCACTAAGAAAAAAAAGAAAAAAAAACAACAAAGTTTCCCCATAGAATCTATCCTGTAAGCCATGTGAAGAGCCTAATAGGACTGCTCAGATGCACCCCGGACGATGGTATATGATTCGGGGCTGTTATAGTTTAAGTTGCATTTTCTATTGCTCCCGCATGAAGAAAACACGTGCTCATAATGGTAGCGCGTGCTCGTAAGAGTAACGTCATTTGACAGCGTGGCGGGAAACCGTTTTGGAAGAAAAACGAACTATTACCATGTTGCATAGTATTTTGTTTGTGTTGAGGTTTTACGGCCCAGTCAACCCAATGGGGTCATGTCGAGCGCGGTCACTTTACCTAACCACACGTTTACTGGGCAAGCTTAGTCCTCTAAGCGGTTAACCAGTATTGTGCACATTCTTTCGCCAGAAACTGACAACTACCCTTCTTGAATCAGCGGAAGGGAGAGAATGACCGTAGAAAATATTTCATGATCAATCTCCACGAAAGAATGTTGCCGACCTCGGCGGGGGTTGAACCCGCGACCTCCTGGTCTCCAGTCGGACGGCGCATCCAACTGAGCCACCGAGTTGCATAGTAGAGCACGCTCTTGTCAGAAATGCATATGAATCAGACACATATTTAAAATAGAACTAAATTATCAAGAGGTTTTTGGCAAATCAAAGCAGATGATCGAAATTTCAGTTAGTGAAGAAGTCCCTGACATTTTTTCGCAGCGTGTATTGATCGCAGCACGGTGCAAATGTAAACACTGAAATGACGTTTTGCGGGAAGCTCAACAGACGTGTCCATAATCAGATTGTGCGGATATATTGCATATATCAGTTTGCGATAGCATATAACGGAGCTTTAATAAGTTTTGATTAAAGTATTTTCTCTTATATACATAACACTCAAGATCACTTAATACAGACAGCAACAAACCAAACTTTTACCAAAATCAGTTGGTAAAAAAAAAAAAAAACACAAAAAGTATGTGAAAATAAGGAAACTGATTCGCCATCCGGTATTAACAGAATGACGTTAGCTGGGACATGCTCACCATTAAAGGAGAGTCATGAAAAAAAAAAAAAAAAAAATTGGACTCCTATTTTTGGGGAGTGGGACTCCTACTTTTTGGCTGGGACTCCTACTTTTTATAAAAAGGGAGTCCCGGACTCCCACTTTTAAAATCCTAGTGAGAACCCTGTCAGATATGATTGTTTTATCATTTTTTTTTTTAATTCAAATATGCAGAAGATGATTAAAAGCATTGTAAAAAGCCACGACGAGTTAATAATATAAGCATATTTTAACTAATTGATTAAAGTTCTGGCAGTCACCTGCTGCATCACATGATTATAGGCTGAACTGACTGTGCAGATATGCAGGCTGATTTGTGCTTTTATTTATTTCATGCTGTGGCCCATTTTACTTGCTGAACCTAGCCAAAGAGACCTACATGCAACAGTCAAGTTGTTTATTACAGAGGCTAGTAAACAGTATATTGTAATAACACAACTGCTACCTTCATCATTTAACCTGATCCCTGAGTCACATCTTTCGTACTGTTTCATCATTAAATCGTGTGAAATGCTCACCATACTCTCCATCTATATATAGGTGCTCACATATCAAGGTGTGCGATTAAGAGCCACATGACAAATCCAACCATTACAAAAACCTAAATATTATCAAATTTTTTGGGCTGTAAAAAAAAAAAAAAAAAAAAAATGCAGATGTAAAGTTTATATTTTTTATATTTCTGCTCAAAAACATCCCCAAATGAATATGGAAAGTTGGAACATTCCAATTTAATACAATGAAATTTGTATGACCATAAAAACGAAAAAAAATTCTGATAAAAATGTGATATCTATTCATTATAGATGCATCTACTGACAGGGAATATTAGGCTATCTAGGTCAAATATACCTATCTGACAGGTAAAATGTAGTCTGGCACATTACCTGTAATTTCTTATCAGAGGCTACTCGACTGAGATAATTGCCAGTACATGTAATTGGTTTTACTACAACTAGCACCATAGGTGGTTAATGACCAAAGTAGATGTTTGAAGTTAAGAGACAGTACACGCTATGACTGCTTAAGGGCATCGAAACTAATGTCTGGGATTTATTACAATATTTACAGCAATTTGGAAAATCCCTAGCGCTAAAGGGCTTGGTTCACGAATGACCAAAATCTGCCCTAATCAATATATTGATCAAAACGCTTGTAAATATAAGTCAGCATGGGACATCTTCAAAAACAACAACAACAAGTTTGAAAACCAATCATTATGGTTGCTATGGTAACAACAACACACTACATGGTGTACTGTAAAACTGTTTGTTTTAATTAATTTCACAGCTGAAATTTAGGAGCAATGCCACTAAAAGCATTCCAATTTGTTAGTTTCATATTTGTCAAATACTGTAGCACAAAGTTATGAATAAAAATCACCGTAACACAGAAATTTCTGTTACCATGACAACAAATATGTCAAATTTATTACAAAAAAGCACGCAGTTTTACTTAATTTATTCTGTTTACTATGCGATTCTATCTTTATCACTACATACAGTATAAAACTTTGATTATCAGTAATGGGAGACACATTAAAAAGAAAAGAAAAACACTAGACTAAAGTTTCTGTTGCCATGGAAACAAAACTGTAAAACCATTTACTTCAGCCAAACAATATGTGGTTTTGACTGATTTGAATCATGAAATGTAAAGTGTGTTTTATTTCATTGATTTAAATGTGTTCTAAAGTATTTGACTGTGCGTAAAAAGTGGCATTCGCATCACTTAACTTTCTGTTGCCATGGAAACAAAAGGATACATTTATCTTATAAGAATATGTTGTTTTTGCTTGACCATATTCAGTAATTGATGTTTTTTTTTGTTTTTGTTTTTTTTTGCTGTATTGGTATCACTACTGCATATTTTTGTTTGTCACAGTTTGCAGCATACAGTTAAAATGTTAAGTATCATGTCACCAAAAGTTATGTATCCCCAACAACACATAACATTTGGCATGAATGTCATTAATTGGCATGCTAGTACTGATATAACAGCCGCGGCATACCGACTGCTACAAAATTACGTGAGCCAGTGAAGACGCAGATCAGCCAGCTCATCATTGATCTATTTTATGGCAATGTCATATTTGATCCCATTGGAAGAAATGTATAAAATCACAGGGCAAAGAGACTTTTAAATTTGCACTATTTGGTCATAGTTACAAAATGTTTCATTTGACATTAAAACTCTGCCCCCGGTGGTGATCTGCTCCTGCTCCTTGTCTATGTACATGTATCAAATCATGGAAAAATTGTATATAAAATCACAAATCACAGTTCAAAATTATTTTTATGAAACTTGCATCAGCTGGCCATAGTGAGAAAAAATTTAATTTGACATAAAAATTCAATCCCTAGGGTTGATATGCCCCTGTGCTATGTACAGGTATGTAATCATGAAAAAAAATGTACAAGATCACAGTTCACTGAGATTTTGTTTATAAACTTCCACCAGTTGGCAATCATGGCAAAAGCTTTCATTCGACATCAAAACTCTGTCCCCAAGGGCTTATCTGCCGTGCTCCAGGGTTATGTACATGTAAAAAATCACAGTTCAATCAGATTTGTTTTCGAAACTTGCACCAGTTGGCCACAGTGACAACAGGTTTCATCCGACATCAAAACTCTGTCCCAAAGAGGTGATCTGCCCCTGTCCTAAGGCTACCAACATGTATAAAAAAAAATATGTATAAAATCACATTTCAAAGAGATTTCTTTCAAACTTGCATCAGTTGGCCATAGTGACAAAAGAATTCATTTGACATAAAAAATTATGTTCCCTAGGGGTTATCTGCCGCTGCTTTGGGGCTATGTACATGTATAAAATCCTGAAAAAAAAAAATGTATAAAATCTCAGTTCAAAGGATTTATTTGAAACTTATATCAAGTGGTCGTAATGGCAAAAGGTTTCTATCGACACAAAGATCTGTCACCCATAGATTGTCTGTCCCCGCCCAGGACCGGAGGTCTCAGTTGAGCTACAGGACTGTTGGTCCTCTGGTTTCCATAGTTGACATGCAAAATATATTGCTATGTGTAGTGCAAGTATGCAAAAATAAACATCGAACATATCTAGACACTGAACAGACTGGGAAAAAAGCTCCGGATTCATTCTAAAGATACAGTTTAGTAGAGCACTATAAATCTGCTGGACATAATATAACAAACGTCATCTTTGTACATACAAGTGCAAATATGTATGCAAATAGAAACATCTTAAATATTAGGTTCAACACTGATAGCAGCCATTTAGTAGTGTTTAACTATCTGTCCTTACGAAACCAAGGCCACCTGGTACACCCTATTGTGAACAAATATAAGTCCAGCAGGACATGACTACAATGTCGCAGTAAAGGTGATGCAATGTCATTCGTCATGTGCCCGCTAGGAACCTTAGCACAGGTATTCCTGAAAACTGACACATGTACGTAGCAAGGACTCAGATCAGCTTATGCATCTGCACAGCATATTCAGTCTTCGTTGTCTGTAGGAAGAAACTTTGGGTCTTTACTTCAGCATAGACTGCAATGCGAAAATTGTGATCAGACGCCATAGTATTTGCAAACTGGCCTGAGTATAAGCTCGATGAATTCCGCCTCCAATCGATTCGAAACTGAGACATTGTGTTCTAAAGTCGGGAGCACTAAGCACTCCGCCACACGGCCGCTTCGCAAATTCTAATGTTTGTGATTACCATATACATGCATGGAACTGTCTTGCAAAGAAAAGCAAATTAAAATCCAAACTTGTGTAAAAGCTCAGTAATCTCTCTCCTGTTGTAATATCAACTCTTTAAGCGCCATGAAAAATTGAAGCACACGACAATTTGATTTTTTTTGGTGGGGGAGGGGGATAGTCTTGACATTTCATGTGAACTGTCTGCTTGGGACAGTTCATAGGAAATGTCAACTTATTTTCTCTTCAAAATAAAAGAAAGATAACAATTTCATGTTTCTTTTAATTTTTATAAAAATGACATTTCATGTGAACTGTCTGCAAATTGCATGAAATGTCAAGACATTTTATCTGAAAAATAAATGAAAAAGTACAAAAAAAAAAATGCCATTTCCAGGTTTTGAACTCGGGACCAACCGAATACAAAACGAGCGTTTTACCCACTACACCACAGATGACGTAATGAGAAAGGTCAAAATTACAATAGTAATAGGTTGGATTTTTCAATGCACAAGCCGATTATAATAATTTTCCCGTAAAAAAAATTCTTGTTTTTGTGTACCATTTTGTTATATGTACATTACAATTCCTTTCAAATGCTCGGTTTTATCGTTTACAGACAGCATTAGAAAAAAAAAACACACACACAAAAAAAAAAAAAAAAACGCCCGCAACGCATGAATGAAGTCGTTTTTATTGCCATCGAAACCTCGAATTTTGGACATTGGAATTATCATTCGAGAGAAAAAATATAGAAAACTCCAATGTAGAACAAACGAACGCAAAACACCGATTTTTAATTGTAAAACCACCGTTGTCAACAACGCAGAACTGTCGTCCCTCAGCGGTTATTGGAGTGGCGTCCCTTGTAAAAACGCAAATTTCGCATGTAACGTAATTTCGGAAGCCGCGTCTCTTGCTGTCGAAAAACAATGGTTTCATTGGCTTTCTGGATGAAATGTCGTACTTATTGCTTACCTATGATTATTTCTTCTTTTTTCTGGACGAAATTCATTTTATTTGATTATCTTTCTTTCAAAAAGCAGAAAAATTTAGTAGCGCAAACAGAATACAATGAAGAGTCTTATCGAGATCTCTTCAATTATATTTTATTTTATTTGAACATGAAGCCACAATTTCGACACCTTGATTTTTTTACCAAATATTCTTCATTCGTTTATGAAACGTTGCACGAAAAATCATGGTGTCGAATACGGGGCTTCATATTTTTTCAGCTGCCTTTTACACAAAAAAATGTGAAAAAATGTCGCGTTTGGTGCTTTAGGGGGTCCGATTTGGTAGTGCTCTTAGATTCAAAGCGATTTTGCCAAATATTTCATACATAGTTGTAAAGACGAAATATTATATAGTATAAAAACTTACAAACTGAAGCATATTTTACAGTTTGCTAAAATGAGAATTAACAGGGCAGTATACAAGAATTCGTGAATCTAGCCCTTTAAGAAGCCAGTCAGAATAGCCCCGATTTTTACTTTGTTCTTTTCCTTTCAGCTGTCTGTTACTAACAGACGCCGAGCACACCTGCCGGAGTAACTTTAGAATCTGTCCGCCACTTAATATTACCTTGACCAACTGTAAATATTCCAGATAGAAGTATGCTAAATATGATGACCTAACTAACCTATCTCTAACCTAACCATCAGTGACCTACTTCTAACTCATCCCTAACCGTCTGTGCAGTTAATGGGTGTACTGACTCATATAAAGTCAGTAAACAGTGGCGGACAGATTCTAAAGTGTAGCCAAAAACAGAGACTGGCAATGATAAAGAAGATGGAGCAACTTTAGAATCTGTCCACCACTTAATATTTCCTTAGCTGGCTGTAAATATTCTCAGGGCTTCCATTAAATTTCAGACTCAGGAAGTCCCAGACTTCCTACCCCTAAGATTTGGAAGTCCCACAGGAAAATCTAGGATGTCCCACTTTTTCTGTGCTGCGGCAGGCTGCCCTTTGTTTAGCAGAACATTGGTTCTTATTTCAGTGTCACACAGAATCATCATGATCTATAATTCTTTCAGATGTGTTTTAAAAACGTCCTTATTGCTTAAAATTCGATCGCATCTTTAGAAAGCCTGTACTTGTGTGTCTGACCTTAGAGAAAGCATCAACATTGGTACAACTTTGCATTCGTTTCAAAGCCCAGAGAAGGGAAAAAAATAAAATAAAATATGTGAGAGAGAAAGCTCCAAAACATGTTTTCTTAAAAATAAACTATGCTGAAATTACTTCACACACATGTATATAATGAAATATTTGTTCGGACTGAAGCTGATCAACACAAGCAAACGAGTTGCGTCCTTCATAAAATTGTGAGAAAAGGGCGCCTACTCGTGTAACAACAAACAAATAAAAGGCAGCTCGTGATGAAATACCAACAGCAATGCGTTCGTTCACGGAGATAAGCAAGCAAAACCATCACAAATCGCCTAAATTTAGACTTACTTTGTGTCTTTTCTGCGCTGCTAAACAGCAAACAATTAATGACTTCATATAATTTCATTATTTTCTTCCAAAGATCATTTGTGTCAACGCATTTTTGATGCTTATTTCTGGTTCCGAATTTATCTATTTCTAGAGAAGAAAAATCTGCTTGTCTAAATTCAGTTTATTAGTGCTTCTTGTCTTTGTTTAACTTAAATAATCTGTTAAATGCGTCTTCTTGCTAAACTGATGCGCTGGAAAGATTATTTTATTTCTCGTGCATTCTTTGTGTATTCGTTAGGTTTTGGAACTGATAAGGCTGCCAGGACATTTTAGAAAATACAGCGCAACCTGGAAAATTCCGTTTTGAACATGCATGGATGAATATTTCAGGTGTCGTAGGAGAAAGTTAAATTATATAAACATCAATTAATAGACTCAACACGCTTGACAAATACACGCAGTGATCACACAGCTATCAAAAGGGTGTCAATAAAACTCCCGCAAGCAGAAAGTGGGACATCCTTTAAGCTCAGTGAACACAGGAAGCGCATTTCGGATAAGTAGACGGGGCAAACATCATACAACTCATTAAAAATGGGCGGGCTTTTTGACAGTTTTGGACGTCTCGGTTATCAATCTCGGACGGACAAAAGAAATTTCGGATGTCCGCGGTACGTCTCTGAAGTTCAATTTGGCCGTCCAGTAGCAATCTCAGGGCGTAGTATATGCCGTACGTCCGCTTAACGGAAGCCCTGTATTCTAGATGGACGTATGCTAAATATGATGACATGACTAACATGACTAACCTAACCATCAGTGAATTTCTAACAACCCTAGCCGTACACTCACGTACTGAGTAAACAGTGACGGCCAGATTCTAAAGTCTAGCCAAGAAGACCTTCAATACTGATTATCTATGCCTACCTTACTGCGGAAGGAGGCATAGGAGGAAGACCTCCGATCTTCTGTTTCAATGCTTGCCTTTCGAGAGCAGACATCTTGAAAGCAGTGTAATTCACAACACATGGGTAAAACACCGTACTAGAACAGAAATAGAACAGAATGGAATTTTAATTTTATCGACCTGTCACCGGTATAGGTATACAATACACTTGTAGCAATCTAACCTGCCTAATCTAACCTAACCTCAAATAGTTTCTGAGCGTGAAAATACCTAACGTTTGCCTCTGAACCAAACCTCCCTAAGATAACCAGCAATTCCCTGCCTTTTTTTTGTATGGTCATTTGCAGGTTTCAAAACTGACTTTTTTTGTTCGATCAAAATTCTCGGTATTTTTTTTAGGGGGGTGGGGGTTGTGGGGGATGGGGGGTTTGGAGAGGTGTGTGTGGAGGGTATTAATATTGACGGAATAGGGGTTACAACCTTCCGTTACTAATACAATAATTATACAGGAAAAATAAACGAAATAAATAAAAATAAAGAAAATGAAAACCACACATTTATATATAAAAAAAAAAAAAAAAAAAAAAAAAAAAGAAAAAAAAAAAAAAAAAAGGGGGAATATGTTTATGGGGTATGCTAATATCTGCAGATATTTGTTTGAGTACGGCTGATATATCTTTAATTTTTGGGGGGCAAACACTAAATGCTGGGGCCAAGCCTATGTAGCAGACAAAATTCAGGACACCCCAATCCCCCCCCCCCCTACCCCCGGGTAGAATATGCCTCTCCCATATGGGACCCACACACCAAGGATAATAGCTAAGACAGAGAAAACACAGCTCCGACTCGTACGAAGGACCACGAGTGACTATGAAACTGGGTCCAGTGCCATGTCAATGTTAGACTGACAACCAGGCTTGAGGACACTCAAACAAAGAACTCTGTCTCTTCTATCGGATTGTATACGGGCTTGGCGGTCCGAATCGTTTCGTCTCCAAACCACTTCCTCCCCTAAACGTTTCGCTCCTGGTCGTTCCGCCCCTTGTCGTTTCGCCCTCCAGCCGTTTCGCACGGCTTCGCCCCTCGTCGTTTCGCCTTCTAGCTGTTTCGCACCATATATATTAATTAGACAAAATTAACTAGCTATCTAGGTAGTATAACGAGTCCTAATTTTATTTACTCATCTTTAAAAGACAGTAAGGAGATGAGGCACATTGCTAAGAAATATTACCCATGGCGTCCCATGAAAAGGGCATTGGCAAACATTGGTCTACACTGTTTCCATTAAATACAAGAATTTCTATAAAACATGGTAATAGGGTCTTATATAGCTCTGTCATTGGCATATGAAAGATTTTCTTGATACAAAAGATATGCTAATTATGACAGTTTGGGATTTCATTTTACCTTTTACCGCCGTTGTTCACCGACAATGTCAAAGGATAACCCGACCAAATTAATACACTATTTAAAACAGGTAAATGTACTGACTAGATAATTAAAGCCGTCTGATAAGAGCACGTGTTTTCACACCTCACCATTAATCGCGTAAACAAGGTGATTAACGAATGGATCACAGCAGTTAAAACTTTATTAATTTTGATAAAAAATTACAATTGAAGCCGATATCGATTCACAAAACAAATATTTTCTTTCTTCTTTTTTTTTTTTTTTATGTCTTCATTTTCCCGCATATTTGAAAAAAAATATTATTATGCGATCATATTGTATTTCATTATTCATGGTTCTTCCTTTTTTGTTGATTTTCTCTCTCTCTCTCTCTCTCTCTCTCTCTCTCTCTCTCTCTCTCTCTCTCTCTCTCTCTCACACACACACACACACACACACACACACACACACACACACACACACATGTAGTAGTGATAGGTATATCATACACTTGTACTGCCTTGCGGTATAAGCCGGTTTTTATAGCGACATGGTAGAGTGCTGCCCTGTCATGCAGACGGCCCGGGTTCCATCCCCGGTCGCGGCATTGGTGATTAGAATTGTTTCACCTGTTACATCTGGCGCCCAACGTAAATAACACCGAGGCCCGAGAAGCATGGTGGCCTGATATTGAGTGGTTGCTCAAATTGAGATTCGCGGACGAATCTAAAAATGGAGGGGGAATATGTAGTAGTGATAGGTATATGATACACTTGTACTGCCTTGCGGTACAAGCCGGTTTTTATAGCGACGTGGTAGAGTGTTGGCCTGTCACGCATGCGGCCCGGGTTCGATCCCCGGCCGCGGCATTGATGATTAGAATTTTTTCATCTGTCACACACACACACACACACTCCACCACCACCACCACCACCACTATACACACACACACACACACACACACACACACACACACACACATTTGCATAGTATGCATGTTGTTTAGACATTTAAACTGCATGAAATGTATTAAATGCTCTAGCTGTCGTTCGCCAGTAGCTGACAACTGTCGTTCTTGAAATGATGTTTGTGTTCTTACTTAAACTGTGTACTTTCTCCATACAACTGTTCATAACCAGTTTTATGATATCACACACACACACACACACACACACACACACACACACACACACACACACACACACACACACACACACACACACAGAGTGTCACGATTTGTAAAGTTGCAAGTATCAAGTTAAAATTGTCGAGTATCAAGTTAAATTGGTCGAGTATTGAGTTGAATTGGTCGAGTATCAAGTTAAAATTGTCCAGTATCGAGTTAAAATTGTCGGGTATCGAGTTGAAATTGTTGAGTATCGAGTTAAGTTGGTCGAGTATTGAGTTAAAATTGTCGAGTATCGAGTTGAATTGATCGAGTATCAAGTTAAAATTGTGAGTATCGAGTTAAAAATGTTGAGTGTCGAGTAAAATTGTCGAGTATCAAGTTAAAATTGTCGAGTATCGAGTTTAGTTTGTCGAGTATCAAGTTAAAATTGTCGAGTATCGAGTTAAGTTTGTCGAGTATCAAGTTGAAATTGTCGAGTATCGAGTTAAAACAGTCAAGTATCGAGTTAAAATTGTCGAGTATCGAGTTAAGTTTAGATTGTGGAGCCTTGAGTCACAGATGTAATATATCAAGTTTAGGTACCTAATGAGCATGAATTTACATGGTTTAACATATTTCAGCAGCATGACAATGCAGCTGTGTGATTAGTCTTATTATAATATTTAATCAACAATATCTATAATTCAGTCACCTGAACCTTTTTTGTGTTTGTATTGTCCTAAAATATGTCATCAATTTTTCAACAAGCTAATTTTGCTGATCTAGGGCAGATGAAAGTGGTCTAAGCCTCTCAAACCAAATATTTATGCTTGCAGTCAAACCTACAGTGGGATTCCATTATTTCTAATTTATTGCCTGTTACATGGCAAATATTAGTCTGCTGCAGCAAGGGGCTTATTAATAGGTTTTTACACTGATCACCTTTGGGGCTTAACAGTTATGGCTATTTTATATGAAAGATTCACTGATCAGCTGATCATTGTTGGAATGTGGTGAGAACACAGTAAATATTCCACAGAAAAAAAATAGGAAGAGCAGGTGAATTTTATTTTTGAGCAAGCTGATGACAAAAATGGCCTGCATGACTTGAGAAGACAAAGATCAGCCTAGGCATGAAGAGGCTTTGGGTCCTAAGCTATCCAGACAGTTGGCGTGAAGACTCTGATTAGACCGGGCGCACAGGACATTTGTTGGTTTTGTTGTGTGCTGGTGTAACAAAGTAAAGTGACCCCCCCCCCCCATAGAATAACAACCCCAAGGTCATTATTCTGTAGAAAAAAGGACCCATTTTCTAAAAAATACTGACTGCTCTTACCAAAATAATGACCCCCTTGATGATATCCCATAGAATAACCACCAGGACCATAGAATAACTCCTTCTGTATAAAATAATGACTCCCATTATAATGACCTCTCAATGAGATTTGTCAAATATTGCCCCCCCCCCCCCCTCACCCACCCACCAAGAGCTCATCACATAAGCTGTCATAAGCTCCTTGCCCCACCTAATCAGGCATCAGAATCTGTCTGTTTACACCATATGTCTCAGTCACAGGACAATTTTTTCTTTTCTTTTTTTTTTTTTTTTTTTTTTTGGTTTTAACCATTTTTTTCACAGCATATAGATAAGTCTTCAAAATAAAAATAGTCTTGTAAGACAAGGTATTTTGGAAACCTGAACAAAATGTACAAAGGTACAAAAATAGTAGAAAACATACCAATGTATGTCCAACCAACAAATTTCTCAAATGCATCGTCCAGATTTCGAGCTCTTGTTGCAGGATTACTCTTACACGATCTTGTTTACCTGGAAAATTCGCCCCGAAACTTGTTGCATGATTACTCTTATTTGAAGCAGTGTCTTCATGCCCAAATAACAAAGTTAAAAAAGCGAATCAGTCTTTTATCAATTCTACAGCCATAGTGGTGCGACATAAAATTATGAAGGGTTGATGCCATCAGGATTATCTGCTCCCAAACACCAGCCGAGCTGCTTTCTATCTTTGTGTGTGTGTGTGTGTGTGTGTGTGTGTTTTTAAAGCTAACTTTGTTCAATATTTTAATAAGTGTCAAGCTGAAATTCATGAAATATGAACATTTACTTCAGGTTACTAGTATTACTATTTTGTATTTATTTATTTTTTATCATTATTATTATTATTATATATATATATATATATTTTTTTTTTTTTTTTTGATGGGGTAGGCTTCATTTTCTTCTTCGCATCGTCATTTAACTTCGCAAAGAGGGGTCATATACCGATAATAAAAATAGTATGACCTGGATCACTTTGTAGCTCACTTGAGCAGAGAGTGCTCATGTGAGCTATTCTGACAGGCAGATGATCCGGCATCCATCTTATGTTATCTGTCGTCCGTCTGTCTGTCAACATTCGACATCTCCTCCTAAACCACTGGGCCAATTTTTACCACACTTCACAGGAATGTTTCTTAGGAGGTAATGATTGAAAATACTTCAAAGATATGGAATCCAAGCAGAATTTTAGTTGCCGTGGCAACCACATGGCAAAATCTTAGAAAATCTTCGTGTCAGAAACCCCTGCCTGATTTTGAAATAATTTGGCAGAAATGTTTCTTGCATGGTCGCCATGGGCGGGGCAAATTTTCCATATAAGCCTGTGTAAGGAACTTCAAAAGTCTGTTCCTATGCAACATATGGCCTGAATCTAAAATAGTCAGTAATTGGACCTTAACAAAAAGAACTAAAACAAGCTTGATTAGCATAAAAACATGGCGGCCATTGGTAGGGCTAATTTTCCATATAAGCCAATATAGGTCTATACAAAGTTCTGTAAAAGCCACCATGCTGCAATGGCAAGCAGCACCCCCCCCCCCCCCCCCCCCCCCCACACACACACACCCCATCAAAATATTTTGCTGATACTCTGCCAGAATGCCATAGTTCTATTGAATTACAGATTGTGTCATGGCATTAGAACTGCCTTGGTTAGGCGATTCTAATGCAATGTCATAGCATATATTTCAGTCTAGCTGCATGAAAAACTAGCTCATATTATCATCAGATAATAGATAATCCCTATAATGTTTCCTGTTATTTGAAACAGAGCCCCATGTGGTGGGGCTAAAGCGACAAAGCCTACCTTCACCCCTCCTGAATATTATACTTCCTTTTCTGGACTGTTCATCTCCTGTGAGAAGGTACTTCCATAATAAAGTCAGTGTGGCTTGAAAATACAGAGAACATGCTCTTTTATATGAACAGCTGAAAGTGGTAGTGATATTATAGCTTCCTATAGATGATGCATAGGCAGATCCAAATCATTGGTCCTAGTGCTCAATGTTTCGGCTGATCAAACATGGTACATACCTTGACCTAGTGTGAAAAACAGGCCTAGGATAATATGAAGTTATGTGCACCAGTTTTGTCCTGGTATATGAAAGATATGTAGTGGTGGTGGTGGTGGTGGGGTGGGGGGTGGGAACGGGGGCGGGGTTGCTCAGAGATGATGTACAGTCCAACCTGTATTAAGCAAGCACTTAGGAACAAGCAAGTGCTTGCTTTATTTAAGACAGATGCTTACTTAATACAGGTGCAGTTTAATGTAACTGCTTTTTTTATGGAACTGAAAGTGTGCTTGCTTAATACAGGTTGCTTGCTTACTAGAGGTGACCAATATGACAGGTTTCACTGTACCTAGTTTGAGTGATATGTATGTCACGTCCCTATTTTATCTTGAATATATTTTACATGTACATAGTATAAAAAGAAGTTTGTATCGATTTTTATTAACCAGGTTAGATTAATGCATTTGTAACTGGAGCGCTGATTATGATGACAGTTTTACTTTTTAAGCAAGTAGGTACACTTCAGCTTTCAGGTTACGGTATTACGGTAATCACGAGATAGTTATGCTGAGGGTGTATTTGATTATTCACGTCTATATACTTGAGCGGTTACCAGAACACTATATATTCAGAGTGAACCTAGGTTGGTGATCAATATCTTCACTGTTCTGGGATTGATTTTCGTCTCAAGGCTATCTTTTGAAAGGGGAGACAATTTTCTGTCGTAATTTTGCAGTTTTGTAGCGTTCCGAGAGAAAAATGTTTTTTTACTTCATAGTTTTAGCAGTTGCTGTGTGAAACTTTGCACCGTTCGGACAATCGAACGGGTTATTTTAAATCTTGACTATCACGGTATTCTTGTGAATATTATTTTTAGATCTTGAATTTCACGGATTACTTGTGGACATGTTTCAAAACGTGCCACATTACTATAAAAGTTCCCTAGTTGAATAGAACGATACACACTACAAATTCATTTCATCGAAGACTGATCCTTGTCTTCCTTTTATTAATCTTCATGTTGTGTTGTATCTGGGGAATCTGACCATGGTAAGTCAATAATTTATTTTAATTTTATTCTTGCAATATTCTTGCTCGTCTTTACCGCAGCTAAAATTCGAGTAGGTAAATTTATTGCTTTACTACGTTGCGATTTTATGTATCACTCGTACTTACAAACCCGGCATGATAAGTAGATAGACCCTGATCAGATGTGTATACTTTGGTTATATGTGTAGACCCTGATCAGACGAATAAGCCGTGTCGGGTGTGTAAACTATAAACCGAATAGGGAGGTTAAGTTTGATCGATTCTATGGATCCTGATCAGTCTGGTGAGTCTGATAGGTTCTGTAGACCCTGATCAGAATGCAATCATTAATATTTTTATTTGAATAAGATAAATGGATATTACATATTCTCATCTGACATGTACATACCAGACATATACGCTTAAATGTAAGACAGTTAGGCGTTATGTTGTTATATTAACCGCATACACCGTACATATACGCGTAAAAGTACGCTACCGTTAGGCGTTATCTTAACTGCATACACATTCATTAGTTAGCGCGATTTACACAAATGACAAAGACTATATTCACCTTGAATACATATACAGAGGTCCTTTTTACTTTAATCACAAGTCTGTTTACTAGAATATTTTACGGTGAAATGGCTCAAGCAGCGAGGAGTCATGTTTGAGGCTATGACGATGGCATGTTGATATTGTACCCAATGATTACGTGGGGACGATGTGTGATCGTGTAATCATTGTGGTATAATGGCAGTTATAATTTATTTTAGCCTTTAGCGTTCTAAAGGGATTCTTACAGTGGAAGGCGCATGGGTTCTTCCTGTAAGAATGTGTAATCGTCGAGATGCCATTCCTCCGATTAATATGAATGTCAGATATATTCTGACTGTGTGTCTGCCTGTGTTTAATTGTTTTTACAATATTATATGTCATTAACAGCGTCCATGTGGTTTTAGGATCTGATTTTGCTATATAATAATCAATTGCAACGGACTTGTCGCATTTATAACATTTGGCGTACACACTCTGTATATCTAGTGGAAATTGATAAGGAAATATCTTGTCATGTTTGATATCGAGAGTTCTAGGACATGATACTTATTTTCAGGTCCCGTATCCGTATCTGTATCCGTATCCATATCCATATCCGTATCATGTATCTGTTTCACCACTGTTATCGTCACTATGATTGACCATCAAATGTTTTCCGGCAAGCTTTGTTCAAAGTTCTATGGGAAAAAGTGTTAGTGATAACCGGAAATATCATGAAGGATACATCCGTGGACAAGTTTCTTCAAGTTATGTAAATTTATATTATATTTAATTATGGAAATATAATTAATTAGATTTTTCAGAATATGAAGTTTAACAGTACCTATGGATTATGGAAGCTTCGGAACATAGAAATTAGAACATGGAAATTTGAACTTTTAATTATAGTTTTTTTTTTTTTTTTGAACTTTTTAAATACATGCTTGTTTTTATTTTACAAAGTGTTGTGTTTATCCTCTGATTGCTTGTGATTGCGTCTAGTCCATCGTCACCGTGCCCAACGCTCGTCCAATCACGTGACAATGGTGTCAGAAGTGGGATCATAGTGACTTTGGACACGTTATTCTAGCAAACAGAGGATCAGATCTATTATGTTAAATATATTTTGTTGTTTATGTAGTTATATGTAGTTATGTGGAATTAGTTACTGTCAAATTATGTATATTCCAGAAGGTAATGACAAGCGGGATCATGGTCAATCATGTTATGTAGTGTGTCACATGGTGAGATAAACAGATACAGCACAGCAGGCGTGAAGAAAGGATAAGGTCGGAAAAGCTTTGTTTATTTTCCAGTGGTCACTTTTTATCTGACCGTGAATGCCCTTTATATTTTATTGTGGATAAGCTAACGCGCAGGGTTGTGTATGTTCCATTCATAACTCGGAGAGGTGTGATATTAACATAGTTAAGAGTAATTTTGTGTGGATATATTATGATATAGGCAACGAGGAGTGATGTATGGGTTTATTTTGTAGTATGGATGCCGTTGGCCTATGATCATTTTTGAGCATTGTTATTGTCCTCTTCTAGAGTTAGTGGATATTGTATTCATATTAGTGGAATGCTTTATTTCGTGTTAGACTTCAGTGTAAACTAAGAGTTAATTTTAGTTTTAGGGCATTTAATAGTGATTTTTCTGAGACTTATCCTATGAAACTTGTGCATAATTGAAACAAACTTCTTACTATAATTGTTTCACTGAGACTTAGACAAATGGAGACCTTAGAAAATTTAAAAGCTCAAGGGGAGACTTTAGGGTACGAAGGCGATGCACTTCGAGCTTTTATTAAGGATCAGCAAGATAGGTTACGCGACGAGAGAAAGGCACAGCGTGAGGCGCAAGCACGCGAACGCGAACTCGCGGAGGCTAAGAAAGCACGCGTACGTGAACTCGCGGAGGCTAAGGAAGCACGCGAGCGTGAATTAGCAGAAACGGCGGCAGCGCGTGAATTAAAAGAGCGCGAACTCGCGGCAGCGCGTGAATTAAAAGAACGCGAACTCGCGGAGGCTAAGGCCGAGGCTAAGGCAGCACATGAACGCGAGATACAAAGAATGCAGTTACAACAAGACATTGAGCAAAAGAAACATATATTTGAAATGGAAAGGTTAGCCGCAGAGCAAAATATAAAGCCGGCAGTGCAGCATAAGGAAGATAAAACTTATGTCACTGCTAAGACCCCAAAAATACCAGCATTTGATGAAGGTAAAGATGAAATGGATTCTTATTTGCTTAGGTTTGAAAGGTATGCTACAGCTCAAAAATGGAAGAAAGAAGATTGGGCTACTAATTTGAGCGCACTTCTCAAAGGTAAGGCACTTGATGTATATGCATTAATGCCTATAGAAGAGGCATTAAATTATGATATGTTAAAGGCAGCTTTACTCAAAAGATATGAGTTAACTGAAGAAGGATTTAAGAGAAGGTATAAGAAGTGTAGGCCAGATTCAGGTGAAACTTTTCAGCAATTCACCAGCCGTATGAAAAGTTATTTTACAAGGTGGGTAGATATGTCTGGCATTAATAAGACTTATGATGGATTAGCAGATTTAATACTTAGAGATCAGCTTGCATTTATTTGTAATAGAGACCTTGAACTTTTCCTTAGAGAAAGGGAACCCAAGTCACTTGAACAGGCTAGTAAATTAGCAGATCAGTACAAAGAAGCCAGATATACTGATATTCTTAATTTGACATTTAAGATCAATGAAAGACCAAGATCTAGGTCAAGGTCGAGATCACCTTCACCTTCTGTTCGAAGGTATAATCATCAAGGCCCACAGCCTTTTAGAGGGTCATGTTTTATTTGTGGTGATAAAAAACATATAGCTAGATTTTGTCCTGATAGAGCAAAAGGTAATATGAAGGTAGCTGCAACACGAACATATGGTAGAGGTAGAAGTAGATCCCCCTCGAAACATGTGCGTTTTCAGGATCAGAGACAAGGACAGGAACTGAGCGATAACGGGAAATCGGATGACAACCAGGTATGTGGAGCGTGTTTTATTCATACTGATACAGTTAGTTATGTCCAAGCAAGCAATGTTGGCACTAAGGTCTGTCCAGGGATGGAAGATACATTGAAGGTGAGTACTACAGCTCAACCTTCACCCATTTGTAATGATATGAAGACCGTACAGGGTATAATGGAGAACCAAATTGTTAGTGTCTTGCGCGACACTGGGTGTACGGGGGTGATTGTCAAACAATCATTAGTTTCCTCAGAGAATTTGACTGGCAAGATGCATTCATGCATGATGGTAGATAGGACTACATTACAGCTTCCTGAAGCTAAAGTATCATTAGACACTCCTTATTTTAAGGGAGACACACTTGCCCTTTGTATGGAGAACCCTTTGGTTGATGTTATTATAGGTAATATTCCAGGGGCGAGGGATGCTTATGACCCGAATATAAATTGGGTGCCAGCTTTAGCAGTACAAACCCGGTCCCAAGCCAAACTACCTAAACAAACCAAAACATCACTCAAAACCCCCAATATTATCGATAGGGATATTTCACCTCAACAAATTAAGGAAGCTCAAGTTAATGATCCTACTCTGGCAAGAATTCGAAAAGCTTGCGATGAATCAGAAGTTAAAGGTAATGCTAAGTTTTTTCGCAAAAATGACTTGATATACAGACAATTTAGTTCACCTAATGTGGAATTTGGTAAGATTTTTATTCAACTTGTAGTTCCACAGCAATATCGCAAGATGGTAATGAAATTAGCCCATGAGTCAATCCTGTCTGGACATCTTGCAGTGAAGCGGACTATTCAAAAGGTACTATCAGAATTCTTTTGGCCAGGGATAGCAAGTGATATAAAGAGGTTTTGTCAGTCTTGTGACATATGTCAGCGCACTATAGCCAAAGGTAGGAATACAAGAGCGCCCTTAGGCAGTATGCCAGTTATAGATACCCCATTTCAAAGAGTAGCAATTGACTTGGTTGGTCCACTTGAACCCCGTACTGAGAATAGGAATAAGTATATTTTGACGTTAGTTGATTATGCAACTAGGTATCCAGAAGCAGTAGCTCTGTCTTCAATTGAGACCGAAGCAGTTGCAGAAGCTTTAGTTAGTATATTCAGTAGAGTCGGAGTACCGAAAGAAATATTAACTGACATGGGAAGTCAATTCACGTCAGCACTGATGAAAGAGGTAAGTAGACTTTTGTCATTCAAACAGTTAGTTACTTCCCCTTATCATCCCATCTGTAATGGCTTAGTAGAGCGCTTTAACGGTACATTAAAGAAAATGTTGACTAGAATGTGCGCAGAACGTCCGAAAGACTGGGACAAGTATATAGATCCATTATTATTTGCATACAGAGAAGTTCCACAGGAAAGTCTGGGGTTTTCTCCGTTTGAATTAATATATGGATGGCCTGTGCGTGGACCTATGCAAGTTTTAAGAGAATTGTGGACGAAGGATATCGAGGATCCTCGGGTACGTACTACTTACCAGTATGTTTTAGATTTGAGGGAAAGATTAGAGTCAACGGTAAGTTTAGCACAGCAAAACTTGCAGAATATGTCAAAGAAGTATAAAAAATACTACAATCGGAAGTCGAGGCGCCGACATTTAAAGGTAGGTAACAAAGTTCTCGTACTTCTTCCGACTAAGACAAATAAGTTGTTGATGAGTTGGAAAGGCCCGTACGAAGTAGTGGAGAAATTAAGTGTCTTAGATTATAGAATTAAAATGGGAAAGAAAGTAAAAACTTTCCATATCAATATGCTTAGGCAATACATTGAGAGAGAGGATGATCAACAGACTACAGATGTTCAGGTATGTTCTATAGCAGTATTAGACTGTACTTCGGAAGATAACGAAGATAATATAGAAGGATTAGTAGAATCACCATCAATTTGTGACAATGAGTCAGTTGAACTGTTAAACATTAATCCAGACTTGACAAAAGAGGAACAAAGTCAGGTAAGGCAACTTGTAACAAATTTTGCTAGTACATTTACAGCAATACCCGGCTGTACCACTCTGTTGGAACATGACATTAAGTTGACAACAGATACGCCGGTAAGAGTTAAGCAATATCCACTTCCTTTCAATATGATGGAAGCAGCAAAGGATGAGGTAAGAGACATGATCAATTTAGACATTGTAGAACCATCAGAAAGTCCTTACTGTTCCCCTGTTCTTATAGTCAAAAAGAAAGACAATACGAACAGATTTTGCATAGATTTTCGTACACTTAATAAGATTACGGTTTTCGATGCAGAACCGATGCCAAATATGGAGGAAATATTTACGAAAATAGCAGGTCATAAGTACATATCCAAGCTTGACCTTACCAAAGGTTATTGGCAGATACCTTTAACTAAGAATGCTAAGCAATACACAGCTTTTCAAACACCATTAGGACTGTTACAATTTAAAGTTCTACCTTTCGGTTTAGTAACAGCTCAAGCTTCCTGTAGTAAACTGATGAGGAAACTGCTGAAAGGTATGTCTAATATAGACAATTTTGTTGATGATATCATCATATTCACATCTACTTGGGAACATCATATGCAAGTATTCGAGGAATTATTGAAGCGACTAAGAGATGCCAATTTGACTGTGAAACCAAGTAAATGTTTCGTTGGTTTTCAAAATTTAGAATGTCTTGGTCATTTGGTTGGTGGTACACTTATTAGGCCCTGCCCTGATAAGATTCTAGCAATTGAAAAAGCAGAAAGACCTGTTACCAAGAAACAAGTACGTTCATTCTTGGGACTTGTAGGATTTTATAGATCTTTTATTCCTAATTTTTCTCATATTGCCGCACCTTTGACGGAACTTACAAAAAAAGGTGAGTCCAATAAAGTACACTGGGATGAACCACAACAGAGAGCATTTGATTCATTGAAGAAGGCGTTGACAGTTCAACCTATTCTTAAAATGGCCGATCTGTCAAAACCATTTACTTTACAAGTAGATGCCTCTAATGAGGGATTAGGAGCTGTCCTTTTGCAAGACGAAGAAGGTAAGAAAAGTCCTATTGCATATGCAAGTAGAAAACTGAAACCTAGTGAAAAATCATATGCAGTAATAGAGAAAGAATGTCTTGCGCTAGTATGGGCAGTCCAAAAGTTCCATAGATATTTGTATGGCACAGCATTTACGATAGAAACCGATCATCAGCCATTAAGCTATTTAAATAAAGCAAAGCTTACAAATTCTAGACTGATGCGATGGGCTTTGGCATTACAGCCATATAGATTTCATATAGTGGCAATACGTGGTGCAGAAAATGTGGGCGCAGATTATTTAAGCCGTGTGTGACGTAATATATTCGGCGATATAAAGTGACGTTATACTCTAGTGCTACGCACTTCTGTAAGAGGGGAGATATGTCACGTCCCTATTTTATCTTGAATATATTTTACATGTACATAGTATAAAAAGAAGTTTGTATCGATTTTTATTAACCAGGTTAGATTAATGCATTTGTAACTGGAGCGCTGATTATGATGACAGTTTTACTTTTTAAGCAAGTAGGTACACTTCAGCTTTCAGGTTACGGTATTACGGTAATCACGAGATAGTTATGCTGAGGGTGTATTTGATTATTCACGTCTATATACTTGAGCGGTTACCAGAACACTATATATTCAGAGTGAACCTAGGTTGGTGATCAATATTTTCACTGTTCTGGGATTGATTTTCGTCTCAAGGCTATCTTTTGAAAGGGGAGACAATTTTCTGTCGTAATTTTGCAGTTTTGTAGCGTTCCGAGAGAAAAATGTTTTTTTACTTCATAGTTTTAGCAGTTGCTGTGTGAAACTTTGCACCGTTCGGACAATCGAACGGGTTATTTTAAATCTTGACTATCACGGTATTCTTGTGAATATTATTTTTAGATCTTGAATTTCACGGATTACTTGTGGACATGTTTCAAAACGTGCCACATTACTATAAAAGTTCCCTAGTTGAATAGAACGATACACACTACAAATTCATTTCATCGAAGACTGATCCTTGTCTTCCTTTTATTAATCTTCATGTTGTGTTGTATCTGGGGAATCTGACCATGGTAAGTCAATAATTTATTTTAATTTTATTCTTGCAATATTCTTGCTCGTCTTTACCGCAGCTAAAATTCGAGTAGGTAAATTTATTGCTTTACTACGTTGCGATTTTATGTATCACTCGTACTTACAAACCCGGCATGATAAGTAGATAGACCCTGATCAGATGTGTATACTTTGGTTATATGTGTAGACCCTGATCAGACGAATAAGCCGTGTCGGGTGTGTAAACTATAAACCGAATAGGGAGGTTAAGTTTGATCGATTCTATGGATCCTGATCAGTCTGGTGAGTCTGATAGGTTCTGTAGACCCTGATCAGAATGCAATCATTAATATTTTTATTTGAATAAGATAAATGGATATTACATATTCTCATCTGACATGTACATACCAGACATATACGCTTAAATGTAAGACAGTTAGGCGTTATGTTGTTATGTTAACCGCATACACCGTACATATACGCGTAAAAGTACGCTACCGTTAGGCGTTATCTTAACTGCATACACATTCATTAGTTAGCGCGATTTACACAAATGACAAAGACTATATTCACCTTGAATACATATACAGAGGTCCTTTTTACTTTAATCACAAGTCTGTTTACTAGAATATTTTACGGTGAAATGGCTCAAGCAGCGAGGAGTCATGTTTGAGGCTATGACGATGGCATGTTGATATTGTACCCAATGATTACGTGGGGACGATGTGTGATCGTGTAATCATTGTGGTATAATGGCAGTTATAATTTATTTTAGCCTTTAGCGTTCTAAAGGGATTCTTACAGTGGAAGGCGCATGGGTTCTTCCTGTAAGAATGTGTAATCGTCGAGATGCCATTCCTCCGATTAATATGAATGTCAGATATATTCTGACTGTGTGTCTGCCTGTGTTTAATTGTTTTTACAATATTATATGTCATTAACAGCGTCCATGTGGTTTTAGGATCTGATTTTGCTATATAATAATCAATTGCAACGGACTTGTCGCATTTATAACATTTGGCGTACACACTCTGTATATCTAGTGGAAATTGATAAGGAAATATCTTGTCATGTTTGATATCGAGAGTTCTAGGACATGATACTTATTTTCAGGTCCCGTATCCGTATCTGTATCCGTATCCATATCCATATCCGTATCATGTATCTGTTTCACCACTGTTATCGTCACTATGATTGACCATCAAATGTTTTCCGGCAAGCTTTGTTCAAAGTTCTATGGGAAAAAGTGTTAGTGATAACCGGAAATATCATGAAGGATACATCCGTGGACAAGTTTCTTCAAGTTATGTAAATTTATATTATATTTAATTATGGAAATATAATTAATTAGATTTTTCAGAATATGAAGTTTAACAGTACCTATGGATTATGGAAGCTTCGGAACATAGAAATTAGAACATGGAAATTTGAACTTTTAATTATAGTTTTTTTTTTTTTTTGAACTTTTTAAATACATGCTTGTTTTTATTTTACAAAGTGTTGTGTTTATCCTCTGATTGCTTGTGATTGCGTCTAGTCCATCGTCACCGTGCCCAACGCTCGTCCAATCACGTGACAATGTATTGTGCATGCTATCAGAAGATATATATGTAACAGCTAGATCCTGGAGTGAGACATGCGCAGGCTGGTCAAAAACTGAGCATAGTTTTATGAGCCAAACTTGAGCATGTTTTCTGAAAATTTTCAAATACTAGCTGACAAATTCCAACCTAAACATTGCATAATTGCTCCCTTCCAGAGTAATAAATTGCCCTCAGTGGAGTTGTGCAGATGTGTCAGAGAGCAATTTATCAAACATCTGGCTTAACTCGATACTCGACTATTTTAACTCGATACTCGACAATTTTAACTCGATACTCGACTATTTTAACTTGATACTTGACAATTTTAACTTGATACTCGACAAACTTAACTCGATACTTGACATTTTTAACTGCACAATACATTAACCTATAGATAATGTGCTATATTCTATTCTGCCCATACCATCCTCAGAAAAAATGACAGGAACGTCATGCCATACAGTCTTAAATCCAAAAGTCTCTCAGGCAGTCACCTGTGTGACGTCACTCCCGATCTTTTATTCACATGTCAGTTTCTTTTCTGTAGAACAAAGAAAGTAAACAGGGATTTTTTATCTGGGTGACAAAAATTGTGTTTTCTTCCTTTTCCCCTGGTTGAAATTTAATTCTTTGTTCTTTCTTATGATCCTTTATCATACCTTTCACTGTTCCTGCTAAATTTGTTTAAATCTAACCGTTCGATTTCTTGAAATTATTCTTCACTCATTCATCGTAATGAGTTTTCGCGACTTCCATGACTATTCTTCGCGGTAATTGTGGTCATATAAATGGATAATCATAAAATGTATCAATTGTTCTCATTGTTCCAGGGAATCTACTTGCTCCACATGTAGCAGCTGGTCTAATTCCATCTGCATGGAACTTGCAAAAGAGAAGAACTTACTCTTCCAGAAAGAGAGTCATGTCCAACAGAAGTAGTCTCTAGATGTGTCTATTTCATCAGACGAAAGGAAAGAAATATGGGAACACTGCCCCTTATGGCCCTGCTGCCCGGGGTAAGACCCATATTGGTGGCATGTTTCAAGGAAAGAGGGGAATACTGCCCCTTATGGCCCTGCTGCCCGGGGTAAGACCCATATTGGTGGCAACTCCCTGGGTACTTGTACCCAAGGGACTACAAGTCCACTGGCCATTGGCTAATGGTCACTGGTCACCGGGCATCCGATGACCGACCAACCATCATACATGTGATATTTTCTGGGACACAAAGTGGGAGATCTGCAATTTTTTGGAGGGAGATCCTGGTCTAAAAGAAAGAGATTTTTTTGCGTCCCAAAATATTCACTTTAGTAACAAAATCATTGGTGACTTTGATCACTGAATAATGTTAGTTTCTTTGTATAACGTGTTCATCCTTCAATTGTCCACATATGACTGAAATACTGTTGAAAGGCTTTAACCATAAATAATATTCACCCTATTATGAGCCATGTTCATCCTTTCATTGTCTTGTTCATTTGTCAATGTATGATTAAATACTGTTGAAAGGCTATAAATCATATTCACCCTTTCATATTGGTATACTTTTTGCAGCTCCTGTCTTTGCTGCACCTTTTTTTTTTATTTATTTTTTTTTTATTATTTTTTTTTTTATGTAACAGCCTCACTGAGAGGACACCAATTCTTCACCAACAAAAGTACCTTGCTAGCTGCTTATGCCACTGACAAAAACAGTGAACAACACACCCGGGCTGACGCAATCCTCGCAGTCAATTGAGAAACTATAATTTTTAAAACTGATTCCAAAGAGCCCAAAAACAAATCGGAATTCTGTTTTTTAAGCGCAGACTGATCAAGGTCTGTTTTTCACACAGGTTATAAGGTACAGTTTGCCTTGTTACTATCCAGTAAAATTCTACAGGTGGTACTTCAACCAAAAATAAAAAAAAAAAGGTAACTTACCGATTCTAAAAAAAAAAAAAAAAAAAAAAAATACCGGTAGGTGTCACATCCGCTTATTCTGATCAGGACTTGCGCAGTTTACTTGACAGAGTTTGCAGGACCTAGAAACAGAGTGCCTTCACAAACATTTAATGCACAGGCTGGTCTTGGTCATCTGTATTTTGCACAGGTTATAAAGTACAATTTTCGTTGTTGCTATCCCAGAAATTTGTGCAGGTGTTCATTAAATACTAACACCAAAAAAGGTATCTTGCCCATTCTAAAAAAAAAAAAAAAAAAAAAAAAAAAAAAAAACAGCCAAAAATAGGGCAGGGTGTTACATCCGCTGATTCCAAATGTTTTACTTTTGAAAACTTCACTTTAACTCGAGATACTCGACAATTTTAACTTGACACTCAACATTTTTAACTCGATACTCAACCATTTTAACTCGATACGCGACAATTTTAACTTGATACTCGACCAATTCAACTTGATACTCGACAATTTTAACTCGATACTCGACAAACTTAACTCGATACTCGACAATTTTAACTTGAAACTCGACCAATTCAACTCGATACTCGACAATTTTAACTCGATACTCAACCAACTTAACTCGATACTCGACAATTTTAACTTGATACTCGACCAATTCAACTCCATACTCGACAATTTTAACTCGATACTCGACCAACTTAACTCGATACTCGACAATTTTAACTTGATACTCGACCAATTCAACTTGATACTTAACAATTTTAACTCGATACTCGACCAACTTAACTCGATACTCGACAATTTTAACATGATACTCGACCAATTCAACTCGATACTCGACAGTTTTAACTTGATACTCAACTTTTTCAACTCGATACTTGACACTCGACAAAAAGAAGCCCTCCACACACACACACACACACACACACACACACACACACACACACACACACACACACACAGGGTTGTGGATATTAGTTAGGGGCGAAACGACTAGGGGAGATTGGTATTGTGGGGGTGCGGGCGATTAAGGGTGAAAAATAGAGGCGAAACGACCAGGGGCGAAACGAACAGGGGGAAACGTCTTCGGGGTGAAATGTCTTGTTACCTGTGGTAATACCCATGCCAGATTACATTCATCCCAAAACCTGGCCATCCAAAACTTGCCACTAAATGACCTTCCGCCAGGTCCACACTCGCAGGAATTTTTACAAATAATTCTTTTTTTGTTCCACTGACTATAGTCCAGTGGAATGGCCTGAGTCGGTTGTATGTTTGCTAACCTTTGAGGCATTCAAGGACGGAGTTGGCAAACTGCACCACTCCCGCCCCTAAGTCCCGAAAGTGATGTTTTTTAAAATTGTTTTTTTACCTCTCTATCTCACCAACTGTTTTTTTTAACCCTATCACCTTTTATCTTCTCTCTATCCCCTCTTTTACTTTTGTCTATATTTTGCCACCTTCCTTCAGCACGACAGCGCACACCTACCTAGAATGCCCACAAGGGCGCGAGACAGTATACGTACAGAGAAAGAAAGACCTAACTTATGCCTGACCTAACCTAACCTTACTAACATATAAGTCTTGTCTGACCTAATCTAGCCTTGCATTTGTCTACTAAAACAAGCCTAAACTTAACCTAACATAAACCTAACCTAACATGATACATAAATAAAAGAAAACCTAACATAAAGTTAGATTATGTATTTTGAGTTAGGTATTATAGTGACCACAAGGTCAGTTTCTACAGTCTGAGAAGACTCCTGAAATTCATCGGGAATCAGAAGTATTCAGCGACCTTTACCGACAGCTAAAGAGGTGACCCCGCCCCCTCCCCCCCCCCCCCCCCACACACACACCCCCGATAAGGAGGTGTCAACACAGTAAAGGCTGGTTGTCCTCAGCTGGATATAAGCCTATCTATATCCTATACACAGGCTCTTAACTAACGCCCTCGTCAAAGTTTTAAAAGCTATGCTTTCCTCTTTAATTGCTTCTTTCCTTCTTTTGGTGTCTCGGGAAAGCTGTGCTTCTAGGTTGTAGTATTTCCTGAGTATCTTCTATATTTTAGAATTTGAATTCTAATGACATAAATAATTAACAGCTGTCATGTTTCACAATTTTAGGCGTTGTGGACATTTCCTTTGATACTCAGCATATACTCATTAAACACAAAATATATATTCAGTAAATATACAACGCTTTGACAATGTACGTCCCTTCGACTTCGCTAAAATGGATACGTATTGATCAAATTGTAGGGAAATAATGCGTCGATTTCTAACCCGAATGTCCATTACATCCAACAAGCGTCTGTCCTCAGACCAATCCTTTTCTTGGTCTATATAAATGACCAGCCTGACAAGGTAAAGTCACAAGTGAGACTATTTGCCGATGACGCGGCCGCGTATCTGGCAATAACAAAACCCGCCGATTTTTAGCAACTCCAAACTGATCTCGATATTCACCAACTCTGGGAACATGAAAGGGATATGGATATGGAATTTAATGTCCACGTTATCAGGTCAAGATCATCCCCTTCCCCGCCCCCCCCTACCCCCCCCCCCCCCGCTGCCCCCTCCCCCCGGGATCACCCCACCCAATATCATACTCTTTATGGCAAAATGCTTGGTATCATGTGCCAGATACCTGGGTGTCGATATATCTAGCGACCTCTCATGGAAGCCCCATGCCACGAGAATAACAAACACAGCCAATAAGGCCCTTGCTTTTCTTAGCAGAAACATAAAGTGCAAAAAACCCTCAGCCGAGAGAAAGAGCATACAATGCCATTGTCCGCCCCAACTGAAATATGCTGCCCCAGTTTGGGATCCCCATACTCAGGATGAGATTAATAAGATTAAGGTGGTGCAGAGGAGAGCTGCTCGAATGGTCCTGGGTGAAGAGGAGGGCTGCCCGATGGTTCCTAAGTGGTTACTCACTATATTCCCAACTTATGTCATACCACAGACTCGTACCTCTAACACATCACACCAACTGGCCTGCCCGGACCAATTATTATAACTATTCATTTTACCCACTCGCTGTTGTTCAGTGGATTAACCTTCCAGCTCCCATTGCCACCCTGACCAGCCTTGACAGCTTCAAGCTAACTGTCAGTCAGGTGTGCCACATGAAACCATAAATATTCTTCCAATGTTTTTATTATCACTTTTTACGTTTCTACTGTATAATACACTAACACTATGCACTGTTACTCATTCTTACTTTCCTGCTTTATTTTATATTGCCTTTCTTTTATCGCATGTTGCGGTGACCCCGGCACATAATACTCAATAGAGGGCGTATGCCGTATGAAGAGATAGATAGACATCATATCATGTTCCTGCACATGCATTTAGAACATTACAAACAAGCGAAACAAGAAATTATTTATTTGTCAAATTTAGCCTATAACAATAACTTTATGTAGATTGAAAGTTGTTTTGCTGCATATTATCCGTTGTTCAAAATTTAACGAAGTTGTTAGATAATGCGACGTAAAAATTTCTATCTTAAAATGTGGCAAATACATTGATATTTTTGCTAAAAAAATATGCTATTCACATTTTTGCAGCAAAAAAATATCAATACATTTGAAATTACCTTAGCTACAACAATTAACGAGTCTGTCATTAACTAGCTCGTTAAGCTAACGATGATTTGAACAACTGGGCACAGGTAATGAATATTGTAAGAATGAATAAAACAATACAAATCTTCTGGGATTCTGTAATAATAAAATAAAATACGACTTATTGAGCTACATATAAATGTTTCGAATTTTAAAAACAAAATATGTTTGCAGATTGAAAAAAATCCAAAAGAAAAAAATACTGTACAAATGGTTTCCACTCAGACAAACGTTTAAGAGTGGATCGTATAACATTTTCTGGATTTTATCGCCGTCATTCTGAATTAATTGCCAAATATACGCCAGCTGTTAGGGGGCATATATAGCCACGTAAAAAACATTGCTACATATTAAGAGACTTAATAAAAGCGAGTCCCCGATTTTCAGTCTTTAGTATGTTCATTGTTTCCAAAGGCGACTTTTTACATTTTAGTTTACTTCACTGCAGTTTATGTTAAGTGCTGTGTGGCGGCCGTAAAATGTCTCCCCCGATCTTCACCATAGTGCAGATTATATTTTAATTTCCTCTGCTATCACTGAGCCCAGTCTGGTTACTTTGAAAATCAAATACCGCTTACGCCGGTGCTAGAGGTGGGCGGGGGTGGTTGTGGGTGAGGGCCGTATGTAGCCTCGTAAACTATATATTTGTTTACATTTTATGAAGAAAATTCATAAAACCGAGTCTCCAATTTTCGTTCTTTTGTGTAGTCTTTGTTTTGGGATTATTTGTGTTTTACTGCGATGTTTCTCTGATGAGGTAACTGATCCTATGTGTACCGAACACATGTTTATAATTGTTAAGGCGAAGTTTCGATCAAGTAAAACTAGTTCAAGCCCCCCCCCACACACACACACACTCTCCCCCCCCCCCCGCCCCACTCTGCCCCCCCCCCCCCACACACACACACACTTCCCTACACACAGTAGTTGTTTCTGCTCACAGTTCAAGGTTGTTTCTCTGTTGGATTTTTTTTAGTTTATATGTAGGTACGTCCCAGCAGACCAACAACGTTAAAACAACGTCGATTAAATGTTGATACAACGTCAATACGTTGAATCAACGTTGTTTCAACTTTGTGTGCCCGCTGGAGTTATTGCTACTGTGTCGTTGTGTCTTGTTATTTATGTTCTTCTCATCTTCGTTTGGCGCCTCGTGAAGGCTGTGTTGATTGTAACCTTTCCTGGGGAACTTAAGAATATGCTTTGAATGACCGAAAAAAAAAAACACGACATCAAGAAGCAGCACGTCATTAAATGCAGAACGAAGAAATTAAAACATAAGCCGTTAAACATACAAGATTTAATAAGGGAATGTAAGTAATATATAATCACAGCACACAAAATCCGTAAAAAAAAGACGAAATTAGCCACATCTTGAGAATAAGAACCTTCGAACGAGGTCTCAAATCAGCCTGCTTTGGATTCCTCGCTATCCAAAATGTGCCCAGTGATGATTCTGATCTAACTGTGCCAATGCGCAGGTTGATCCGAATCTTCGCTGGCTTACATGTCCAAATGTATATTTTCTGACGTTGCGGCTCCAATATTAAAATATACCACAAATATAGAAATAAATGAATAAGAAAGACGGACAAGGCAGTTTTGATGTGATAATCTAGGAACATTTAACAACTGTCTATAACTGTGTTGTATTGCGGATGTATGGAAGATTTCGCTTACCTTGCAACAAAGCAAAACGCAAAATGGCATAAGAAATACAGGATGTAATGACCATCATATGAGCAGTACAGCAAGTTTTCAAGAATTCATTCTACATTTACAAATCCTAGACAAAGTTTTAATGATGTTACGCTCAAACGTTTTGCACCACAGCCTTAAGTAGCTAAAGCAGATGTCGTTTATGTAGTATCTGATATAAACATAAATATTGTAATGGCAACCAAAACTAAGGATTGAGAATAAAGTATCAAAATGGTAGATTACATAGGATATAATTTAAGCCAGCTCACGACAAAACCTATAATAAGATTTGTGCGACCAGCGAAGACTCAGTTCAGCCTGCGCATCCGCGCAGTCTAATCAGTCTTCACTGATCGAATGTGCCTTCTACAGCCTCTGGACTATATCTAAAGAAAGATGAACGAGAACCCTTGTCATGCTGGGTGAATGTACACGCAAATCTGAGGCTTTGCAAATTACACAGGTCTTATTGTATGTTTTGTCGTACCTGCCATGGCTCAATTTTCTTAGTTTATATTATCATGGTTGAATCATGACGATCTAATAAGACATTAAAAGTGCTTTAACTGTGAGTGGCTTTTACAAAAGCTAAACACATTTTTCAGCAAAAATATCAATGTATTTGTCATATTTCAAGATAGAAATGTTAACGTCATGTGAGCTAACAACTTCGTTAAGTTTTGAACAAGTGGGCGCATTAAGGCTTAGAACTTGCTGTCAAAGCAAGCGGTCTTGACCGATCCTAATTTGGTACTACTGAAGATATTCTTTAGCAAAAGTCAATCAACTATATCAATTTCACAAGTCTGTCGAATAAACTGTGTTCATGGATACTCAAATATTCAAAATGAAAATCAAACATATAACTATTTAAAAATTTTAAAGAAACATTAAATCCTACAAACCTACAAATACAGACACCTAAATTAAAACAGAAAAAAAAACCCAAAAAAAAACAAAAAAAAAAAAACAAAAAAAAAAAAACATTCAGCCCAATCCGCTCAGCAGTGCACGTAATGATATTATAAAATAGAACAAATGTCAGAAAAAAGAAAACACATCTGTTTAAACGAAACTTGTAAAAGTTTACTGATAGAAAATCACACAACACATTTTTTTTTGTTTATGTGAATTGAAGCAAAATGTAGCAGAAGACATTTTTTTTTTATTCTTCAAGATATATATATATATATATATATATATATATATTTATATATATATATATATATACATTTGTACTTTTCATGTGACTTGACTGATTGACTGATACAGTTTAGATTAACGCTTTAAAGGCTCCATATTCCCCAAAAATAGACTTGTTTTACCCAAGTAAGGTTTAATAAATTGATATATAGTATTAATACGATCACAGAATGTGGCATCTGATAGCCTGTAAAAAGTCAGTTAGTCTCGCATTTTTGAACTGGCTCAAAGATAAAATGATTTTTTATCGTATCTCTGAATTAATGTTGGTAACATGTTGGTAACATTAATTCAGAGATACGATAAAAATTCATTTTATTTCCCGGGGAAAAACCACTTGACTATCCATAAGCAGTACGTGGTTTTCCCCCATGTGACCCGAGCGAGGCTCGAACCACAGCGGTAAGAAACCTAATGGATTACGTGTCAACTCTGCTATCCACTAGGCTACGGGGACCCGCATTTCAAGTAATCACTTTATATATTTATTTCATTGACACAAGTATGTAATACATATATACGAATATGACACTGTCGAATACAATGTACCTGAAGATGGAATGTCCCAATATGACCTTTTCGGAGATTTTTGTTTAATTTTACATATAAACTTCTTATGCAAGTAACAAAATTACAATAAGAAAGGCACGCCTCGTGATTCGTTTTTCCGTTTTCTCTCTCTCTCTCTCTCTCTCTCTCTCTCTCTCTCTCTCTCTCTCTCTAATACATTAAAAAAAAACACCAACAACGGTTGCAGTGCCCGATAACGTACAGATACAAACATGTAATAAAATATGAAAAAAAAAGTAAAAACCCTCTATCTGTCTATCTATGTCTGTCTGTCTGTCTGTCTGTCTCTCTCTCTCTGTCTGTCTGTCTGTCTGTCTGTCTCTCTCTCTCTAATAAATTAAGAAAATACCAACAACTGTTACAGTGCTCGATAACCAGACACAAACATATAACAAGATATCAAAAGAACATCAGAAGCCTCCCAGGCAATTTATCGTCAAAGTCTAGTTTCTTCTTGTTTATTTTCCAGTTTCTTCGCAAGCATAGTTTTTGACAAGTTTTGCCAACATGTTGCCAAATTCTCTTATATTCTGTCGTTTCTCCTCCTCGTTTTTCAATAGTCGTGGCCGATGCGACATGACGATCGTGTAAGAACCCTGAAAAGTGAAATTACCGTTACTACTCTAGGGGTAATTTAGCAGACGAAAAATTGATGATATTTACTTTATCCTTACTAGAAAATAGACTTTGACATTTCATGCAAATTGCCTCCTTCCTTAGGAGACAATTTGCATGAAATATCAAAGCCTAATTTGGGGACAAAATACAAAAAAAAAAAAAAAACGTTTCAAAACGACGTCTGGGGAACTTTTTACCTAGCATGCAGATCGTTACGGAGGAGGGGGTGGGGGATGCGGGAACTAGATACCACTGGTAGATTTTACAGCTTTGTAAAGGAGACAACTTTTCTTATTTTCCCTTTTGCTTTTCTGTCCACCAGTCCCTCCTGAGATCAGGCCTTTAGCTGTTCTTTAGTTTAAGAGTAGACTCCTTTTCAGGGGTAGATAAAAGGATTTTATCTACCCCTCCCCCTCCCCCCCACACCCCTATCAGAGTACACACTCCCCTAAAGGTGAACGGATACACCTCAAAACGTGAAAGTAAACTTTTCCTGTCTTCGCACTTCTCAAAGGAGACATGTTTATGGTAAGACTGTGTTCTCCGAGAGAGCTAATTCTTTTATATTAGAAGGGAGGAAAAATTGCTGGATTTTATAAAATTATAATAAAAGATTAATATCTTAAGCCGGAGGAATTAGTGGTATATTTTATTCATTAAGTTCACATATATACATCACATAATGTTACACGCCTATTCAAATGTATAGAAAATTTCACCTCAAAAAATGAAAATTTTCAGATAAAAAACGCTGATATTTTTCATATTTCTGCTCAAAACATCGATTGTGGGTACTCGTTAGAACAGCCTCATCGAGGCGGTTCTAACGAGTACCCACAATCGATGTTTTGAGCAGAAATAAGAAAAATAATGGATACCCTGTAAACCACAGTTTTACGACATAAAAATGGGGTTTAAGGGGGTCAAAATTATATAGGCGTGTTTTCGTGATGTTTTTATGCCTCTGTTCGTAGTAGTCTTACTGTTGTTTTTGATGGATTCTGTCTAGAATTGTGATCACTTTACTGGGGAAGACTGAACTGGTTACTTTATTTGGTTTATGGCATGCCCATTGTCTGTCATGGTTTGTTTGCCTTTCTCTTGGTGTGACTGATAGGCCATGTTCTGTGACAACAAGAAATCATGCCTATAGAATTTTGATTCCCTTAAACCCAAATTTTATATAGTAAAACTGGGGTTTACAGGGGTATACATTATTTTTCTTATTTCTGCTCAAAAACAGAGATTGTGGGTACTCGTTAGAACCGCCTCGAGGCGGTTCTAACGAGTACCCACAATCTGTGTTTTGAGCAGAAATATGAAAAATATCAGATTTTTTTTTCTGAATTTTTCATGTTTTGGTCGTAAAATTTTCAGTAAACTTGAATAGGCTTGTTTTCGTAATGTTATGTCTTGTCCTGTTCGCAGTAGTCTTACTGCTGTTTTTGATGGCGTCTGTCAAGTATTGTGTTCACTTCACTGGGGAAGAGTGAAATGCTTACTTTGTTTTGGTTTAATGGCAGATGTTCACTTCACTGGGGAAGAGTGAACTGCTTACTTTGTTTTGGTTTAATGGCAGATGTTCACTTCACTGGGGAAGAGTGAACTGCTTACTTTGTTTTGGTTTAATGGCAGATGTTCACTTCTCTGGGGAAGAGTGAACTGCTTACTTTGTTTTGGTTTAATGGCAGATGTTCATTTCACTGGGGAAGAGTGAACTGCTTACTTTGTTTTGGTTTAATGGCAGATGTTCACTTCACTGGGGAAGAGTGAACTGCTTACTTTGTTTTGGTTTAATGGCAGATGTTCACTTCACTGGGGAAGAGTGAACTGCTTACTTTGTTATGGTTTATGGCATGTCTACTATCATGGTTTGTTTGCTCTTTCTCTTGGTGTGACTGACAGGCCATGTTTTGAGATAATGTTTATTATACGAATTTTTTCAATTACCGTATTCGATCTAATTACCGCATGGTGCGCTTAGGTTTTTTCAAAATTACTTAGAAACCTTTCAGTAAAATGTGTACCTAATAAGGGCACACTCCCTTCTAATATAAAAGATTAGCAGAGGACGTCGCGAGAGGATTATTAATGATGCCTACGCGATACTTGTTCCTGATTGTCTTTATAAAAGCATATGTTGTGGGTGCTCATCAGAATTGCCTCGACTTGTCAAGGCAATTCAAATGAGTACCAACAACATATGCTTTTATAAAGAAGTACATACAAAAAAATGGGCTGTATCATGACGACTTTGAAATTGCTCGACTGTACGCTTATATGAGTATGTGCCGTAATTAGGTCCAATACGGTAAATTTTGTTTCATTAAAGAGCCTCACTTTGGTTCTAAAAAGTGTACATATATATGTAGAAAATGGCGGAAAAGCTCCCAGCCCAGCGATTACAACGTTGAATCGATGTCGATTCAACATTGATTCAACGTCTTGACGTTGAATCGACGTTGGTTTAACGTTGTGTGCCTGCTGGGAAGCCTTAACCGCTTGATCGGTGACTTTGCGAAGTGGAATATTCCATTTAAGCACATGGACACGTCAATGGTTACAAATAGGGATGTCGGTCAAACTTATGACATTTCCATGGTAGACAACTTTTTGACTTTCTGTTTGCGTACAGGACTATTACGTTAAAGCAGACCCTTTTCAGAAGGGTAAACTAATATGACAGAGTTTTCTGCCCTGAAACGTATTTATTTCCTTTAATTAGAGAAAGAGAATGGTTAACAGTGAACAAACCGTTTCATCTGTAATTATCCTGTTTGCTAATGTATTAGGCTTGGTTTACATGTCTGGAAGGGTTAGAAACCCATCAAGATGGCTTCTGTGCACACAGGGTATACACCTAATGCTGTTTCATGCTTACCCCATTTTAGTCTGGAGACTATTTGGTAGTCTGAAGACGCTCAAAAGGGTATCTGGAGACCCGCAAAAGATAATTAGCAATTAGGATAGACACAGATAAGACTCAAGAGAAAGCGGCATCTGATCAGGGTCTCCACTGTTAGCCATTGTCTTCCAGGAATATCTAAATCGCAATACCTGACACACCTAAACTGAAATTCGACTCTTCCAACATATAGTGTGGGAAGTTTAATGGGTCTTAACTGGGTTAGTGCCAAACATTAGGGCATTTTTTTTATGAAAAGCCTGCGGATGCTGATACCATATTAAGACTAAATATTTAGTCACTTTAACGTGTATAACGTGTTTGTCCTAACGTTTGATCAAGTCTATTTTATTGCTTGTTGATGTGTCTAAAGACCTCTGAATGAACGATTTCTGAATAAGAAACAGTATTCACCTCGGTCTAATTGTAAGCTCAAGTTTGTCTGAAATGATATTTAGAATAACGGTGTAAATTACAAACATAAATGAGCCTCGATGTGAGAAAATGTACCTTCTGACATGTATGGCCAGCGAAGACTCAGATCAGTCTGTGCACTTGCATAGTTTAATGAGTCTTCTCTTGGCGCTCTATGGAGGACAAAAGACTTCTTCAGGAGGATTCGAATGCGCGGAAGCGCAGCAGCTGATTTGAATTGTCTTTTGGCGCAAAGTTGTCTGAAGGTACCCAGCTAGCATTCTACATAAATCTATAGCGGGCCGATAACGGCCCGCTATAGATTTATGTAGAATGCTTAATGGGTATGTGTTCTCGTTTTACAGCTCGAATACACATCCCGGCACCAGTATGATAGAACAATTGTTGAAATTTTAACACAATTCCACACGATCATCCCCACTTACTTTAGAACCTCTTTTCAGGAACAAGTTGTTGATGGAGATATCGGTGAACGTCAATTCAGATCTGTGCAGAACATCGAGACATCTGGCCAAGGTCACGGCCGTCCGTAAACACATTCGAAACTTTGTATATCTGCCTATGTAGTCTGTCAGTGGTAATAATGTTGCTGTAGACAAAGGCTGGACGAACTGTCCGCTCTCCCACATATCCAAAATTCGAACAACCGTCTCTGCGGAAGTAAATAATCTTTACCACTCTCTTAGCTAATTCAGCAGATGCTAATTTGGTGATATTTTTTATTGTTTTTCCAAGAAACAGGATTTGACATTTTATGCAAATTGTCTGTATTGGAGACAATTTTAATGAAATGCCAAGTTCTGTTTTCTAAGTAAAATAAGAAAATATTTCAGTAAGGCTTTTTCGTGTCTCCAAGAAGCTCTTCGGGCTTCACAGATATCAAAATAGCCGTTATTTATTTCATCATCCAGCGCAAGCTAACAACCTGGGCCCAGTTGTTCAAAGCGTCGTTAGCTTAACGAGCTCGTTAAGGGGTCATTCCGTTAACTGTTTTAGCGGATTCAATATACAATATTCTGATTTTTTAAATTTCAGCATATTTGCGTATCACTCGATGTAAATTTTAATGAATCGTTAACTAACGACATCGTTAGCTTTGAACAACTGGGCCGTGAATTCAATTCTTAATTGAATATGTGCATGTCATTTAATTTTGTACTTATTTTTTTTATTTATCTTAAAGTTAAAAAAAAAAACAAAAAAAAAAACAAACTTTCTGCTCTCGGTTTACGGAAATAAACGTAACCACGAAGCACAACCGAACGAAGACAAAATGAGGAATAAACAAGGAAAAGACACAACGAAACGGAAAACAAGAGTTGTCAGAAGACAACGCAGCTCGCCGGAAAGGGCTGGTCAGATAAGAAAACAATCTTTAAATATTAAAGATTAAATGCAGAACTTAAACTTAAACATAGCTGTAAATGACAGAGTATGACCTGATTTTAATGTATGAAGATTGTCAAACTGAGGTATATGCCACTGAAACGTCTTCCCTCAAGTTGGTGTCGACAAAATATGAAAGCTACATCTTACATGCTGAATCCTTTAGGTTGGTGTGGACAAAATATGAAAGCTACATCTTACATGCTCAATCCTTTAGGTTGGTGTGGACAAAATATGAAAGCTACATCTTACATGCTGAATCCCTTAGGTTGATGTGGACAAAATACGAAAGCTATATCTTACATACTGAATCCCTTAGGTTGATGTGGACAAAATACGAAGCTATATCTTACATACTGAATCCCTTAGGTTGATGTGGACAAAATACGAAAGCTATATCTTACATACTGAATCCCTTAGGTTGATGTGGACAAAATACGAAAGCTATATCTTACATGCTGAATCCCTTAGGTTGATGTGGACAAAATATGAAAGCTATATCTTACATACTGAATCCCTTAGGTTGATGTGGACAAAATACGAAAGCTATATCTTACATACTGAATCCCTTAGGTTGATGTGGACAAAATACGAAAGCTATATCTTACATACTGAATCCCTTAGGTTGATGTGGACAAAATACGAAAGCTATATCTTACATGCTGAATCCCTTAGGTTGATGTGCACAAAATATGAAAGCTATATCCTACATGCTGAATCCCTTAGGTTAATGTGCAAGAAATATGAAAGCCATCTCTTACATACTTCAGCAGTCATGTACACTTTTCAAAACTTAAACAAAGCTGTAAATGACAAAGTATGACCTGACCTTGATCTAGCCAGAAGGTCAAACTGAGAAAGGGGTGTGTATTATTGAAAGGTCTTACCCTAAGATACGTGTGGGTCAAATATTAAAGCGGTACTTTGAATACTTCAGCAGTTACAAACAGTTTTCAAAACTTAAATGCAGAACTCCAACATGGGTTTAAATGATAAATGTATGACCTGACCGTGACCTGGACTAAAGGTCAAACTGAAGAAGGGGTGTGTGCTATTGAAAGGTCTGACCCTAAGGTTGGTGTAGGCCAAATACTAAAGCAGTATCTTGAATACTTCAGCAGTTACACTTTCAAAATTTAAATGCAGAACTCCAACATGGGTTTAAATGACGAAGTATGACCTGAGCTTGACTTAGGCAGAAGGTCAAACTGGGAAAAGGGTGTGTGCTGTTGAAAGGTCTTACCCTAAGGAAGTTGTGGACCAAATACTAAAGCGGTATCTTGAATACTTCAACAGTTACAAACACTTTTCAAAACTTAAACGCAGAACTCCAACATGGGTTTAAATGACAAAGTATGGCTTGACCTTGACCTAGGCAGAAGGTCAAACTGAGGAAAGGGTGTATGCTATTGAAAGATCTTACTCTAATGTTGGTGTGGGCTAAATGTTAAAGCGGTGTCTTGAATACTTCAGCAGTTACAAGCACGTTTCAAAACTTAAACGCAGAACTCCAACATGGGTTTAAATGACAAATTATGACCTGACTTTGACCTAGGCAGAAGGTCAAACTGAGGAAGAGGGGTGTGCTATTGACAGGTCTAAGGCTGGTGTGGGCCAAATATTAAAGCTCTATCTTGAATATTTCAGCAGTTATATACACTTTTTAAACCTTAAACGCAAAACTTAAACATGGGTGCAAATGACAAAGTAAGAACTGGCCTTGACTTACATAAATGGTCTAACTTGGGGATGGGTGTGTATGCCATTGAAATGTCTTACCCAAAGATAGGTGTAGGCCAAATGTGAAAGCAGTATCTTAAAGAATTACAAAACTATGCACACATTTGAAAACTTAAACATTGTGCTAACGCGGACGCCGACGCCGACAGACGCCGACGCCAACGACTGGGTGACAACATAAGCTCTCCAGGAACATAGTCCCGGCCAGTTAAACATTGCCATAACCGGCATACAAGAAGATCTACAACAGAAGGTCTAAGGCTGGTGTAGCCAAATATTAAAGCTCTTTCTTGAATATTTCAGCAGTTACAAACACTTTTCAAACCTTAAACGCAAAACGCAAAACTTAAACATGGGTGTAAATAACAAAGTAAGAACTGGCCTTGACTTATATAAATGGTCTAACTTGGGGATGGGTGTGTATGCCATTGAAAGGTCTTACCCAAAGATAGGTGTAGGCCAAATGTGAAAGCAGTACCTTAAAGAATTACAAATTATGCACACATTTGAAAACTTAAACATTGTGCTAATGCGGACGCCGACGCCGACGCCGACGCTGACGCCGACAGACGCCGACGCCTACGACTGGATGACAACATAAGCTCTCTAGGGACATAGTCCTGGCGAGCTAAAAATTGCCATAACCGGCAAACAAGAAGATCTACAACAGAACAGCCTTAGAATGGTCGAGAAATTACTACTCATACTAGACTTATGGTAACTTTACCTGAACAAAACCTCGCCCAAAGACTCTGGTCAGACTGGGCGGATCTTAAAGTAGCTTTATTTGAACGAAAATGCCTAGGCTGATATGACATCACGAAAACATACCTATATAATTTTGACCCCCTTAAACCCCACTTTTATATAGTAAAACTGGGGTTTACATCGATGAGGCGGTTCTAACGAGTACCCACAATCTATGTTTTGAGCAGAAATATGAAAAATATCAGATTTTTTTATCTGAAAAATTGCCATTTTTTGGTGGTAAAATTTTCAATATATTTGAATAGGCGTGTTTTCGTAATGGTCTTCGCTGGGGGCAAGTCATTTCGTTGGTTTTGTCATGAGGTGGCTCATTGTATCAACCATAATTTGGTTAAGAACCGTGTATTCATGTTGTAACCTTCCTGGATAAGATGATATGATATGATGCCCTTTTATGGTACTACCTCACTGCAGAATCATCCCAGACACATTAACATTTTATGAACTGGAACACAACCTCAAATACAAGTCTGCATGTGCGACTAGAGAAGACTCAGATTAGCCTGCGCTTTGGATCCTTGGCTACCCACAGACTGTGCTAAAGCGCAGGCTGATCTGCTTCCGCTGGACGCACATAAAATATTCAGTAAATACTTTGCCCGTTTGATAATACAACTATTCATATAATACAGACAAAAACGCGACAAGTCCAAGCTCTTCTTCTAATATTGTGGCCAAACTTAGAGTCTTAGGGAGTCTTAGTTATTGCTTTGCTGGACGCTCTATCAAATGAGCCCCTAGGACGGTGTGACACACGTAAATCTGATCTAGGTCTTCACTCTTTGCCAATTACCCTTTTGGGATTTCCAGACAAAAATAGGTTAAACAAACCTTTTGTCATGACTTCCTTCCTCGCCTGTTCTTTAGTGTCTGGTGTAAATTTCTGCAATATAAATATCACCAAAGTAAAACAGAAACGCATTTACGCTGGAAAGGCCACACTCACAAAAGATAGTGCTCAAACGGCACACTCTTTCTTCGAAGCCGGGCTGCTCCAGTTCGCCGCGGTTAACCGTTCTACAGCCGTCAGCCAGCGGCAAAAAGACTTGGCCCAACTACGCCGCTTTTATTTGATTTGTTTGTGTTTGTGTTGAGGTTTTACGGCCCAGTCAACCCAATGGGGTCATGTCGAGCGCGGTCAGTTTACCTAACCACACGTTTACTGGGCAGGCTTAGTCCTCTAAGCGGTTAATCAGTATTGTGCACATTCTTTCGCCAGAAACTGACAACTGCCCTTCTTGAATCAGCGGAAGGGAGAGAATGACCGTAGAAAATATTTCATGATCAATCTCCACGAAAGACTGTTGCCGACCTCGGCGGGGGTTGAACCCGCGACTTCCTGGTCTTCAGTCGGACGGCGCATCCAACTGAGACACCGAGGCCGGCCGCTTTTAATTGATAGGTTAGCTAAAACATGGTGGACAAGTAATTCGTCTGTTAACAATGACGAAAACAGTAACGCTGCTTGGTCAGCCATGTTGTTTTTAGCCGATGCACTCTTTTGTATCAAATAGCCGGTTAACCGCCGACGGACTCGGTTAGGTAAGAAAAGAGAAGGCATATTAGGATGACATTCAAGGAGAGGAGAGAAGCTATGTTAACCCTTAAACTGCCAATCACAACAATTGTCGTCTGCTTTCTCATCTGCTTCTGATTTTAAAAGTCATTTCTGCAAACAGTGAGGACCCAGATCAGACTGCTTCTAAAGGAGCAGTCTGATCTGGATCCACACTGTATGCCTGTATGCAAAAATAAGTCTGAAAATTTTTCTTTGCGTTTTAAGGGTTAAGATTATTTTAGCCCCTTCTGAAAAGAGATCTACTCCAAAAGGACAGAGTTTGCTTCCGTTGGAAGTAAAGGGAGTTGGGGTTGCAATAAGCCTGTTTCCTGGTACAAAGGGAATTCACATTTTTTATTGTCAATCAGCCTTATGAGGGGGCCGTCTATTCCTGAAATTGTTTGCTGATCGGAGTTTTGTTTCAGTGAGTATCATATTGTATAATTAGATGACAACTAGTTTCCATTCTTTCTCGTACATATATTGAAATATCATCTTTGCGCATACGCAGAATGACCTGAATTCGTGTATTCTGCGAATGCTCGAAGGCATTTTTCACTTGACGTGGCCCATATTAACATAACATGTGCTTAGATTTCGTAAGTCGTGTCGAATGCAACACATCATAATTTATCACATGAGTATTAACCAGTGGGCTATTCCACTTACTTGTTCTATACCCATCTGCAATAACGTAGCTGTCTGATTTGCAAATTCAACTGACGACAAATTGATTTTTTTTTTTTTGGATGTATTTTTTTTTTTTCAACAAAACAGACGTTGACATTTCATGCAACTTGTCTCCTTGGGAAACAACTTGCTAAAAATGTCAAAAAGGTAAAAAGAAACACTTCCAGGGAGTGCCACAATCACAGGTCGCAGACAATCCCTGAGACTAAGAGGAAGAGGAAAGAGACACAAACCAACACGCGCAAAACAAACAAACGCATGAAAAGCGCAGAGACCAGGTCTTTCTCTCCCAAGCGAGGTGATCGCAATGCTAAAAGGACTGAAAACTACAAGGACAAAACGCATGGAAATACTTAATATAAATCGTCTCGTAGAAACAACCTCAAAACTACACAAAGGTCCCGATGCTACTCTTAATCAGAAATATATAAAAAAAAATTCGGTTCGCATAACGGCTCACAACAGTCGATTAGCGAAAACATAAAAATCAAATAAATCACTAATAAACATCGACGAGTATTCATGGCAATTCTTCTCCCTTTGCAAGCCAGAGTTAAAGAAAACCATAGTTGAACCACGGCGGACCAAGCCAAAGGTATACCATCAAGCCCCAGCCCACTTGTTAAAAAGCCTATTTTCTGGGACCATTACGAGAACACGCCTATTCAAATATATGCGAAATCTCACCTCCAAAAACTGAAATTTTTTCAGATAAAAAACTATTTTTCATATTTCTGCTCAAAACATAGATTGTGGGTACTCGTTAGAACCGCCTCTATGTTTTTGAGCAGGTATAAGAAAATAATGTGTACCCCTGGAAACCCCAGTTTTACTATATAAAAATGGGGTTTAAGGGGGTCAAAATTATATAGGCATGTTTTCGTGATGCAATACGGAAACTATCTCAAAATGTGATAATGTTATTATTATTATTATTATTATTATTATTATTATTATTATCAAAAATCATATATTATGAGAGAAAAGTGTAGACATCACGAAAACATGCCTGTATAATTTTGAACCCCTTAAACCCCAATTTTATATAATAAAATTGGGGTTTACAGGGGTATACATTATTTTCTTATCTCTGCTAAAAACGTAGATTGTGGGTTGGCGTTAGAACCGCCTCGCCAAAGTACCCATTATCAATGTTTTGAGCAGATATACGTATGAAGAATATCAGAATTCTGGAAAGTTTCATTTGGGGGATGTGGGTGTGTGTGTGTGGGGGGGGGGGGGGGGCGGGGGGGGGGGGCAAAATTTTCAGTATATTTGAATAGGCATGTCCTCGTAATGACTCAATTAGATGCTACATGTCTGTGCTGTCTGGTAAGAGTCTGCTTTGTTTTGTAATGTTGTAGGACGCAAGGCATTACTAGATAAAATAAATAAGTTATTCACTCACTCCTTTTGACAGTATCGCAGACAAAGTGTACAGACATGGATTCAAAGCAGAGTTGATCGGTAAGACAAGAACAGCAGTCCAGGCATATACCTCTCCGGGAATAATGTGGTTTGTCACTGCCAGAAGACCTGTTGAAACAAGGTACGTCATGATACATATAAAACCTTTATTTTAGGTCTTGGTCATCATATGCTGACCGGAGCCTTCCAGTTGCATTACCAGATCAAGTGCAACAATTTCCGTCAAACTACAGAGCATCACATATACAACTCAAAATTCAACCTCTCTTTTATTAACCTTTACTACTCTCTTGGCTAATTCAGGTGACAACAAATTGATGATATTTTTCTCAGAAACCTGATTTGACATTTCATGCAAATTGTCTCCAATGGAGACGAGGAGAAAATTTGCATGAAATGTCATATCCTGTTATCCGGGATAAACCAGAAAAATATTTCAATATGATTTATGCTAAAAATTTTACTTAACACGCTACGTGTTAAAACACACTGTGTTTTTATTTCATTAGCAACGCGAGGAACTATGACTGTTGAGCAACGCATGAAAAAGGCCCTTACCCAATTAAGGAACAACGCAGGCCCTGATCAGCTTGCGCGTAAGCGGAGGCTGATCAGGGTCTCTATTGTCCGCTTACAGAAACAATGACTCAAGATGTGTTTGTCGAAGAACAGAGAATGTCCAAACCAGACTGCACAGATGCGCACACCCATATGGACCTTCGCTGCTTGCATAAGGGGCCCTTTTCCCACGTAGCGCATTAATTCTGACATGTGCAAACAGCCTGCGGAAAAGACTGAAATCAGCTCATACATCAGCGTAGTCTGTGCTTTCATTTCAGCCGCTAAGTGAGAAACTGTGTACGTTAAAATGACGTCGTATCAACGTCGATGCGCATCGACGTTGATACGACGTCATTTTGATGTTGTGTGCCCACTGGGTATCTTCTGACATGTGTACACAGTCACAGCAAAGACGCGCACTCTGATCTTTGTCTACCGATTCCAAATAATTTAAAAAGTCTAGATTATGTTATCCAGAAGCCTTTGACGTTTATTACTTGCAATATGAAAATTATAGAAGTTGAACTGTGATTCACTAACTAAACTGCCTTCAATAAAAGTCGCGTATTAATTACAGGAGGGAACAGGAATTCAGTAAACGCATGTGCAAATGCCGAGTCAAATGTTTTAAATAACTGGCAATGAAGTACCTTCTAAATCGTTGGCTTATCCATTTCACCCAAGAGTTTTTGACATGGACTGTTCCAGCTCTGAGTTTGGAAACATCCATCACAGCTCCAGGTAAGAGAGGGTGGGGTGTCCATATAGTATCTTTCTTATTACTACATGAAAACATATGTTGTGGTACGCATTAGAAGCGCCTCAGCGAGGGGGCTTCTAATGAGTACCCATAACTTATGTTTTCGTAGAGAAATAAGAAAAATATCAGTATTTTTCAATCGTACAAAAAATCGCCTTATCAAGAGCTATGAATTCCATTATTGCAAATAGCGGTTTCAATCAAAATACTTGATATGAGTCTCCGGTATCTGTTACTACTGACCGTTCTAAGGTGATGATTTTGTGTTCTTCGTTTCAGTAAGGTTTTGTGCCTTCTCACACCCACCCCCACCCCCTCGTCCTGCTAAAATTATGTCTTCATTATCGGCTGCTCGAATGTTCTTTTTTCATGTCTTCTTGGTGTTTATTTTAGTGTGTGTGTGTGTGTGTGTGTGTGTGTGTGTGTGTGTGTGTGTGTGTGTGTAGAATGGGGTTGGGGATGAGGGAGGGCTTGGAAGGCATTTTAATTCAACTACTGAATATTTATGACCTAATTTGTTGGATTGCGGGACGTGTATAAAGTAATGTGTCATGGTTTCTTTCATTATGAAAATCAGAACCTAAAAAAGTGATGTAAAACTTTTCCGAGTTGTATAGTACGGATACAGTAACTTTGGCTGTATGGCATTATGTTATACAATAAACAAGCTCTCCAAAACAAAGGGACAATGTAGAAAGCAAACACATCAACATAAAAGGAAAAGCAAACGAAGTCTCCTCTGAAGTCGAAACAAGTTTAGTGATTTTATGGGACAAGAGAAGACATTTAGTGTAACTGCAATATAAGTAAGTTACTCAAGAAAGACTACAATTCAAAGCACAGCTTACCCTAGGCATCAAAAGAAGAAGAGACCATTACAATAACACGCCTATTCAAATATATTGAAAATTTCACTACCAAAAAACTGAAAGTTTTCAGATAAAAATTCTGATATTTTTCATATTTCTGCTCTAAATATCGATTGTGGTTACTTGTTAAAACCGCCTCGGCAAGGCGGTTCTAACGAGTACCCACAATCTATGTTTCTGAGCAGAAATAAGAAAACTAATGTTTACCCCTGTAAACCCCAGTTTTACTACATAAAAGTGGGGTTTAAGGGGGTCAAAATTATATAGGCATGTTTCCGTGATGATAAGGAACAAACAATGACAAGACAAAACGTCACAGTTGCAATAACTGACATAAAAACAAAAACAACTGCAGAAACAACTACAGGAGACTATACACAAAATAACAGTACCCACACCAAAAGCAGACATATTTATGTATATCGGAATAAATTTCCGAGACGGAAACCTCACAACTAATATATGATAACAGATCAGTAGCTCGGAAAACGTACTTGAAATAACTACAACATACAGATTTTGACGTCTGGTACTTGCTAACTGTACGATCCAAACCTGGGCTGTGTCTAATAAATCGAATCATTCTTGAGAGTTTTCCCCAAGTTTTCTTTTTGCATCTTCTGAGCGGTCATATGTGACTTCAAATTAGATAGTAGCCGTTACGAGTCTTAATGTTAGCTCGAATAAATTATATCAATGATTATTAATTTTATAGGGGACTTAAAGTATGGCAGCAAACCATAAATATTTCAACATATTTTGCAACGAAAAGCATACAAAAATTTATAGATTGTGCCAATTGTGCTTGAGAAGAGTTTTCGGATACTTTCTACCGCCCGCTGAAAACTGTCACGAATGAACGGAACGTTTGCAATAATTTTCGAGTAAACGCGAACGTTTCAGTTTACTAAACGCAGCCACATACATGTCTCTGTTATTACCACTTTTGATCAATTTCACACTTTAAACTTATATGACTTTTCAATTGCAATTAGACAACAGGCAACGACATTACAACTAATCCTGTGAGACTTGGTCAAATCTGTTGAATGTGGTAAATAAAAGGTTTCGAAGAATATGTTTTGAAAAAGTCTAAGTTCGAAATACATGTTGGGCGGATGCTGAAAATGTCAATCACTCACAACTTCTTATGGGAACCAAATTACTATAGATGTCACATTGTTTTTTTGTTTTTTTTTTTACCCTGAAAAACAGTCCTAAATACAAATAGAGTGTATGGAATACATGCTATATACAATATAAGGTACAAGGTACAAAATATTGCAGTGTTTTGTTTATATCAGGTAGCAGGCAATTCCAGACAATAAAACTTTCTCGGGAAAATATTTGGCTAAGTGTAGCACTACAAAGGGCTAATGGATTATTCCAGCTTGTGACCTTAAATAGTGAGAGATTTTAAAGAAATGTCAAATGTACTCAAAGTGGTAAGGAAAACACGTTTAAAGATTTGATGCTGATTCAGGTGGCTATCACACCGCGTCAAAAAAAGGTAAGAGAAAAGTCCAGGGAGTGCCACAATCACAAACCGCAGCCCTTCCCAGACCCCAAGAGGAAGAGGAAACCGACAAATCCAAACAAGCACAAATCGAACAAACGTACGAAAAGCACTAGCTCTCTCTTCCCCAAGCGAGGTAATCGCAATACTAAAAGGATTAAAAAACACAAGAACAAAATGACACATGGAAAGACATACAACAAATCGCCTCGTAGAATAAACCACAAAGCAACAAAGAGTAAGACTGACACCGGGACCACCGCCTTAGAACGGTCAGTAGAGTAAACCTCCGGGGGGATTAAAGCACTTTTACAGCTAGCTAACTTCACCCTAAACCAGGATTTCATTTCGGACCAGGGAACTTTAGCATCTGAGAAACGTTTCAATGCTGAGCATTGTAGCCTAGTGATAAATTAATAGGGGTGCAGGGTATTATCTGTATACTGTGAACAATGCATAAACTTCATACTGAAGGAAGATACAGAGAAAGACCCCTGAGAGAAATAATATGCCAGTTGTGTTATACTGAAGTTGAAGACGAAATGCATTTTGTGATGTCGTGCTCTAAGCTAAAAAGTAGCAGGAAATCGTTTTTTTTTTTTTTTTTTTTCTTTTTTTTTTTTTCTTAAAAAATTATAAATATTTACATGGCATTTTGTTGCATGAATAATCTAGGTAGATTTAAGTATCCCATGACTTAAATGTACTTTGTATATCATTCATATATATGAGCTCTATAAGGAAAGAAATGTATGTTAAACAATAATCAGTGTTGTTAAATTTGTCAAATATATTTACGGTATATGCATACAGGCAGACATAATCTACCGTAATGGTCGTGATTGTTTTGGACACACAGATCTGTGCAAGTAAAGCAGAGCCAGATCGGGCTGCTCTTTCAGAAGTCTGATCAGGGTCTTCACTGTTTGCATTTCCATCTATTATTTAGACACATCTGTGAATTGCAAAGCCAAACTTAACAGATTTTGGGATGATTACAGCAATTTTTCGTTCATCCAATTTTTAAGATGTTTACAGTATATACAACCACATTAAATGAATCCTAAAAAACCTCAATTTCCCTACTTTGATACTTTTCTGCATTTGTCTGTGGTAGTTATGATAACACCATTGTGCTTTTTATGGTGACAATCCTGTAATTAGATTTTAGACAAAAATATTTGTATTTGTATTTGTATATCTAATTCGCCTTCGAAACCTGGCAAATTTAACCAGTACAGTTCTGTCATCGAAAGCATGATGGCCATTTGGACATTTTCTACTCGTAGTTTTGTTATTACAGTTTTCATTTCACAACAAAATTGAAATTTCGGATTTCGGTGCAAATAATCTACACAGTTTCATGTAAAGGAGTTGTAGACATCAATATAACCAGCCACCACTTACCTATTACTCCAACGGGAAACCAGCAAAGAAAGTCAGTCATAGCAACCAGTAACAAGTTCCTAGCAACACGCAAATCAGTAGCACGAGCCGTGCTGAAGGCTTTCACACGTTCTTTTGTGCTGTTAATTGTCTTGTAAATCAACCACTGACCAAATGCGACAGCCATAAATATAAGAAAGTTAAACACAATAAAGACTCCGATAGAATACGCCCAACCTGGTGGCCGATCTCGTGTCAGGGGTAATCCCAAGCAAACACCAGTTTTAGAATAAAAGGTGCCTTTGAAGTATGATTTTATCATCACAGGTAGGATCCCAATCAAACCCACAATAAGCCAGACCAAACAAGAGACACATATTGATGATTTGGTAGTAAATCGAATTTGACCAAAAGGGTACTTGGTCACCAAAATTCTGTCTAGTGTGATTAAACAAATGAATAATACAGATGCTTCGCTAGACACTGTTGAGAGAACTCCGGCCATTTTACACCAAAAGCTGCTTCGCCAAGACTCGTCATGATAAAAATAAATTCCTCGAAACGCCAAATCAACGCTTGCAACGATTATAAGATACATACCCATTAGGAAGTCAGCTATTGCAAGATTGGTTACGAAAATACCGTATCCTAGAGTTAGTCTTTGTCTGTCATATACGAAACGATACATGAGAGAAGCCGCATTGCCAAGTAAGGAAAATAAACCAATGACCCAAAGGAGTGATCGTAGTACACTGTTTCTCATCAGATCAGAACAGGAGGAAAATTCATCTTGACGTGGGTAACAATTTTCTTCCGGAAAATTTGCAGGTCTTATGCAACAGAACTTGAAAGCGCTTGTAACAAGATTGTGTGTTATTTCTAAACCTTTAAATATGTCATCCTGAAAAAAGTGTATCTTAGTGTCATTCAAATACATATTAGAAACTGATAAGCCATTGAATGCCTCGTTATCAGCTGAATCAATTGTGCACTGCGAGAGCGCGAAGGTTGTAACAGTAAGAGACTGAAATGCATCTTTGGATATGTAATTGATGCTGACACGCGATAGTTCAAACTGTTCTAAAGACAGCAAACCAACAAAAGCTCTTGACTCAATACTGTAGATTTCATTATTACCATCAAGAAGCAACGTTCTAAGCCTGTGCAGATAGATGAACATTTCCTGTTTTATCATTTGTAAATTGTTGTATCTCATATCAAGATATAATATATTTCGCATCGACAGAAAGAAGTCAGAAGGAATTTCCAAAACGTTACAAAAAGACATGTCTAAGACGCTTAGATAAACAAGATCCTTCTCATACAGACTAAAGATTCTAAAGAAGTCAGCGTTCCGACTGATATTAAGCGATCTTATGTTATGGGACATGATAAGTGCGCTTGTATTGTCAATCACAGCTCTTCTGCAATCAGCTGTCAGTCCAATACACACACAACCAAAAGGACATCTGAAATACAGAAAATAGTCATCGGTACTATAATTAGTATTGTAAACGTGTTTAGATGCACGACTTCACTTATTAGAAAGATTGCTTCGTCTTGAATGTTTTCATTTCTCTTTTCAGTGTTGGCTGTTCTTACAGGGAATTGATACACTTACAAGGGAGGGGAGGCGAAGTAAATAAGAGAGCAGGAACTGATACAATCGTATCCACTTCAAGTTCTCAGCATTAAAATGACAAACAAACAAAATTAAACAGCAACAAAAAGAACAAATGGCAAAAGAGTTGGCATCCTTTCCCAGAAAGGTGGCATCTCAATAACGCAAACATAACTGAACACAATTTTAGCTTACTAAAATAATTGTTAAAAGAAAAAAAAAAAACATTTGTAAGATAAATACTATAGAACATTTAACAATAAAAATGCTAAACTATAATACCCCGCCATTAGTCGCGGGCAGATAACTCCGTAAAATTGACGAAATTTGCCCATTAGCAATGCCAAACCAGATCTTTACAAGATCAATGCACAAACCAAGTTTGGTAAAAATTCATTAATGTTTACTCAAGTTATCATCCAGAAACGAAAAACGGACGGATGGACGGACGTATGAATGACGGACGGACGGACAGACACACGTACGTCGAATGTGAAACCATAATACCCCGCCACTATCGTGTAGCGGGGTATAAAAAGTACCACAATGAAAGTGCTGCCTTGGAAATTTCAGTAATAAATTACTTGGGGTGTGGGGTTGGGTTTAATCTAGCTTTTCGGGATCCAAACCCTTACCCTCAGCTCCATAGTGGTAAAACATGTATTTGTTCGGTCTGCATAGAGGTCTTCTATCTCATCCATGAATCATTAAGGGCTACAAATCAATCACAGATAAAGCCTATAATGAAGCAAAGATGAGAACTAAATAGAAACAACGTGTCTAGACATCGGAAGATCCCTAGGGTATCAAAAACACCGCTGGAGTGTTGGAACAGAAAAAAACGCCAGCTGATCGGCCGAGAAATAGACATAAAACGTTTCGACCAAGACCAAGACCATTTAAATGAATAGTTTTAACTCGGGGCAACTCTGTCGAAATTGACGTTACATCCCTTTTGATAAGGGTTTTATCATGACAGGAAATAGTTTGCTCACAAGGACCCTTCGCACGTTTTCTCTCTTGTACAACATAGTGGAAATCTACCAGGTGTATCCATCATTTTATTTTAGCAAAGAGATTCATTTACCGTGGAAGCAAACTCTCTTCCGCCGTTGTGCTAAACCCAATCACTTTACATATTGCTACTGTCTAAGAATATTAAAGAAATTCTAAAGTAATAAAACATTGGTGACTTAACAACAACAGCTTTACTTTACAACCAAAATACTTGACAGTTCAGCTGTTGTCAGTGTTGTTAACGGGTTCATTTCTCTCAACGGTCATTCCTTTTAGATTCTATTTACACTTACATTCCGCTATTAAGACAATCTTTGGCATGTCCCAAAGGTTTCTATAATACAGGGACAGTGGGTTTAGAAAACAAAGGAAGAAACAACAACTATTGCCTAATTAATGCGGTTCTTAACAGGGGAATGGGGTTATTTTTTAGTGGTCGCAATAGCGGAAGTTTACTGTATCTTTAGTACAGCAGGTGTATGTGCCGTTTGGTGCCAATCGTAAAACGTCCCCATGTTCTTTACTGTAGAGTCGTTTACATTCTCTGTTCTTTTGAAGACTGAGCCCATTCCGGAACTTTCAAAAAAAATTATTGCAGGTTAGTGATAACTTGCTTCTTAAACGCTTTCATTTTTGTGAGAGAATTCTAATAAAGGTTAAAAGAAAAGTTCTCGAGTGCCACAATCACATGTCGCAGCCAATTCCTGAATTCGAGGAAGAGGAAAGAGACACAAACCAAGTACATAGACCAGCTCTCTTTTTCCCAAGCAAGATACTCGCAATGCTTAAAGGACTAAAAACACGAAAGGCAAGGTAAGACTTAGCATAAATCGCCTCGTAGAAATAACATCAAAGCTACACAGAGACAGAGCAACACTGGGACCACCGCCTTAGAACGGTCAGCAGCCGTAAAAAGCAATTTTACGGTTGACTAACTTCACCCTGGGTCCCGTTGCTACTCTTAATACAGAAATACGTAAGAATTCGATTCGCATAAGGCTGTGTCTTGTAATTGTAATATTTTCTGGGTATCTGTACTTATATTTTGACCAGTGTCTAGACTGTTATTTCAGGTCTGTTTATCAGAATACTCGGGGAAATACCTTTTTAGCTCGCCGGAACTATGTCCCTGGAGAGCTTATGTTGTCACCCAGTCGTTGGCGTCGGCGTCTATCGGCGTCCGCGTCGGTGTCGGTGTCCGCGTTAACACAATGTTTAAGTTTTCAAAGGTGTGCATAGTCTTTTAATTATTTAAGGTACTGCTTTTATATTTGGCCTACACCTACCTTAGGGTAGGACCTTTCAATAGCATATACCCCCGTTCCCAAGTTAGACCATATATGTAGGTCAAGGTCAGCTCTTACTTTGTCATTTACACCCATGTTTAAGTTTTGCGTTTAAGTTTTAAAAAGTGTTTGTAATTGCTGAAGTATTCAAGATAGAGCTTCAATATTTGGCCCACACCAGCCTTAGGGTTAGACCTTTCAATAGCACACACTCTTTTCTCAGTTTGACCTTCTGCCTAGGTCAAAGTCAGGTCATACTTTGTCATTTAAACCCATGTTGGAGTTCTGCGTTTAAGTTTTGAAAAGTGTTTGTAACTGCAGAAGTATTCAGGATACCCCTTTAATATTTCGCCCACACCAACATAAAGGTAAGATCTTTTAATAGCACAAACCCCTTCCTCAGTTTTACCTTCTGCCTGGGTCAAGGGCAGGTCATACTTTGTCATTTAAACCCACGTTATAGTTCTGCGTTTAAGTTTTGATAAGTGTTTGTAACTGCTGATGTATTCAAGGTACCGCTTTACCATTTGGCCCATAACTACCTTAGGGTAAGACCTTTTAATAGCACACACCCGTCCTCAGTTTAACCTTCTGCCTAGGTCAAGAGCAGGTCATAGTTTGTCATTTAAACCCATGTTCGAGTTCTTCGTTTAAGTTTTGAAAAGTGCTTGTAACTGCTAAGTATTCAAGATACCGCTTTAATATTTGGCCCACACCAACATTAGGGTTTGACCTTTCAATACCACACACCTCTTCCTCAGTTTGACCTTCTGCCTAGGTCAAGGTCAGGTCATACTTTGTCATTTAAACCCATGTTTGAGCTCTGCATTTACGTTTTGAAAAGTGTTCGTATCTGCTGAATTATTCAAGATACCGCTTTAATTTTTGGCTGACACCTACCTTAGGGTAAGACCTTTCAATAATACACACCCCTTCCTCAGTTTCACCTTCTGCCTAGGTCAAAGTCGTCATACTTCGTCATTAATAGCTGTGTTTAAGTTTTGAAAAATAGATAATTGCTGAAGTATGTAAGATATAGCTTTCATATTTTGCCCACACCAACCTAAGGGATTCATCATGTAAGATACAGCTTTCATATTTTGTCTACACCAACCTAAGGCAAGATATTTCAATGGCATATATCCCATCCCTCAGGTTTGACATTCTTCAGACATCAAAGTCAGGTCATACTCTGTCATGTAAGTTTAACTTCTGCATTTAATCTTAAATATTTGATAAAGATTGTTTGCTTATCCGATTAGCCCTTTCCGGCGAGCTGCGTTGTCTTCTGACAAATCTTGTTTGTAATTGATACAACCCATTTACATTATACGTTACTATATGTACCCTAAATATTGCGACCTCTTAACCCCTCATCACATTGTCCTTAAGTTTTGACAGGTTCATTTTACCATCTGCTGAGGTGTCTGTGCTAGAAGAGCGGAAAACAGTGTACACCCTGATGAGACACCGTGTTTAATCCTAATACTTAGGTAAATACAGTACATACCTAAAATTACAGAGTCGTTCGTCATCTCCCAAAGGGCACTGCCTGTAGCCATCGCAGAGATACTTTTGAGATAGACAGATATTGGACTGTAAACATCTATACTTGGCCCGACAAATCTGTTCAGGCGTGCCTGGAAGTAGTGTTGCCGCCGATGATCGAATAAAATCAATTATCAGTAATTTTTGCCGCTTGTAAATGATGATCGGAACTAGTTTTTATAATCGACTAATCGAAAAATTCTACTTTTAGATTCATATTTTTCTCATGTTTTATTTTAAAAGTTGAGAAAAATGAAATACTAAGTAGACTATTTGGGTAATATTTGACTTTTGGTCAATTAAGATGAAGACATTTGATAAATAACCTGAAATAAGACACCTTTTTTTGACAAAAAATACTGATATTATTTTATTTCTCCTTGAAAACATAAGCTCTGGGTACTCATTAGTAGCGCCTCGGCGAGGGCCTTCTAATGCGTAACAATAACATGTTTTCATGGAGAAATAAGAAAAAAAAATATTATCTGGATATCCCTCTTCTCGATCTGGAGCTATGTATAAGTAATTTGAAGATGGCTAAAATTAGAATGAATATTATTGTCTATAAGCCAATTATTAGTCGATCATCAGTCATTTATTCCCAATACTACCTGGAAGAAGACAATGCCCATTTTTTACTGCATCACGAAAACATGCCTATATAAATTTAACCCCCCGTAAACCCCATTTTTATGTCGTAAAACTAGCGTTTACAAGGGTATCCATTATTTTTCTTATTTCTGCTCAAAAACATAGATTTTGGGTACTCGTTAGAACCGCCTCGACAAGGCGGTCCTAACGAGTACCCACAATCTATGTTTTGAGCAGAAATATGAAAAATGTTAGTATTTTTATCTAAAAACTTTCAATTTTTAGTGTTGAAATTTCCGATATATTTGAATATGCGTGTTTTCTTTATGGCCGTGAAAACAAACGTCTATGAATCATAAGCACAAAAATGTGAAATTTGTTCTTTTTTTTTTGTTTCAATTGAATATGTAAAGCTGCATTTGAAAAAAAAAAAAAAAAAAAAAAAAGATTGTCTAAAATGACCAACATCTCTAAATGTGAGATCAAAAGGGTTGCACATTGGGTATATGTCATAGATTGGGATATATGAGGGTTATTTGGGATAATACCAAATTGTCTCTATTCCAGTTTTATATGTTCCGGAAGGGCGTATATTAAATGCGCGAAACCAACATCAATTTTCAAAAGTGCGAAAAATTGTACTACCAAGTGTACACAATGCATGGCTGACGCCATGAACAGTTTGTGTGGCTAACGGAAGCAGTAACGCATATTCATGCTTCCCTTTCATTAAACATTTGCGCATTTGATATAGAAAAATTGCGCAATCGTAAACAAAAGAAAATCAAGCTTTTGATATATGGGAATATATATATCTTTAGTGTATAAACAGGACTTTCACACACCATCACGAAAACACGCCTATATAATTTTGATCCCCTTTAACCCTACTTTTATACGGTAAAACTGGGGTTTACAGGGGTATATATTATTTTTCTTATTTCTGTTCAAAAACATAGATTGTGGTACTCGTTAGAACCGCATCGAGGCGGTTCTAACGAGTACCCACAGTCTACCAAAGTCTATGTTTTGAGCTGAGATATGAAAAATATCAGAATTTTTTATCTGAAAACTTTCATTTTTTTTGGTAGTAAAATTTTGAGTATATTTGAATAAGCATGTTTTCGTAGTGGCAAGAACGAGCAAACATACGAATACATACCACAGTTAACCTCCTCTTCACCATGCTCACAGTGTTTTTCGCCGTCGCAAACAAATCGTGTTTCTAAGCAAAAGCTAGCAGGACATTTGAAATAATCAGGAGGACATACTATATTTTCTGTAAAGATATCACAAAAGTCACAAAGGTAACGTTTGTTTGTTATTGTTTAAATGTAATTTCTGCTGCTTAAAGTACATAGGTGAACTCAGGAACCGATATAATCAGATTTCTATCACGCCACAGGAAAACAAACAGATGGCAAGCAGCGTTCTCAGCCTTTCCCAAAGCGGTGGCAACTCTGTTACCCCAAAATACTTGAATATATTTTTAACATCCATAATTGCTAAAAGCAAAAAAAAATGTAAGTGAAACACCACTGCATCAGAACATTCAACAAAAAATAGCATAACTAAATTACGCAGGATCGCGGGAGCTCAAGCTATCTTTATGGGATCCCAGTCCCCGCCCTCAGCTTGCATAGTGGTAAAAACATACATTTGTTCGGTTCGCATGGAGGTCATCATTTCAAATGAGACGAGGCATAGCATTTCCTACAAGACTGCATGTGTGCGCAGTTTTCGCTGTCGACTTGAAGACGCTTTGGGTCATTGACTACTGACTGAGTGTCCTTCGAAGACTAACCAGACTGCGCTATGCGCAGGCTGATCTGAGTCTTCGCTTGGCGAGCGTCCCATCATGAATGGCAGACCACAGAAGGAAGTCCAGGTCGGACCTGACAAGCTTGAGGTGGTAGCTTCCTTTTACTACTTAGGAGACATGCTCTCAGCAGCAGGTGGCTGTGAACTTTCAACCACAACACGTGTGAAAACCGCCTGGAAGAAGTTCAAGGAGCTGCTACCAGTTCTCTCTTCACGCCACCTCTCTTTCAAAACACGTGGCCGTGTGTACAGCTCTTGTGTGCGAAGCGCAATGCTCCATGCCAGCGAGACTTGGCCATTGACAAAGCCAAACTTCCAGCGTCTGCAGCGAAACGACAAGGCAATGATCAGACAGATCTGCAATGTCAGATCGCAAGACATTGTCACCACCAGGTCCAGTGAGCTACTTGTGTGGCTTGGCATTGAGGGTCTGGACCTCATTCTGAAGGAAAGAAGACCAATGGTATGGACATGTGGAACGCTCCAATGGTGCAGTCAAGACAGCCTTTGACATACAGGTTGATGGAAAGCGTGGGCCCAAGATGACATGGAAACAGCTGACAGAGAGGGATTGCAGAGAGTGGAAGCTCTCGGCCATCAACCCTCATGATAGACATACCTGAAGATCTGGTGTGCAGCAAGCCAGCTATCTGGAAGGGGGCCCACTGGTGTGGATGTTGCCCCTGTACCTGCACGTTAATCAAAAATCCGATTATGATTATTATTATGATATGATTTGAATAAGCCCTTGTTTGTGATAAAAAGAAGGAGGGATGAGGAACAAACCATGACAAAATGAACGCCACTTATGGAACCACCAACGCACGAACAAACACGAACTGCAACAGATGAACTGCCTTGGAAATGTCAGTAGAAAAACAAGACATTACGAAAACAGGCCTATTCAAATATATGGAAAATTTTACAACGAAAAAAGGAAACATTTTCAGATTTAAAAATCTGACATTTTTCATTTTCCTGCTCAAAACATACATTGTGGGTACCCGTTAGAACCGCCTCGCCTCTAACGAGTACCCACATTCTATGTTTTTGAGCAGAAATAAGAAAAATAATGTCTATCCCTGTAAACTCCATTTTTACTCTATAAAAGTGGGGTTTAAGGGGGTCAAAATTATAAAGGCATGTTTTCGTGATGAGCATCTCCAAAAAAGACGATAAGCGACGAATAGTAGAAAAGTTTTGCAATTTGGTAGGTGCTGGTGGCTGACCATTTGGGATAAGAACTCATGGATTACTTAGATGAGGTATCACGAATTACCCAAATTAAGGTGCGTCAAAACATCCAGTGCACACAAACATACCTTGACATCCTACAAAGCCACCGACTAAATTCCGACTATTCACGTTAATCAGAGGTTTATAGCAAAACGTGTATTTTGGTTTAGCTCTTTGAAACCTCATTACATGCCACTGCATTAATTATTTAATCACACCAAAAGCTGATTTGCTAAACTTTAAAAAAAGCTAACCTTGTTTCTTTTTAAAAAACTTACCTGGTTTAACTTTTTTACGAAAGTCCCTTACATCATTAATTCTCTCCAATTGTTACACTAAATAGAGAAGGTTTTCTTTGATTTTTTCCAAACTTTATTTTTGCGTGATCTTAAAGAGGATATTGTAAATATGTTTAAACTTGCATACAGTGAGCGCTGAATCAACGGATTTGACGAAAACAACCGTTCTATGAGATTTATTATGACCTCAAGGCACGTACATTCAAATCCGTACATATTTTTACGTTCATGGGTCAGCAAATGTCTCGAAAACATACTGATGGCTTAAACGAGTCTCGCGCGAAAAGTAGAAAATGAAAAAAAAATAACAACAATTCATTTGTATTTTTGAGACATTATATAAAGTAATAGCAGTCTGCAGTCATATGTATATCAGCAATAGCAATAACGATCATTGTAAATAGCCAGTCACAGAAACCTGATACACGTGCCCGATTCATGTAGTATACAGTGAACCCTCGTTCCCAAAGACGTTACCATTAAAATGAATTTGCTGTTGTACAGAATACATAATGTGCAGATTAATATGTAAGAAATATATTGTTTTGTTCTAACTTCCATTAGAACATATGTTTTGGATATTTGCTAGAATCGCCTCAATGAGGCGATTCTTACAAATATCCAAAAGATATGTTTCCTTAAAGTATTAAATACAATATTCTTGCATAATTTGTGACTAATTTTTACCTCTTAAAAGCAGGTTTCGTGACAGTCATTATAACAAATTTTGTCGTTGTATCGAGTGTCGGTATAAAGAGGGTTGTCTGTAGTGACTCTTTTCCCCCCTGAGTTTCTGATATGGACACTTTCATCTCTGAATTTGGACATATTCATTGTTGTAAATAGCGGTGTTAGTAAAAACAAATCAATAAAAGATTGTCAAACAGTGTAGATCCTGATGAGCTGGTTCGCTACGAGTCGTCTCATCTGAATCTACACTATTTGCAAATCTATCTGTAGGGATGAAAGGATTAAATACCACATAATACTTACCACAGTCTTGAAGATGTGCCAGGTTTTGACAACCGTGCATGGTTCCAAATTCCGTAATATTATACAAACATTTTGTTTCTATCGCTGCTGTTACACCATTGCCACAGACAACATCCGAAGGAGGTGCGGTGAAATCTAGAAGAAAACAAATACATGGTATTTATCCTGAACATTGGGGCAGTTTAATGTCTTACTATTTCTTACTATATTTGCCATAACATTTAAATCAAAGCACTGACAGCACTGGAAGGTCGATTATCTCTGAGTGTAGACTGGTAAAATGGTCCTGAACGGGGCGCAAGACTGTTTTATTTTATCCATAACTTCCTGTAATTCAAGTAAACAGTGCAGACCCTGATCAGATGCCGCAGAACGCGGCGTCTGATCTGGGTCTGCGCTGTTTGCCAATGTTACAATCTAGGTTTAAACAGATAACCCGCTTTATACTGCACTCTGACGTCACTGCGACAAGAATAGCGCGGCTATAAATAACCGTTACCAGGATTTTGTCTAATGCAAGGTTAGATTACACTGGTCAATGATAATCACGTAGACAATTTTAGCGTTTGTATAGTATAGCTTGATTGTAAGCAATCGACTAAAAAGATCCGTTGTATTATGTTTTGATATTTCCGAAAAAAACAAACAACAAAAAACTGCTACATGCGTGACAAGCAGTGCGGCATCTGATCTGGAATCATCATGTTTGTGCAGACCTGCTGTCCCAATACGAAGGGTTATTACGATAACGTATTTGTCTTTATTACGGTAACGTATTCGGATAAACATGTATGAGAAAATAGAGCAAAGTAGAACGCGGCGTCTAATCAGGTTCCAGACTGCCACTTACCAGCAGTTTGTTGTAAATAAGGACATTTGCTATTAGCCAAAAGATATTTCACCAAAAGTTGTTTCACTTGCAATGTTTTTGCTTTTGGCAGTTGTGCAAGTTAAGGGTGTGTTCCATAGGGTTCGGGTAACACAGCTGCCAACCCTGCTTGCCATCTATTCTTTTAGTGCTATGTCTGTGTTTCCCTTTGATGTCAGACTTGATATGAATCTGATTGTATCAGTTCCTGAGTTTCCTTATTTACTCTCTAGAATGAAACTGCCTTGTGCTTTATAGACTCTGTGGGAATAACCATGTCATACAATGTCTCACCATAATCATTTGGAACAACATTGTCAGTTAATAAGCGACAATACGGTCTTGAATTAAGAATTCCAATATCAAAGATATAGCATTTGCTATACCGTAATAACCCCCATTATTAGGATATATAAGCCTTTGCAAACAGTGGACCAGCTGATATAAAGGATAAATTCCCATAGGAAAGTGGGGGTTATACAGCAGTAGATTTGCCTAATGTCGCTAAAATGGGACGATAACCTCGGATCTAAACCCATGAGATGTCCCAATCACATGGACAGCTTTTAAGGATTTAATTACGTAATCTGGCCCCGCTGTTATAATTTTTTTCATGCTCAACTCCGCTGAGCATTAAATATTTTCTGCTTATAAATCTAAAAATGCCAACAAAACTGGCATTTTCATGGTTATAAGCAGAGAAATTTTCGTTCTCAGCTATGTTTAGCAAGAAATAATTTGCAATTGTAAGTAACTTGAGAGTTATAAGTACGAAAACATTCATGCTCAGCTGAGTTAAGCATGGAAAAAGTTTTATAACCTCGGGCCTGAATCACCAAAGGAAGAGTAACTGCAATAGAAATACTGCTTTGGAACGGAGAGCAGTAAAACTGCCGGTGACTGATATAGGGATCAAACATGGTGATTCATGCATTAATATTCACTAGGTCCTGTGGGAGGTGTTGAAAACCGAGGCCAAAGGCCGCGGTTTTTACCACCTTCCAAGGGACCTGGAAAATGTTAATGCATTGAAAACCATGTTCCATCGCTATTATTGCATAACAACTGAAAATATTTGCTACATTTCGCGTTATTTGTTGCACTATTTTGTTTCGCCTTTTCCCCGATGTCGCGCGAACGTTGTTTGCACGGACTATGTCCGTTCTAGGGCAGCGCAGTACACATCTCGTGACGGCAGCAATTCTGTGGCCCCGGTACGAGCATATTGAAAGTTGCGTAGCCGTGCATTAACAGCGCGTGAATTGCCTTGTTAATACACAGCTTTTCGCCGGTTAATGCACGGCTGTTAATAACGTGTGACACTGCTTTTTTATGCAATAATATTGGTTTTATGGACAGACAAATCTACATGCTTACACAATACCAGTTATATATAATTCTTTGGCCCGCATAGGGATTCCCTAACTCATCAGTGGATCAATAAAAAAACATAACCTTCAAAACAAAAATGGGAACTTGACTACTAATCGAGAGTCAGACCAACAGAAAACAAGTAGAACCACAGTTGGGTATTTTTAAGCACAAGCCTGCTAGAAAGCTTTCATAGAAAGCTATGGTCCGACACATCGTTCTCAGCAACTCCTAGTGGAACCCTAGTTTAGCCCTTAAAACGCCAAGAAAACCTACATCTGAAAATGTCATCTGTTTATGTCGTCTGCTGAATATTCTTGTAAACTTTTCAAACATATTTTTGCATACAGGTAAATAGTGTGGACCATGGAGCAGTCTGTTGTGGGTCCACACTGTTTGCAAAAATGACTTGTAAAATCACAAGCAGATGACAAAGCAGATGACAATTGTTGTGATTAGCAGTTAAAGGGTTAATAGTGACTGTTGCGGTTCTTCTTTGTTTGCCGCTGTGCCTTGCATTACGAAAACACGCCTATTCAAATGTACTGAAAATTTTTACCACCAAAAATTGAAAAAAATCAGATAAAAAATTATGATATTTTTCATATTTCTGCTCAAAACATAGATTGTGGGTACTCGTTAGAACCGCCTCGCCGAATCTATGTTCTTGAGCAGAAATAAGAAAAATAATGTATACCCCTGTAAACCCCAGTTTTACTATATAAAAGTGGGGTTTAAGGGGGTCAAAATTATATAGGTATGTTTTCGTTATGGTAATTATTCCTCATATTGTCTTCATGGATCAGGACTTGAATGGCTAGGTTCGTCCACAGGCAAAACCACTTAGAAATTTTTCTGAGGATTATTTCTCCATTTCGGATGAAAAAAGACGAGAGTCACTACCATAATTTGAGAGTAAAAATAGTCAGCACATGACAAAAGCTACAAAATGAATTGTGCGACAATCTGATCAGTTTTTGCTGATGGCATATGCCTTCTACAGCCTCCAGGCTATCTCAAGAGGGATGAATGAGAGTCCTTGCAAATCTGGCTGGATGTATAGGCTGATCTGAATCTTTGCTGGTCACACATTTTATTGAAGGTTTTGTCGTGCACTGCCTCAATACATGTAATGCAACAAAATGCATGTTTAGTGCTTAATGCAACCAAGGTTAACAATTCCGCTGACCTCTTTAATATCACGACGGTTAGCCTTGCCGCAAATTGAACAACAGCTCGATTATCGATCACAAACCTTTTCCAGATGACATGTTCTATGTTCGGGCTCACAGCAATCAGTGTATTTCCTCTTAAATTAACTGGCGTTCACATCGTTGTTTTGTCATATTGTTAAGAAGCTACATTTATATATTTTTTTCTTTGCTGATCCATTGGTGATTTAGGTATCTTCTTAGCAGAGCGAACAATTATATACGAGCGAGTGCTTGATAGCTACTGAACAAGGTTTTAATTTGCCAGTAATTTATATTGCAAAGCAAACATTATTATGCCGATTATGTTGCACAGCAAACATTATTATGCCAATCTCCTTTCTTGTAACTCTAGCATTGTTGTCATATTCTGCAAAAGTATTAGTAAAGATACCCATGAAAGGCCATAATCATGAAGCAGAAACTCAGAGAGAAAAAGAGAGGCACCATAAGAAGAGGAGATGAGGAACAAATAAGGACAAACCAAACGCCACGTTTTAAATCACTGACTCACTAAGAAGGACTGCAACAGCAAAACCGCACTGCAACGGTCAGAAGGAAAACTACTGGGTGCTTTAACCAGTTTTACTCGTGCGAAAACCTCGGCCTTTTCTCCTGATGCATCTTTAAACAGTACAAAAATACAAGCTAGAAAAAAGAAAAGAGGACAGACATTGAAGAGGATGACCACAAGGCTAGCATCATAACAAAAATAAAAGCCTACTGGCCAAATGTCCCCCGGCGTGTGGGAATAATTTGGAAAAAAGGGTCGTGGCTTCAGTAAAAATCACTCAACCATGACCGTGTAATGATATGCACATCTGTAAATAGTAAGCATGTAAACAGTAATTTCAGCACAAATGCTTGAAAGCTGTAGAAATTGCACTGACACGTGTTACGACCTAGCACTCCTACCCCGATTATCTGCTTTGGCAGATTATGCATAGCTTGCAGGTATATATTCAGTCTCTGACAAATGCGTCAGGGAGTCGACTCTTTGGCTTAGTGGTTAAAGCATTGGATTTTTATCCGGGAGAACCGAGTTCGATTCCCAGGAGAGGCGGAAAATTTTTTCAGCTATGTTTTATTCCTTTGTTGCGGCTTTCATGTCGTAAGAAAAAATTGAACAAGAAAGACAAATACAGAAAGAAAGAATGGAAATGGAAGAGAGGGAGAAAGACAAAGGAAGACAAATGCAGATAGAAAGGGAAAAATTAAAATTTGATGCAGAATTAAGACTGAAAGAACTAGAAATGCAAAACAAGACGGTAAAACCTTTAGACTTCGGCGTTCATTTTGATGTTACCAAACACATCAGATTAGTTCCTTCATTTCAAGAAAATGAAAGTTGACAAATATTTTCTACATTTCGAAAAAGTAGCAGAAACTTTAAAATGGCCAAAGGAGCATTGGACCTTGCTTTTGCAAAGTGTTCTGATTGGGTAGGCTCGAGAAATTTATACTCAGCTGACTGTCGGGCAGCGCTCTAGTTATGATACTGTAAAGGAATTAATTCTTAAGGCTTATGAGTTGGTCCCTGAGGCTTACAGGCAAAAATTCAGGAACTGTAAGAAAGAAAATCAGCAGACCATGTTGAATTTGCTAGAACTAAAGAACAGTTAGTTGATAGGTGGTGCTCTTCGAAGAAAAATTGGCTCTGATCATATAAACCTTAGGCAGCTCATGCTTGTAGAGGAGTTCAAACGGTGCATAAATTCAGACATTAAGTAATTTTTAGATGAGAAACAATTTGAAACTTTGGAAGTTGCGGCTAGACTTGCAGGCGATTATAATTTAACACATAAGGTTCCTTTTATTAAAAGTCAAATCCATCTAGAAGGCCATTTTCCCCACAATCAGGATCCAAACATAGTCCTAGTAATCCACAAGGCAGATATAGCCAAACATTTACTCCCAAACCCAAATCTTCTGATGAAAACAAGGATCAAAATCCCTTACCTCAACCAATTTGCAATTATTGCAAAAAGACAGGTCATATTATTTCTGAGTGCTTACATTTGAAAAGAAAGAAAGAAAAACAAGAGGGGCTTAAACCTACAGGCCTTACCTCTTTACGGTCAAAACCACAGTCATGTGTTAAGAAGGAAGATCCTGCCCAGACCAAAAGGTCTGAGACTGATTCTGTGATGGAGATTTATGGACCATTCTTATCAGACGGTTTTGTGTCACTTAATAATGATTATGCCCAGTCTACCCCAACTGAAATCTTACGAGGTACTGGAGCTTTTCAATCCCTTATTTTAGCAGATACTCTGTCTTTTTCTGAGAAGACTTCTTCTGGGACAAGTGTCCTTATTCAGGGTGTAGAGTGTGGATTTGTTAATATTCCTCTTCATAACATTTATTTATCCTCAGACTTGGTTACTGGTTTAGTGGCTGTCGGTATTCGACCTTCTTTACCTTTTAAAGGTGTTCACCAACTGTTAGGCAATGACTTAGCAGGAGATAAGGTTGTGGTAAACCCACTTTTATACCTTGTATTGATCAGCTATCTGATCCCATTGAACAGGAAATCCCTGATCTTAACCCATCTTGTGCCGTTACAAGGACCATGGCAAAGAAATCAAAATAGAATGATGGAGACATTGATTTATCTGATACCTTTTTGGGTCAGTCTTTTAAGCACGAGATTACAAAATCTCTTTCATCCAACCTGTCTGACAAGCAGACAGACTTAAGTGACAAGTCAGAGTTCAGTCATTACTCTTCAATATTAAATGACCAAGGTCAAGGTCATGACTTGGTGTCAAGGTCATAACTTTGCAAGGAACAGGATAATGATCCTGCAATTTTGCCTTTACTAGATAGGGCTTTTGACGAGAAAGAAATAGATCAAGTCCCAGTCTGTTTCTATGTAAAAATGGCAGTTTAATGAGAAATGGCGTCCTCCGGATGTCTCAGCAGAAGACGAGTAGACTTTTAACCACCAAATAGTAGTTCCAAGGGTTTATCGCCCATGAGACTCCCATGTCAGGTCATTTAGGTGTAAACAAGACCTATCACAAAATTCTGAACCATTTTTACTGGCCAGGGTTGGAATCTGATGTTTCTCAGTTTTGTAAATCTTGTCATACTTATCAGATGGTAGGAAAACCCAACCAGACAATACCAAAGGCTTATTTACAGCCCATACCTGCTTTTGATAAACCTTTTTTAGCAGAATAATTATTGACTGTTTTGGTCCCTTGCCCAAAACCAAGTCAGGCCATGAGTATCTTCTCACAATAATGTGTGCTTCCACACGTTTCCCAGAAGACATTCCATTTAGGAACATTAAAACAAAGAATATTGTTAAGGCTTTGGTAAAGTTTTTCACATTTGTAGGCCTCCGAAAGTCTGTTCAGTCGGATCAGGGCTCAAATTTCATATCTGGAATTGTTCAGCAGGTCATGAATGAGTTGGACAGTACACAATATAAGTCATTGCCTTACCATCCTGAAAGTCAAGGTGCCCTGGAAAGATTTCATCAGACTGAAAAATATGATCAGATCATACTGGTTTGATACTGAAAAAGATTGGGATGAAGGCAATCATCTGTTGTTGTTCGCTGTTAGAGAATCTGTACAGGAATCTCTTGGTTTCAGTCCATTTGAGCTGGTATTTGGCCACACTGTGCGTGGACCTTTGAAACTTTTGAAAGAGAAATTTCTCTCAAATGATGACAGTTCTCTGAACTCAGTATGTATCAGATTTAAAAAAACCGACTGCCTAAAGCTTGTGAATATGCTCGGACCAATCTTAAGTCAGCACAAAGGAAAATGAAACGTTGGTATGATGAAAATGCAAAAGAAAGAAAATTCATGCCAGGAGACAGAGTATTTGCTCTTTTGCCTATTCCTGGAAAACCATTTCAAGCCAGATATCACGGCCCTTACACTGTAGATAATAATAGTGATGTAAATTACATTGTTAACACTCCTGGGAGTCGCAAACAAAAACAGTTATGTCTTGTTAACATGCTTAAACAATAAATGGATAGGAATAGCTCTTCTATAACACTAATAAGTCCCTCAGAAACAAAGTGAAATTAACTCTGAAGACATGAATATTATCAAATCTTATCCTGCTTCATCAAAACTCCAGAATTCTGACATTCTAAAGGATCTCGACAAGAAACTTTCACATTTAGATCCAGTCCAAAGAAAGGAACTGAAACAGTTACTTCATGAATATGAACACTTATTTCCGGATATTCCTACAAGGACTGACAAAATTTATCATGATTTGAATGTTGAGGATTAACAACCTGTAAAACAGCATCCTTATAGAATGAACCCAACAAAACAAAAATATCTTAAGGATTAAATTCAGTATTTGCTGGACAATGATTTTATTGAACCAAGCCAATGTGAATGGAGTTCACCTTGCATTCTTGTGCCAAAACCTGATGGAACGATGTTCACCGATTACAGGAAGATCAATAATTTGAGTAAAACAGACACTTTTTTCATTCCAAGAATGGATGACTGTATTGACAAAATTGGAAATTCAAAATATATATCTAAATTCGATCTTCTAAAAGGATTTTGGCAAATTCCTCTGACAGAAAGAGCCAAAGAGATCTCAGCATTTGTTACTCCTTATGGATTATATCACTATAAAGTAATGCCTTTTGGAATGAAAAACTCTCCATTATTATTTCAACGCTTACTCAACACCATAATAGCTGGAATCAAGCATTGCGAGGTTTACATGGATGATGCCATCATATACAATGATGAGTGGAATCACCATCTGGGGACTATCAAAGCATTCTTTAACAAGAGGGCCATGATGGCCCTATATCGCTCACCTGAGCACACCCACCCCACACCCCCAGCAGCCATGTTTTTCTTTTTAACGCATCATGACGACTTGACTTAATCTTGAAAGGGGGTCACCAAAGGAACATTTCTGCCAAATTATATTGAAATTGGTCCAGTGGTTTCTGACGAAAAGATTTTTCAAGTGTTTTATATCGCTATAAAGCCCTACCCCCATTTTTTTTGATGAATCATGACAGCTTGAACAAACTTGGTAGAGGGTAACCAAAGGAACATTACCGCCAAGTTAAACTGAAATCGGTTCAGTGGTTTCTGACAAGAAGATTTTTAAAGTTTTCTATTTAGATCTATAGGGAAAATAAGCCCCATCCCTTAGCAGCCATGTTTTTTGACATATAAGGATTGCTTGAACATTCTTGGTAGAGGGTCACCAAAGCATAATTGAAATCAGTCAGGAGGAATTTGACAAGAAGAATTTTAAAGTTTTCTATACAGATATATACGGAAAATAAGCCCTGGCCCTGGAAGCCATGTTTTTTGACGTATCATGAAGGCTTGAACAATCTTGGTAGAGGGTCACCAAAGCAACATTCCTGCCAAATTACATTGAACTCGGTCCAACGGTTTCTTACGAGAAGATTTTTAAAGATTTTTTTATATAGATATATAGGGAAAATAAGCCCTGCCCCCCTAGCGGCCATGTTTTTGACAAATCATGACAGCTTGAACAAACTTGGTAGAGGGTAACCAAAGGAACACTCCTGCTAAGTTATATTGAAATCGGTCCATTGGTTTCTGACAAGAAGATTTTTTAAGTTTTCTATTTAGATCTATAGCGAAAATAAGCCCCACCCCCTAGCAGCCATGTTTTTTGACAACTCACGATTACTTGAACAATCTTGGTAGAGGGTCACCAAGGAAACATTTTTGCCAAATTATAATGAAATCGGTTCTGTGGTTTCTGACAAGAAGATTTTTTAAGTTTTCTATAAAGATATATAGGGAAAATAAGCCCCGCCTTCCTGGCGGCCATGTTTTTTGACGAATTATGACGGCTTGAACAACCTTGATAGAGGGTTACATAAGAAACATTTCTATAATGTTATATTGAAATCAATCCAGTGGTTTCTGACAAGAAAATCATTGTAGTTTTCTATATAGATATTTAGGGAAAATAAGACCCGCCCCTAACAGCCATGTTTTTTGACAAATCATGACAGCTTTAACAATCTTGATAAAGGGTCCCCAAGAAAACATTTCTGCCAAATTATATTGAAATCGGTCCAATGTTTTCTGACAAGAAGATTTTTTCAAGCTTTCTATATAGGGAAAATAAGCCCCGCCCCCTAGCAGCCATGTTTTTTGACAAATTAGACGGTTTGAACAATCTAAGTAAAGGGTCACCAAGGAAATATTTCTGCCAAGTTATTCCCGGTGTTAGTCTTACTCTTTGTTGCTTTGTGGTTTATTCTACGAGGCAATTTGTTGTATGTCTTTCCGTGTGTCATTTTGTTCTTGTGTTTTTCAGTCCTTTTAGTATTGCGATTATCTCGCTTAGGGAAGAGAGAGAGAGCTAGCTAATCTTAGTGCTTTTCGTACGTTTGTTCGGTTTGTGCTTGTTTGGATTTGTCGGTTTCCTCTTCCTCTTGGGGTCTGGGAAGGGCTGCGGTTTGTAATTGTGGCACTCCCTGGACTTTTCTCTTACCTTTTTTTATATTGAAACCAGTCCATTGGTTTCTGAAAAGAAGATTTCTTTTCAAGTTTTCTATATAGATATATAGGGAAAATAAGCTCCATCCCCTAGCAGCCATATTTTTTGATGAATCACGATTACTTGAACAATCTTGATAGAGGCTCACAAAGAAAATATTTTTGCCAAGTAATAATGAAATCGGTCCTGTGGTTTCTGACAAGAAGATTTTTTCAAGTGTTCTATTAAGATATATAGGGAAAATAAGTCCCGCCCCCTGGTGGCCATGTTTTTTGACGAATCCAAATGGCTTGAACAATCTTGGTAGAGGATTACCAAATTTACATTTCTGCCAAATTATATTGCAATCGGTCCAGTGGTTTCTGACAAGAAGATTTTTAAAGTTTTCTGTATAGATATATAGGGAAAATAAGCCACGCCCCCTGGAGGCCATGTTTTTTGACGAATCCAAATGGCTTGAATTATCTTGGTAGAGAATCAGCAAAGAAACATTTTTGCAAAATTATATTGAAATCGATTCTGTGGTTTCTGACAAAGATTTTTAAAGTTTTCTATAAAGATATATAGGGAAAATAAGCCCCGCCTCCTGGCGGCCATGTTTTTTGACGAATCCAAATGACTTGAACAATCTTGGTAGAGGATCACCAAAGGAACATTTCTGCAAAATTATATGGAAATCGGTCCTGTGGTTTCTGACAAGAAGATTATTTAAGTTTTCTATAAAGATATATAGGGAAAATAAGCCCCGCCCCCTGGCGGCCATGTTTTTTGACGAATTATGACGGCTTGAACAACCTTGATAGAGGGTTACATAAGAAACATTTCTGTAATGTTATATTGAAATCAATCCAGTGGTTTCTGACAAGAAGATCATTTTAGTTTTCTATATAGATATTTATGGAAAATAAGACCCGCCCCTAACAGCCATGTTTTTTGACAAATCATGACAGCTTTAACAATCTTGGTAAAGGGTCACCAAGGAAACATTTCTGCCAAATTATATTGAAATCGGTCCAGTGGATTCTGACAAGAAGACTTTTTCAAGTTTTCTATATAGATATCTAAGGAAAATAAGCCCCGCCCCCTGGCGGCCATGTTTATTGACGAATCCAAATGGGTTGAACAATCTTGGTAGAGGGTAACCAAAGGAACATTTCTGCAAAATAATATGGAAATCGGTCCAGTGGTTTCTGACAAGAAGATTTTTAAAGTTTTCTATATAGATATATATAGGGAAAATAAGCCCCGCCCCCTGGCGGCCATCTTTTTTGACGAATCCAAATGTCTGAACAATCTTGGTAGAGGATCATCAAAGGAACATTTCTGCAAAATAATATGGAAATCGGTTCAGTGGTTTCTGACAAGAAGATTTTTAAAGTTTTCTATATAGATATATAGGAAAAATAAGCCCCGCCCCCTGGCAATCTTGGTTGAGGATGACCAAAGGAATATTTCTGTAAAATTATATTGAAATCGGTCCGTGGTTTCTGACAAGAAAATTTTTTAAGTTTTTAGTTAAAAAGTCTATTTTTAGCTCCTGTGACCTAGATATGCAATGGACCGGAACCATTTGAATAACTTTGAAAAAGGACTAACCAATCAGTGATTTAGGAGGAGATGTTGTTTAAAGATTGTGAACGGACGGACGGACGACAACGACGACGACGACGGGCGGTTGATGATCACAGTAGCTCACCTTGAGCCTTCGGCTCAGGTGAGCTAAATAACTAAGTGAAGCAAAACTGACAATAAACCTGGCTAAAAAGTGAATTCTGTCATGCAACTTTAACATTTCTAGGACATATTGTTGGTCAAGGTCAGGTTAAACTTATTGAAGCTAAAGATGAAACTATTTTAGATTTTTCTGTGCCCACATGCAAAAGACAACTGATGAGATTTCTTGGTATAGCCGGTTATTACAGACAATTCTGTAATAATTTTTCCGTCATGGCTGAGCCACTGACTCATTTACTTAGTAAAAGAATGAGGTTTAAGTGGACCAGTGATTGTCAGAATGCCATTGATAAACTAAAAGCTATACTGAGGAGTGAGCCAGTTCTCTTGGCACCAAATTTTAATAAAGAATTTAAGCTAGCCGTAGATGCGAGTGATGATGGTGCAGGAGCAGCTGGGAGGGCGCGCATACCAACTATATCGGACCCCAAAGGGGCTCTCACGTAGACAAACAATTGCCAATTCTTTATGTACGTCGAGACGCTGCCACGTAGACAAACAACTGCCAGTTCTGTATGTACGTCGAGACGACTTCCTCGGGCGTGCGGCCGCGCTTCGGCTCTTCCTGAGACCCCCAAGTGAGCGTAGTGAGAGCCAGAGCCCCTGGGGACGGCCCCCACCTCGCCGGCCCAGGGGCTCTGAACGCAAAAAAGGGAGGAACTTACCTGATTCACCGATATCCAATTTATCTGGTGCCCACGATATTACGACGTTATAGGATTATATGCGCTGGAGTGCACAGTAGTAATTTACCTGATTGTGTATTTCAACGCTCTGAGTAAAAATTTCAGCAGACGACATATTGATATATTTCTCTCAGAAAAACAGGATTTGTCACAGACAGGTGGCTCACCCCCAGGACTGGGATGTGAGTGTTAAGAATTCTACCCGGCTCCCGTGGACCGGCATCTGCTGAATCTGCCTATAAGCATGGTAAGGGTTCTTATAAAATGTGTATAAAGGTTTATCTGTATCGATTCTCTATTGAATACCGCTGGTTTCCTGCTTCGGCATAGATTTCTATTGAATACCGCTGGTTTTCCGCTTCGGTTATTGCACTAACAACAAGCTTTTATATGTTAAATTTACAGATATTTATCGCCCTGCGGGGCACTGTACAGGTTTAAACGTAGAGCTAGATAAGATTTAAAAAACGAAAAAAAAAAAAAAAATGACCAGGACCTCGTGTGTGTGTGGGGGGGTGGGGGGGGGGGGCTTTTGCTGAATTTTGCTGAATTTTTATGCGTGAGATCGAATCCTGGCGAAGGACTTTTATTTTTTTTTTTATTCTTCCACTTGGGAAACTCTTCAGCTGCTCAAAGGGTCGGACCAGCCTGCGCTCTTTTTTTTAATGCTTAATAAACTCGTCTGCTGCTCAAAGGGTTGGACCAGCCTGCGCTCTTTTTTAAACGCTTAATAAACTCGTCTGCTGCTCAGAGGGTCCTAACCAGCCTGCGCTCTTTTTTTAAGCCCGCGAACAAGATATATTTATCGAGAGGTGCCACTGTTTCCAGCAGCTCGGAGCTCTTCCAAGAGCTTGGTACGGGCCGTTAACATCGCCTCGTCTCTCAAAGATTCATGAGCTGTTTTTTTTTTTTGTTTTTTTTTTTTTTCGTTCTCGGCCAGACCCCCGCCCTGATTCTGACGCCACGACAAATCTTAGCCTTCATCTGGTCGTACTTGTCGACAGAGAGAATCAGGCGAAACTCCTCCTCGGAGATCTTATCGTCGGTCAGCGCGGTCGAAATGCTGTCTGCGATTATGTTTAGCTTCGACTCAGCTAAGACACGGATCTGGTCATGTTTCCTAGCTTTGACTCCGCCTCCGACCAATGAATTTTCCGCCGGCTCCCATCAACCCACACAATCGCTCCAGCCTGTAAGCCAATGGCAACAGGCACCGCGATGATCATTGACAAGAGTCCAATGCCAGAAGCAGCCAACCCTACGCTAGCCGCTGTGAGCGCGGTGTCAAGTCCGTCTGCGACGTTGGCCCCGCGCCGGTATTTCTTGTACAGCGAGGCTTTGAAGTCCCGTTAATTTTCGATGCGGGGTCTGACCTCGTCCACGTGCTGAAGTCGGTGATTGTCTCGTCGACTCAAGTGGTGGGTAAAGTCCCATCGTGCTTAACTATCACCGCTGTCGGGCAAAAGGTTCAAATGGCCGAGGACCATCGAGCTTTGGTCTGAGGTGAGGTCTGCGGGCGTGAACCTCAGCCTTTTGAGCTCGACCGGACCAACATGGATCTTGCTGATATCCAGAAAGCGGTGCTCAGCTTCATGCCGGACCCCCCCCCCCCCCCGCAACACACACACACACAAGGTAAAGCGCACCAGAGGTCGCTCCCGAACTCTGATGAAGGCCCAAAGTTCTTTCTGCGCGTGCGCGCAGGTCCATTTGAGCTTGAAGCCGGGTAAAACTTCAACGAAGTCGTCGGGCGGGTCTCCGAGATCACCTCGAGGAGGATTGTTGATGTGGGCTCTTTTCCCGCGCCGATGATTCCCACTGGAGAGAACTCGGATACCATTTTTAGAATCCCCTCCCGGCTATTACTTGTTTTCAGCGTGTACTGCTCAGAAGACCACGTTTTTGGTCTCAGGAACGTAGGAACACAGCCGGGTGCCGGCATTTGTCACCTTCCGAACCTTGTGTTCTCGCCCCGTTGCGACGTAGGGAGAGGAGATTCGAATGTCGATCAGTCACCCTGTCTGTTGTGTGGGGTCTGCAAAGGCCACCCACTTGCTCCCTCTGGGGACGGCATATGAAACATCGACGTCGCTCAACTCTTCGAGCTTCTGCGCCCCACCTCCCTCTTGGGTGGTGACCTTTTTTCGTTTGTACACTCCGTCGGATAGCTCGAAAACGTACATCTGGCCCTCTTCCCCACCCTTGTCAAAGCCCTCCGTGTCGCCGAGATCGGAACAAGCCACCCCGGGTCATTTCCTGGCGCTCCATGGGCCACCCGCGTCACCCATTTCTTCTTATGTGTAGGACTGCACTCAAATAGTCGAAATCTAAATTTCTGCCGCCCGTGTCTAATATCGTGAGCGTCAGCTGGGAAAGAGCCCCCGATGCCAGCCGTTTGTACTGCAAGACGGAGAATGTCTCTGTACGACACGCCCCCACCCCCCTCCCCCCCCCCCCACGCACCTTTCGTTCTCGACGGGGATGGATTTCAGCAGTGTGGAGGGGCGACCGTTGTGGAGGTTCTCCGACGTACTGACCTCGGCAAGATGCACGCAGATCTCCCGATGGGTGAACAGACGATGAGGCTTGTCTGCAATGTGGCTCTGGTCGGGCTCAAACATCTCTCGAGAGAACCCTAAGAGGTCGGCCAGCTCGCGATTCAGCACCAGGCGTTTTTTTGTTTTTTTTTTTTTTTTTTTTTTTTTTTTGAGGAAATCTGCAGGCGGCCGGTTGGGACATGCAAACTGAGTTCAGCATCCAAAGGCGGAACGCCCCTTTTTCCAGCTCACAGACGTTATAGTACCCTTTGGGTATGCCCAACACAGTGCGCCCATCAAAGTTGCCATTCCCTAACTCGGCGCTGATATTGAGCCAGCGGTGGTAATACGTGAGCTCACAGAGAGCGACCTCCAGCAGTGCCGGGAACAGAGACCGGTTCCCCATTTTGAATGTCGGTGAGTGTGACGTACATAGTGATGGACAAGAGGGCCTACTCGTTCAAAAGCTCTGCAACATATCGGGCGTGGCCCATTTCAAAGAGAAGCAGGCGTCTCTGGCCAGCCAGAAGATTTTGGTTGATGACATAGGAGGTGACTTTCAGGCATCTTTCCCAGACATCTTCGCCAATTATCAAAACCCCCGCTCACTGGAGACATCAATATGGGAAACAAGGCGTGGGACAACTGGCAACACGCTCCGATGACCTGGTGGCAGTGCCAACTGAACTTCGCGGTTTGGTGCGCGACTGCCGGCTGCGGGGTCTCTGCTGTTGACCATCTCCAAGCTAAAGACCCCCTCCTTGCGAGTCTGTATCGCTTCCATGTTTACTATGTGACCAGGCGTCTGCTTGTGGAGCTAAAAGTCGCCCTTCCTGGAGACCAATCTCATTCTTGGTATCAGAACGCCTACAACGCCAAGGCCTACAAGCGGCTCTGCACCGAGTTCGGAGTTTCGCCTGATACAGATTGGAGACAAAAGCTAGACCACGGGTGCCAAGGCCTCGGATCTTGGAGCACGTATATGGAGCCGTCGGGCGCCTACCGGCATGCGCACTAGTCCGATGGCCCCTTCTTCCACTCAAAGGACGCCATCCGCCATAACCGGAACATATCAGGGACGTGGACGACGTTCATTCTCGATAAATCAGAAGGCTTCACGCAAGCAGGTGTGGAGCGCCTCAATGACAGTATACGGACGTATGTGTGGGTTATCCTGGGAGCGCAAGCCAAGACGCGCTCGAACATTCTCAAGGCCGGGACGGGGTTCGACGCCCAAAAGCAGTTCCTGGCCAACGTCGAAGACGCCATCGCCTCGCCTCGCCCGTCGACATCCCCAGCAGCATCGCTCGCTATCAGAAGACGCTCATGCATCAACCCCTCTGGACCGTCTTCGGGATAGGGCTCTACCTCGCCCCGAGCGACATGAACGTCCGGGCAATGTTCAGGGCTACAACAACGAAATCGTGATCGCTGGATCTGAAGCAGCCATCGGCCACAACCCGGGGATTAACGAATCTGAACAGATCGGCAAGACCGCAGGTGATAAGTCCTTCGAAGGAAAAATCGCAGCACCAGCCGGGACTGATCACAAGGGGCCACCGAGGGGCAAACCTGCAGCTGATGTTGCGGAGCAACGGGGTCATGCTGCTGATGTTGCGGAGCAACGGGGTCAAGAACAACACGCGTCTGGTCGCGCGGCCGCGGCGAGCCACGAAGACGAAAAAACGGCTCTCATAGCCGTAGGGGTCGGGGTTGGCCTAGTGGCGCTTTGGTTGGGGTCTCGCTAGCCAGTCCCTTGTGGCCACGAGAAAGAGCGCCCCACGCCGATGACCAAGGCCCACACGTTGTCAGCGAGCCAAGTCGCGGCCTTCCCTAACGTGCGCAGGAGCCAAGAGACGATTGCGTCTATGATGCCGGGCAGGGCCGCAGCGGCCTTGCCGGCTAAATTGGCCAGGGCACGCCCAAGGGCCTGTAGGTGCTTTTTTAAATACTCCTTGACCCCGCCCTTGTCGGATGGCTTTGGAGCCGACGATGAGGTGCCCCCCCGCTGCTCCGCCAGTGACAGCAAGGACGAGAGTGCTTATCGCCATGCCGATTGCTGTAAGGATGCTCGCGATCGTAATCCCCTGTTCGCGGAAGAGAGTTCGAATTCGCTCAGCCAGCGTCTTGTCTTCATGGAGGAGCCGCCTGATGGTCTCAAGAATTCTGTTGATTTGCGACCGGAGAGCTGCTTTATTCGTGGAGAGGGCTTCGAGCCTCGCCTGCCTTTCGAGCTCGATGTCGGAGACCTCGCCTTTAAGCTTCTCCATTCGGTCTCGAATATCTTGTTGAATTTCGGTGTCGTCCGTTTCGGTCAGTTTTCGGCGTTCCCTGGCCAAGTGCTTTTCGACTTCGGATTTCCGGTCGTCGATGGCGCTTAGCTTCGCGAGGTTGTTAGCGAGCTCGTCCCTCGATCTCGTCATGGCCTCCCAAACTCCGGCCAGATCTCTTCTGGTCTGGGAGACCCAGGCCACGTCAATTTGCGTATCACTAATGGTCTTCAATGCGGTTTCGACGGCTTCTAGGCTTTGATTTGTGGTATCAGCCACGCCAGAGAGGTCCTTCAGCTCGATGGATTCAATGTCTTTCGGGAGGGCTTCCTCTGCATTCTGGAGTGTCTCTACGGCCTCTCTGCCGAGCCTCCGCGATACCCCCGGTCTATAATCAGTGAGTCCCATTGATCTCCGCAGTGCATATGCGCCACCAGCCCCGTATCTTCGGGCCAGCGTCTCTAGACCCAGAAACCGGACTTTTCCCCTCGTCGCAGCAATGGAGATCTTCTTGTCTTCAGGTGTCCAGTAAAGTGTCTTACCGTCGGAGTCGATCCCGACCTGGCTATAGTCGATCCTGCCTTCGGGGCGCAGCCCATAGGTGCGGCTTACTTCGTTGTAGAAAGTAACAACCAGGCGCTTCTTCTGGCCTCGAGCCCTTCCTGTCTCAACTCGTCCTGCAAGAACAGCAAACGGTTCCCGGGCGTGTTTAGCCCCACCTGGACGTCAAACGATGGCTCCATAACGTGAGGGGGTGGGGGCGGGGGGCGGGGAGGACTAAATCATCGTCTTCTCCAGGCCCGTCAGGGTCGAAAGTGGGGTTCTCGAAAGTGGCGTCATCCATCGCGGCGTCGACAGTGGATGCTAATTTGAAGGTTGTTGGGAAGGTTCAAATACACCATTGCTTCGAGCAGTAAATTCGGGCGCAAGCTGGGGGTCTAAGGCGTGCGGCAGTCTGTCGTGATAACCAATAACCAAAGCACGATTGATCAGAATCAACAGCTGCTGGTTCGATTCCCGAACCTCGGCGCGCACGACGTGATCGTTCCAGGGACTGCCCGCCTGGCCTTCAGAATCACGCTGAATAGTGAAGATGCGAACCGGACCGTGGTTCAGAACCTGGGCCGCGCCATCGTGAAGAATGTGATCAAGATCACCGGCAATGAGGTGATGTCCGTCGACGACAGTGACGTCTTCAACTGTTACGGCGATCTCTGAAAGATGGCCTTGGAGAGGAAAAATGACCAGTACCAAGGCATCGATACGTCTGGTAACCAAAACGCAGCGCGGATTCGCATCGATGCCGGAAACAAAGATGAGACAGTCGCGGCCGACAAGGTCATCACCGATGCCTTCGGCAACCGCTTCTACATCCCGCTCGATTTCGCGCTGCTCGAGGGCCACATGCCGTTCTATCAAAGCGCGCTTGGAGACGGGCTGGAGTACGAACTCACCTTCAACGACTACAGCCGCGCAATTCGGGCCACAGATGATGCCGACACCTCATACGACATTGAAAACATCAGTCTAGATTATGAGATCGTCACGCAGCCAGAGCTGACTCGCATGATCGCCAATCAGTACAACGGCCGCCTTGCGATCCTCTATGACCGGATTCTGAGTCACCGAAAAATAAGCACAGACAAGAGCGACACCCTCTGGAATATCAACCTCAACGTGCCCGCCCGCAGCATAAAGGGGGTCTTGATGCTCTTTCAGGACATTGCCGCGCAACAGCCCTTCGCTCGTAACACGGAGTTCTTCTATAAAATAACGGTTGAGGTCACGATCGAGGGGATCCCCAACCAGTTTAGTCAGGGTATGCGTGCCTATCAGATGTGGGACGAGACGAAGAAGTTATTTGCAGCATCGCCCGGCAGGAAACGCCACCCCGAGGTGGCAGTGGTGGCGAAAGACCTTGGTCTCGCTGACGTCTCTCTAGGGGAGTTCTTGACCAACAAGGTCGCTCTGTGGCTTGACCTCAGGACAACCGATGATGACCGGCTTCATGGCAGTGGCCGCCGCATAGAGAATGCGAGCGAAGGAGTAACCATCCAGTTGACTAAGACGGCAGAAGCGGCCGGCGCTTTGAACATCTACCTCTACATCAACATGGACGCCCAGCTGAACCTCGAAGATGTCCGGTTCGTCTCAGCTGTTTATTAATCATCTTCTGCCCAAGGGCGCCAATTTGGCAATTGTCTGCGGGAAGACAGGATGCGGAAAACCCGTTTTCATCCTGTCTCTGCTCGAAGAAGGCCCCTACCGGGGGTTCTTTCGACACATCGTGGTCCTGTGCCCCACCATAGAGCACAACAAGACCTACAAGCAGTGCCCCTGGCTCTGGACGGACCCTGAGGTCTACGTTCTAGACCCCGGTGAGCGCCTTCACGATTACCTGCGGGCCTTCTACCTGGTGTTTAAGGCTGAGCCAACACTTTATAATTGACGACTACTCGGCCACCAAGGCTCTGACGAAGAGGAAAGACATACTGTCGTCAGAGTTAGCGTTCTCGGGCCGCCACGCCAACATAAGCGTCTGGGTCCTCACCCAGAAATACAACTCAGTTCTGAAGGACTTGCGCGAGCAGACGCGCTGGGTCGCACTCTTTCACTGCAAGGATCGCGACTCCTTTGAAGACTGCCTGCGGGAAAATGACGTGATATCGACTCGAGAAAAGCGGGCGTTGGTGCGGCAGCAGCTAGCCGAGAGAAAACATACCAAGCTTCTGTTGAAAACAGATCAGCCTGCTGCTTATATAGTTGTGTAGCAATGCTTCCTGTTACTGAAGGACTGCTGGTCGCCGTGCTTGGCACGCATTTGGTACTGCTGGTTTTTGAAGCTTGGCAAATCGCACAGTGTCGCCGAGTCGCACTCCATATTTGACGGGCCCGTCGGCTTGTAATAGGCGAAATGGACTGTGACGAACTGATTGATGAGCTGATGTCAATTGCTGACCCGCAGGGTCAGCGGCAGGGCGCTGGTCTAGCCAAGGGGGCTCCACCGGCAAACGCCCCAGCGGCGACGCCAGACGCGCCGCAGGAGGATGAACGGGTGCAAAACCACCGCAAACGGCTCGCTGCCATCCCGGCGGGAGGCCAAGCCGGGCAGTACGGACTGGTGGTCCGTGGGAAAGCATTCACCGGCGATCAAATCGACGCTCTGGACAATAGCGAAATCGAGAAACTTTACGCCCGCTACGAAGCAAGGCTTGGGGCGGCGATGACGAAGACGCTAGGGTCTGCAGCGCTCCAGCTTTTTATGCGGGGATCGCGGCCATGTTTCTCCCGATCGAAAACCAGCCAAGGCTCATCGCCGACCTCGAGGGAGATCCCTTTGTCGGACACGCGCTTAGCAGCGCGACCTGGGAGCTATATCACCATTATGGCATGTTCTTAGCACCGTTAACCGCTGTGCTTACCACCTTGAAGCACTGCCAATTTGGACACTGCTGCGCTGTTAGAGTACACGATGGAGGAGACGAAGCAGGAGAACCAAGAGACGGCGGAGGAGCCAGCACAGAGTCCTCCAGTGGAAAGAGCTACGGAGAAAGTTAAGGATCCAAAAAAAAGTGGCAGCCGGGCGTGACGGCGCTGCCGCCCGAAAGGCAAAGCAAGAAGAACGACTTCTCTAGCAGCTTCGAGCAGCCAAGGAATCATTTCGTTGACTGGCAAAAAACCCTCTGATGCCATCAAGGCCAAGACCGTGGCGCAAAAGCCTCCTCTGTAGTTTCTGGCCGCCCAGTTGGTCTCGAGGAGCAGAAAGTCCCCTCGGGAGTTGGCGTTTGCTATCTGTACCAGCCTGGCGAGCTGGAAGGTGGCCGTCGACACGCTACAGACCCCATGTGGTCTCTTAAGGTTCACCGGGTCGGACGCTCGGTTACCAAGCCCGATGAGCCCGTGTTGTATTACTTGCAGGATGGGCCGCCGCGTGGTTTTGTCAGGGAGGAACTCCTCGTAGTGCCGCCCGACACTCAGCTTCCTCCGGATGGGGTTCTCAAGCGCTGAGCGCTGCTGCTCCTCTCTTTCGGTTGCACTCGGGACAGGTCAGCCTGACGTTATCGTGGATGTTGCCCGCGGAGTTGTCGAACCGGTCGACACTGAACTGCTGGGTGTCCTTTGGCCGGTAAGCCCATAGGAGCTCAATGTTGCACGCGGCACAGCGATTGTTCTGGGCCTCCTTCAGTGCTAGGATGTGATCAACCTTCAGGCTAAACCTGAGCCCCTTGGCCTGGTCCTGTCGCTTATAGGCCACCAGCTTCCTCCGGATAACTTTGCGGAGCGTGCACCCTCAGAGCCCTCCTTTGGGGGACAGACTACCCTCTCGAGCTGGTGCATGTACTCCACTCTTGACACAGCCAAATACGAGAGATTTGACCACTGGAGATAATCATCGATGATCCAGACTTTCTGGGGATCTGCGACGGTGAGACCTTGGCTCGAGTGGACTGTGATGGCATAGCCAAGAGCCCATCCCGGTCCCACTTGCCGTCGAGGACCTCGCGGGCATATTTCAAGGGCACCTCGACGACGACGTCGTTCAGGACGAGCTCCTGCCGGTCTGGCTGCCGTCCAGCAAGGGCCCGGGGATGGTGACCACGATGTTTTGCCGCCGAGTGTCTTTGGGGCGGTATAGTAGAGGTACGGAAAATTCTTCTCATTGCGCTCGAACAGCAGCCTCTGGTCCCGGTCGCGAACCTTCTGCCTCGAGGTCAAGATGAGATCATATGGCTTCCAGGCCTCCACGAAGCGTTCCAACCCGAGGCAACCAGGAAGCGCCTTTCGTACCTCTCGGCACTGGGTTTTGTCTGGCTGCAGACGGATGGCCTTTTTGAGGGCCTTCAGAAGGGGGTCTTTGGCTGTGGTCTACCTCGACCGGCATGCCCGCGGAGCCAGTCGTGTGGCATTTCTCCGGCGATTGGGGGCGGCTGCCCCTGGTCGCCGCAGCAGATGACCTGGACGCCCCGACCCTCGAGCCAGTCGAGGAAGGTTTCCAGAGTGGGGCGGGGCACTGTGCAGACCTCGTCCCAGATGATCAAACGGGGAATGAACTTCTGTCCCATCCTTTCGGGCGCCCACTCTGTATCTGCGATCTGGGGACCAGGCTTGCTGGAACCAGGATAGTGAAGAAGGCCGCCCTCTTTTCGGGACACAAACACTACCTCCTCGGCTGGAATTTCATCCCCGTTAAGATCTAAGCTTGGGGTCACGTTACTGTCTATTTCTAGGAGGAGGTCCTCACCTTCCTCCCAATTCGTTCCCGCGCAGAAGACCTTTAAGGTCTTCCCGAGGTATTCAGGCTTGCTCTGGAGAAGGACGAGATCTTCTTCGGTTGCTCGAGCAAGTTTAACGCCAGAGTATCGGAAGAAACTGTGGTAAGTTTGGGATTTGAGCCCCGAGCCCGCATCTCTTTGGCCAGGATATGGGTCGGGGTGAAGACAAGGGGGTTTCTTGTACCGAAGAGCTCGATCGCTCGCGTGGTTTTGCCGCTCCCCCCGCCGCCGTTGAGGTAGCTCAGCTGATGTCGGGTCAGAGGATCGTCGTGGCGCGGCGCGTTGCTGGGAGTGAGGTCCTTTTTTGTTGCTTTGTAGTCAGGCTTGGCGAGGTAGGCTGCGTGTTCCATTGGCATGTAGAGGCTCTCGCCCTTCTCACGCCACTGGGCTGGGGCAATCACATCTCGTGGTGGCCTCGTTGTTGCCTTGTCGTGGCAGGTTAGACAGATGCGGCAATACCCTTCTGGGTGCACCAAAAGCGGGACCGGTGTGGGTGGCTCACGCCGCTGGCGCGGAGCCGGTGTGGGTGGGATCTCTCCAAGAGCGCTCAGGCCTTCCGCATAGGTTTGTGGCGCAATAGCCCTTGATCGAAGCAGTCTAGCGAGATGCTTCACTGCGTCATCCATGCTATCGTGGTGTGGGTATATCCCTTGGATCGCTATCTCTAAATGGAAGATGGTGTGGGTATATCCCTTGGATCGCTATCTCTAAATGGAAGATGGTGTGGGTATATCCCTTGGATCGCTATCTCTAAATGGAAATTTCGATAGCGGCGAGGCGCGCAAATTCCTTTCGTGCCGCTCTTGCTGCACGATACTGCTCAATCCTATACCCGCACTGACAACAGAGCTGTTGCTTGTTAGTAAACCCTACCCCACAACCCCGGAAGGGCTGAGTGAGTGAGCCTTTACGGAGTCTCACCAGATGAACTTTACAAAAGTCCGTAAGACAGCTTTTACCACAGAGCTCCGTTGAGCTCAAGGTCAGCCATTTGCATGTGTTGTGTCCCTTAGGCATGTTGCTTGTAGTGGTATATCCTAACTTATTTAATAGCCGGGTCGGCGAGGGTTGGGGTGGGGTCGTCCCCAGGGGCGTAGGCTGGCCGACCCTACCAGCTCCTCTGGTGCTCGGGCGGTTGTCATGTTTCTTCGAAACGCCGCCCGTCAGAGCCCCTGGGCCAGCGAGGGTGGGGGCCGTCCCCAGGGGCTCTGGCTCTCACTACGCTCGCTTGTGGGTCTCAGGAAGAGCCGAAGCGCGGCCGAGCTCTGCGAGGAAGTCGTCTCGACGTACATACAAAATTGGCAATTGTTTGTCTACCTGGGAGCGTCTCGACATACATACAGAATTGGCAATTGTTTGTCTACGTGAGAGCCCCTTTGGGGTCTGCTATAGCTGGTATGCTCGCACTCCCTGCTGCTGCAGGTGGTGTATTGCTGCAAGAGGATGACAATGGTGTGGATCATCCAGTTTGTTACTTTTCCAAACCGTTTAACAAGCATCAAAAGAATTATTCTACAGTGGAGGAAGAATGCTTGTCTTTCATTCTTGCTCTTCAACATTTTGAAGTTTATCTAACTTCTCCATCCTCGCCTATTGTTGTTTTTAACGATCACAATCCACTGACTTTCATCTATAAGATGAAAAACAAGAATCAGAGTTTGCTCAGATGGTGTTGTTACAGGAATACAATCTTGACATCAGGCATATCAAAGGAAAAGATAATATTATTCCTGATGCCTTGTCTAGAGCATGATGTCTTGATTTGTGGTTTCCTGTAACTTGCTGTATATAAGATAATAATTGACTTTATCAGTATTTTATTTTATGATGATTTCATGGCAAAAGAAAGCTTTATTATGTAAATCTTTCTTTTCCTTGAAAAGAGGAAGTGCTATATATAGGTACTCTCATGCACAGAGATTTGCTATCTCCATTTTTTTTCGTAGACAAACCTCTGTTTTATCTTCCACCTTTCATTGATAATTGCTTACCCCGCAGCTATTTATACTCAGAGGAGTCTCCTTCAGCTGAAGAGCCAATCAGAGCACATGTTACAACCAAATCACTTAGCTACCATGTGATACAAACACACATCAACTGCTATCAGTTTATTTATGTTACGTTGAGCAACAGATCAGGTAGGTATTTGGTAATAATTTAGGAATAATTTTCTAAGTTCTGTATAAAAACATGTGTTGTAGGTATTCATTAGAAACGAGGCAGTTCTAATGAATGGTGAAACAGATAGTCTTAAGGCGAAACAGATAGAATTATCCCTAAATTATCACAAAAAAAAACTCTGAAAAAAAAACCAAAACAAAACAAAAAAAACAAAAACAAAAAACACTCGCTTTATCTGTTTCTCTGATACCGTGTTGAAATAATGTTCTTATATTAACCCTAGTCCTGCTGAACCCGGATATGCCCTGACTTTGCAAACAATGTAGATCCAGATCAGTTGGCTTCTTCAGAATCTGAAAAGGCTAGTTATTGTTTTATTTCGCAGGACAAACTGCAGACAGATTGTAAATATTAGGTTTCAAGACACACACACAAAAGCCCCGGGTTAAATTTAACAAAAACGTTTGTTCGGAAGAAAATCAGCCAATACCTAGTCGTGTTACGAAACGTTCGGCTGAGAGCGATACAAAGCGACTATTGGGGAAATACTGAAATATAAAGGTCATTACAGAGTTCAAATATCGTAATGAATAGGGTGAAAATTCAGCGCGTAATTGAAACGAAGTGGAAATTGTTAGCGCTGATAATTGAGCGTAATATATAGGGTGTTCAATTATTTTAAGCATCATGTTTACTATGTTTCCATTAATAACTTTATTTACTATATGTCTATAAATAACTTTCTGGAACAACATGTTTACAATAACATGTTGTTTCTGTCCTTGATTCTGGACTAAGTTATTTTTGGCATGTCATAGAATATTTAGAAGTTTACTGAATGAACCCGGAAAATAAGAGATGCCTGTAGTAAATTATTTTTCTAGAACGTTCTTTGATATTATATTAGGAGAAAATATCTCTATGCTTCACTCTTTAATTGCACGACGACGGTTCGGGCCTCAGACTCAATGACGGCCTCTTCGTAAAACTTTAACCAGTGTGTTGGGGCTTGACGATATGTCTTTGGCTTGGCCCGCCGTGGTTCAACTATTGGTTTTCGTTTACTCTGGTATACAGTAGAATTAGCCATGAGTCTTTGTTTATTATAGTGATTAATTTGATTTTTATGTTTTCGCTTTGATGCATTGACTGAGTTGGGAGCCTTTATGCGAGCCGATTTTTTATGTATTTCTGTATTAAGAGTAGCATCGGGACCCAGGGTGAAGTTTGCTAGCTGTAAAAGTGCTTTAAACCCCCCCGGTGGTTCGTTCTACCGACCGTTCTAAGGCGGTGGTCCCGGAGTTCGTCTTACTCTTACTCTGGTTTATTCTACGAGGGGATTTGTTGTGTGTCTTTCCGTGTGTCATTTTGTTGTTGTGTTTTTCAGTCCTTTTAGTATTGCGATTACCTCGCTTGGGGAAGAGAGAGCTAATCTTAGTGCTTTTCGTACGTTTGTTCGGTTTGTGCTTGTTTAGATTTGTCGGTTTCCTCTTTTTCTCTTGGGGTCTGGGAAGGGCTGCGGTTTGTGATTGTGGCACTCCCTGGACTTTTCTCTTACCTTATTTTCATACGGGCATCTTTGTGTACTTTCACTGGAATTATTCTATACTGGATTACTATGATTTTTCATTCATTTTGGACTTAAATTCTGTATTAAGGAACTTTAAATTGTGGGATAAGAAACTGATATTCAACGGATTTGTTTAATAAATTCTTCTGGATTATTTCTGAGGGACTTTCTGGCATAAACTTGAAAGGTACTGTTTACTTAGATTCTTTAGCTAATCTTAGTGCTTTTCGTAAGTTTGTCCGGTTTGTGCTTGTTTAGATTTGTCGATTTCCTCTTCCTCTTGGGGTCTGGGAAGGGCTGCGGTTTGTGATTGTGGCACTCCCTGGACTTTTCTCTTACCTTTTTTGAATCTTGTCTTATTTTTTTTTTTTTTTTTTTTTTTTGTGAATAAATATTGCTAATAATTTAAAGCTTGTTGCTGGTTTCACTTTCATTTCTTTCTCGTTACGCCTGGCTCGTAAGACAAGACTTTTTCATAGGTAAAATTTAAGACAAAGGGCCGTAGCTCCTGCAACCAGGTATCTTTTTTATACTTACTGGACCTAGAAAAACCTAAGTCGAAAAAGTGGAAAAGTTGATAAAACTAGTGGAAGGAGAACTCCAAAACTACACGCACACCTACAGTCCAATTAGAACCAGTATGCATAGTTTAAAAATGATCGGTGGAAAACTGTAGACTGAGTTGCGCCTAAAAAGTATCTACTCTAATACCAATCGGATCTAAAAAAAAAAAAAAAAAAAAAAAAAAAATCGAAAGAGTAGAAAAAAGTTGATAAAAATTAATGGGAGATTAACCCCAAAAGCATTATGCGCATCCTCAGATCGTGTTAAAAACACCCGCAAAGCTTCAAAGGATTGGTATAAAACTGTAATGGAAGTTGTGCCCACAAACTATCCACGTCATCGTGTTACACATGAAAAAACTAAGTTGAAAAAATGCAAAAAAATGAAAAAAGATAATTCCGAAACCACACGCAGATTTTCAGACGTAGGACAAGTATGCATTTTTTCCTAATGATCGTTGGAAAAGTATAGGAGAAGTTGCGCCCACAAGATATTCTAACACTAACCGGACCTGGAAAAACTAAGACGAAGACGTGAAAAAAAAGTGAAAAAAATAAGAGGATAACACCAAAACCATAAGCAAACCTTCAGGCTAAATAGAACAAATATGCTTGGTTTCAAACCGATCGATGGAAAACCCTTGGAGGAGTCGCGCACACAAAGCATCTATTCTAATAGTAATTGGACCTGGAAAAACTAAGTCGAAAAAGTGGTAAAAGTTGATAAAAACAATAGGAGGATAAACCAAAAACCACATGCACATCTTCAGACTATGTAGACAAGTATGCATAGTTTAAAAATGATCGGTCGAAAACTCTAAGAGTTGCGCTCACAAGGTATTTATTGTAATTATAATTGGACCTGGAAAACATAAGTAAAAAAAGTGAAAAAAAGATGATAAAAAATAATGGGATGATAACCCTAAAACCACATACACGTCTTAAGACCATGATCAAAACACCTCCAAAGTTTCAGAAAGATTGGTATTAAACTGAAAGAGTAGTTGCGACCACAAGCTAACCATCTTATTGTGTCTAAGGACGGACGGACAGACGAATCCATTTTGATAGTCCTCTTCGACTAACGGCGGGGCACATATAATCAGCTTAGTAGGCAGTCATATAGCAGGTGACAACAAAACTACACTTTCGGCGGTAGAACGTCTCCCCGTACTTTACCATAGTGCAGATTATATTTCGTTTCCTTTGGGATCATTGGGTCTATTGTGAAATCTTTGAAAATGGAATTCTGCTCATGTATACTCTAGAGGGCGTCAGCAGTGTTGCAAACTTCAGTACTGCTTATGAAGAGTCTCAATAAAACCGAGACTCCCATCTTTTTATCTGTAGTGTGTTCTTTGTTTCCAAAGGCAATCCTTTTTACATTTATTTTACTACACTGCAGCTGGTATTAGTGCCGTGTGGCGGCGGTAGAACGTCTCCCCGTACTTTACCATAGTGCAGATTATATTTCATTTTCTTTGAGATCATTGGGCCCATTGTGGAATCTTTAAAAATGGAATTCTGCTCATGTGTACGCTAGAGGGCGTTAGCAGTGTTGCAAACTTCAGTACTGCTTATGAAGTGTCTCAATAAAACCGAGACTCTCATTTTCTTATCTGTAGTGTGTTCTTTATTTCCAAAGACAATCTTTTTTACTTTTATTGCTAATAAAATGATCAACAATAGAATATCCGCTGCCTTGGAATGGAGAGCAGTATAAACCACTGTTGCAGGTGGAGGGGAGCCTTAAACTAGTTTTACTTACAAGAAATCTCACCTTAATTCAGATGCACTTCCAAATTAAAATATATGTTCAGTTTGCATAAGGGTCCACTACCTTATCTGTGAAACATCACAGCACTGACTTTTCGTATTATACAGCCCAATGATAATGGAACGTCGACGTAAAATGTGTCAAAGTCACTGGAGCGTAAAGTTTAGGTCAAGGTCACAGGGTCAAGGTACCTGCCGTCAGTTTGTCAAGGAGAAGCACTATGCAAGATATGGTGGTTGTAGGCCTTATAGTTGAGTAGTCATCGAACATCAACGTAAAATGCGTCAAATATAGGTCAAGGTCACCGGATCAAGGTACCTGCCAAGCGAGTACAATGAGTTGAAGCACTATGCAAGGTTTAGTGGTTGTAGGTCTTATATTTGAGGAGATATCGAACATCAACGTAAAATGTGTCAAAGTTACTGGAGTGCAAAATATAGGTCAAGGTCACCGGGTCAAGGCACCTGCCGAGCCAGTACATCGAGAAGAAGCACTATATAAGGTTTGGTGGTTGAAGGCTTTATAGTTGAGGACATATGGAAGGGCGACGTAAAAGGTGTAAAAATCAATGTAGCGCAAAATATAGGTCAAGGTCACCAGTCACTGTACCTGCAGAGTCCGTACACTGAGGAGAAGCACAACGCAAGGTTTGGTGGTTGTAGGCCTTATAGTTGAGGAGATATTGAACGTCGATGTAAAATGTGTAAAAGGCACTGAAGCGCAAAATATAAATCAAGGTCACCGGGTCAAGATACCTGCCGAGTCAGTACATCTAGGAGAAGCACTATGCAAGGTTTGGTAGTTAGAGGTCTTACAATTCAGATCTAGAACGTTGACATAAATTATGTCAAAGTCACTGCAGCCAAAATATAGATCAAGGTCAGCAGGTCAAGGTATCTGCCGAGTCAGTACATTAAGTAGAAGCACTTTGCAAAGTTTGATGGTTGTAGGCCTTGTAGTTGAGGAGATATCAAACGTCGGCGCAAAATGTGTCAAAGTCACTGGAGCGCAAAATATAGGTCAAGTCACCTGTTCAAGGTATCTGCCGATTAAGTACATCTAGGAGAAGCACTATGCAAGCTTTGGTAGTTGTAGGCCTTATAGTTTAGAAGATCTGGAACATCAACGTAAATTGTGTCAAAGTCACTGGAGCGCGAAATATAGGTCAAGGTCACCGGGTCAATGTACTTGCCTACTCAGGAGGTCAGGGAAATGTGTCATGCAAGGTATGATGGTTGTTGTAGAATTGTAGTTGATTAGAATACTAACTATGACGTAAATGTCGAACTTCGACATAGATGCTGAGACGGACGGACGAACGGAAAAGGAGATGCCTATGTCGCAAAGTCAGGAGGTCAGGGAGATGTTTCATGTAATGTTTGATGGTTGTTTAGTCTTTTAGTCGAACTTTGACATAAATGTTGACAGACGGACGGACGGACAAACAGACAGTCCTTATCTGTGCTGTGATGTTTCACAGATAAGGTAGTGGACCCTTATGCAAACGGAAAAGCGGACACCTATGTCGCAAAGTCAGGAGGTCAGGGAGATGTTTCATGCAATGTTTGATGGTTGTTTAGTCTTGTAATTGATAAGTATACTAACTTTGACATAAATGTCGAACTTCGACATAAATGTTGACAGACGGATGGACGAACAAACGGACGGATGAAAGGAAAAGCGGATGCCTAAGTCGGAAAGTCAGGAGGTCAGAGAGATGTTTTATGCAAGGTTTGATGGTTGTTTAGTTTTGTAGTTGATTAGAATACTAACTTTGACATAAATGTCAAACTTCGACATAAATGTTGACAGACGGACGGACGAATGGACAGACAAACGGAAAAGCGGACGCCTGTGTCGCAAAGTCAGGAGGTCAGGAAGACGTTTCATGCAAGATTTGAAGGTTGTTTAGTCTTGTAGTTGATTAGAATACTAACTTTGACATAAATGTCGAACTTTGTCATAAATGTTGACAGACGGACGGACGGATGGACAGAAAAGCGGACGCCTATATCGATCCCTGCTACAAGCAGGTGCAACAAAAACCACTTTGATGAAACAAAGCATAGAGGTCAATGGCGATCTGCAGCCAGAACACAGGAAAACTACAAATAGGGCCACGATGAGCTCGACCACAGACATTTATAGTTAGAAGCCAAGCCAACTATCTGAAACACATTGAAGAGGAAGCCGTTATTCAGTCTGAGGACCGATCCACCGTCGTGCAATTTAAAAGAGAGGCAAAGTTATCAACAATAACTAGGTTTATAGCAACCATGCATGCAGTTTGCCGCAGAATATCCATCTGGTAACCATTTTTTATGTAGCGAGTGACTGTCTTTATCCCAACGCTTTTTTAAAATAGTAACGGGGATAATAGTAACGCCTCCATATGTCCGTACGTCTGCCTGTCACGCTATCTCCTCCTAATCCACTGGGCGGAATTCTACCAAACTTGCTACATCATTTCCCCTATGGTAAGGGTGTGTGAGAGCAACATAATTTTTCTTTGCATTCATCCGTGCGTCCGTCGTCCAACCATTTGTCTGTTACACTATGTCTCCCTAAGCCATAGCGCGGAATTCAACCAAACTTGCAACATCGCGTCCCCTTGTGATAAGGATGTGCGCCAGCAACATTATTTTTTCCGTACGTCCGTTCGCCCGTCAATTGTCCGCCCATCTGTCCGTCACGCTATCTCCTCTAAAACCACTGGGCGGAATTCAACCAAACTTCAAAAAATTCTTCCGCTTATGGTAAGGGTGTGCGAGAGCAACATTATTTTTCTGTGCGTCCGTCGTCCGTCCATCTGTCCGTCACGCTATCTCTTCTAAACCACTGTGCGGAATTCTACCAAACTTGCTACATCACTTACCCTTATGGTTAGGGTGTGCGAGAGCAACATTTTTTTCCGTCCTGAGTCCGTCCATCTGTCCGTCACACTATCTTCTTCTAAACCATTGGGCGGAATTTCATCAAACTTGCCACATGACTTTTCCTTATAGTAAGAATGTGGGAGAGCAAATCTGTCAGTCCGTCGTACAACATAAACAAAGTGCGCGGGGATTTGCGATGAGGTGCAATCGACTGCGCATTCTAGTTTTAAATTATACATCAGTTTTTTTTTCTTCCAAGAATCGTTCTGAATTTATACCCTAAGTTGCAATAAAACTTAGGTTGGATAGACTTTCTTTCTGCGTAAGCAGTGTTGCAAACTTCATTACTGCTGATGAAGAGTCTCAATAAAACCGAGACTCCAATTTTCTTATCTTTAGTGTGTTCTTTGTTTCCAAAGGCAACGTTTTTGAGGTATATTCTACTACATTGCAGCTGGTATTAGTGCCATGTAACGGCGGTAGAACGTCTCCCCGTACTTTACCATAGTGCAGATTATATTTCATTTCCTTTGGGAGGATTGGGCCTATTGTAGAATCTTTGAAAATAGAGATCTGCTCATGTATACGCTAGAGGGCGTAAACAGTGTTGCAAACTTCATTACTTCATTACTGAAGAGTAAAACCGAGACTCCCATCTTCTTATCTGTAGTGTGTTCTTTGTTTCCTTTGTTTTGACGTTTATTTCTTGCAGAATCTATTTAAACCAACGTTATGTTTGGGCATTAATTCAGAATGACGGCGATAAAACTTAACAAAAAATGTTTTTTCGTAGTTTGTAATAACAGGGCCCTTGCATAAGAAAACTGGCAGTTAAAATTTTATTTTGCTTATTTAAGTCACTAACTACCCTTAAAAAACAAGAAACTGAGAAATATATACACATACGATGTAACATGAGAGACATCGCAAAACAGACAAAAATGGAAAACCTACGATATTAACATCAAAGCCGTCCCGCTTGTCATAACTTTTAAGCGATATTATTTTATCTAATAAGGATATATTGAAATACAAACACGGCGCTTTATTTACTTTTAAATAACTGTAATTCTTTCTTTTGATAAATGGTATCAAACTTTTGTTCAAAATATTCATTATCAATATTTACTAAGTCATTCAAAGAACGAGACGTTGAATTGAATTCGTCAATGATATTGGCCTGAGTTTATAAGAAACGGACAGCATAAAGTGTCCTTCGTAACAAAACAGACACATACCTGCAACAGATGGGGCGGTGGAAACACAAAATTTGTACCGCTAGGTATACCAAAAATTTGTTGGTATAATTTAGCACCAAACCAAATAAAGGTATTAGCAAGAAGAAACAAAAGCGCATCGCAAACTTTCTGACATCACCACATAGTGTAATGTTTATGATCCTTAGAAATGAAAAACATGTTTCTCATAGCAAACAAGGTGAAGATTATTTCCCCATAAGAAGGTTCTGTTGGTTAAATCAAAACGTTTATTTTTTATCAGATGATGTGGCATTGTTTAAATTAGCGTGGAAAAAAACATACATAGACAAACCGGATGCCCGGAAGTATCTTGTTACAAGTTTATTCAAACAACACCAGACATGTTAGAGACCTAGAAACTATTTTTACCGGCTCTTTCATATACCGTCTCACAGTTTTTATCTACATGCTTTTTGATATCAGTTAGCCAAGAAGTTAATAATGAGTTCAGTCGCAGTGTAGAATTTAGATTTTGCGATAAAGTGTGCGTTTATGACCTTTTATGAAGCTTCGATAAACATTAGAACGTAGAAAAGCTGTCAAGGTTCGCTTCAATATTACCCGCAAACCTGAAAGACTGAATACTATTATTATCAATAACAGAATCTCATCTTTGGAATTCTGCTTTTATGTTTAGCACTGGCAAGTTCCTTTCTTAAAAGTTACATTGTTTGCGGCCTTGTCAGATGGAACAAACATACTTTCTATGGAAATCTCGGTGTTTGTCTTACTCTTGTTGCTTTGTGGTTTAACCTACGAGGCCTTGTGTTATTTTGTTCTTGTGTTGGCAAAACATCGATCGACGTGAACTAAGTGGTTCTCGCGCTTATATAGGGTGACCCTCATCTCATAAATCGAGTCAGAATATCACGACTTTCAGGCTTGGCTGCAAGAGAATCATATGTAGGGGTAGGCAAATGATAGTTTGACCCAGATGTGATGAAGTGAAGCCTAAGATAAGACGAGGAATTACTTAAATTTCTATTTATCTTCGTTATTTATGTTTCGTACGTACTTTTAGTTGTTTTCTGGCTTTGTGATTGTGGCACTCCCTGGACTTTTCTCTTACCTTTTTTGCTGTCAAAAGTTGGTTGACGGGTACCCACAAAATACTAAAAACCGGTATTACAGACAAACGGTACTTAATGTGTCTCCGGCCATATATATGGCAGCGGGCCCCTTTAATTTAAGAATTAAAAAAAAAGAAAATTTCGTCCCTATATAGAGACGAAACCACAATTTTACATGGTTTATATGGAGGAAAACTTTTTTCCAAGATTTTTTGCGCTATACTAACAAAACCCAAAGGAGTTCATTAGTATTCCATACTGTCTTATGGACTACTATTCTGCTGTTTGTTTGTTTGTTTTTTTTTATTTGTTTTTTTATTGAACAAGGCTTTGCTTGTAATAGTGTGGAATAACTTGGATAGTAACAGTGTGGAATACTAACGAAGATAGAAACCCCATTGATTTTTGATAGTAGAGGGCAAAAAATCTTGGAGAAATAAATTCCTCCATATGAACCATGTAAAAATTTTAGTTTCGTCTCTATATAGGGACGATTCTTCCCCCATGTATTCCAAGCGTTTTTTTTTTTTTTTTTTTTTTTTTTTTGTTTTTTTTTGTACCAGGCTAATAAAAATGCATGGGTCTTCCAAGTGTCTTTCTGTTTTATATGGAGAAAAAGAATATATCCCTATATAGAGACGAAACTACAATGTTTACATGGTTTATATGGAGGATTTTTTTCCAAGATGTTTTGTGCTATACTAACAAAAATGAATGGAGTTTCTATCTTCGTTAGTGTTCCACACTGTCCTAGGGACTACTGTATTCCAGCCTGTTCTACTGTTTTGTTTTTTTATTCAACAAGGCCTTGCTTGTAATAGTGTGGAATAACTTGAATAGTAACAGTGTGGAATACTAACGAAGACAGAAACTCCATTGATTCCTGATAGTATAAGGCAAAAAATCTTAGAATATAATTTTCCTCCAAATAAATCATGTAAAAAAATATATAGGACGATTTTTTCCACCATGTATTCCAAGTTTTTTTGTTGGTTTTTTTTTTTTGTTTGTTTTTTGTTGTTGTTTTTTTTTTTGTTTTTTTTTTTTTGTATTAGGTTAATAAAAATGCATGGGTTTTCCAAGTGTCTTTCTGTTTTGTATAAAAACTATCGCATGGTTTATATGGAGAAAAAAGAAAATTTCGTCCCTATATAGAGACGAAACTACAATTTTTTACATGCTTAATATGGAGGAAAACGTATCTCCACGATGCGCTATACTAACAAAAATCAATGGAGTTTCTGTCTTCGTTAGTATTCCACACTGTCCTATGGACTACTGTATTCCAACCTATTCTACTGTTTTATTGAACAAGGCTTTGCTTGTAATAGTGTGGAATAACTTGGATAGTAATAGTGTGGAATACTTACGAGGATATAAACTCCATTGATTTTTGATAGTATAGGGCAAAAAATCTTGGAAAAAAAATTTTCCTTCATATAAACCATGTTAAAATTTTAGTTTCGTCCCTATATAGGACCGAAATTTTATTTTCCATAAAAATTCATGGATTTTCCAAGTGCATTTTTGTAAAACAAGAAATCCGCGGAAAGCGATGTCGCACCTGCGGGAATTAAGTCATACAAGTTCCTATTTGTATTGAAAAAAATCTTTTTTGCAGTATTCAAGAAATTGATGGGTTAGAAAAATGGACAAAGTAGAAAATTTGGAATATTGACTTGCAACATTTTATCTAAACCTGTCCATTATTTCACAAGATATTGATATTGAGCGGATATCATTTTGCCCATTAATCAAGGCCAGTAATTCAGCTGAAAATTGATGAAATCCCAAGCTAGGTATTGTTAACAACAATATGTATGCAAAATATGATCCTAATCCATCAATTCTTTCACAAGATATTGAGCGGAAACCAATTTGGGCATAAATCAAGGGCCCCTAACTCTGCTGAAATGAGTCTGAGATTTATGTGCAAACAATATGCATATCTTCAGACCCTGACCTAATCATATGTGAAGTTTCAAAGCTATTGGCCTAAAACTGCAGGAGGAGTTGCGCTCACGAAACACCCACTGACTATAAGGGTTTTAGGCAAAAACTGACTAAGTTAACAAAGCAAAAAAAAATGAAAAAAAAATCTGAGATTTATGTGCAAACAATATGCAAATTTTCAGACCCTGACCTAATCATCTGTGAAGTTTCAAAACTATTGGCCTAAAACTGCAGGAGGAGTTGCGCTCACGAGACACCCACTGACTATAAAAACTGACTAAATAAAAAAGTTGAAAAAGTTGAAAAAAATCTGAGAATTATGAGCAAACAATATGCGCATCTACACACCATGGCCAAAACATCTGTGAAGTTTCAAAATGATTGGCCAAAAACTGTAGGAGGAGTTGCGCTCACGAGACACCCACTGACTATTAGGGTTTTAGGTAAAAACTGACTAAGTTAACAAAGCGGAAAAAGTTGAAAAAAAAAATCTGAGAATTATGACCAAACAATATGCGCATCTACACACCATGGCCAAAACATCTGTGAAGTTTCAAAATGATTGGCCAAAAACTGTAGGAGGAGTTGCGCTCACGAGACACCCACTGACTATTAGGGTTTTAGGTAAAAACTGACTAAGTTAACAAAGCAAAAAAAGTTGAAAAAAAAATCTGAGAATTATGAGGAAACAATATGCGCATCTATACACCATGGCCAAAACATCTGTGAAGTTTCAAAATGATTGGCCAAAAACTGTAGGAGGAGTTGCGCTCACAAGACACCCACTGACTATAATGGTTTTAGGTATAAAACGACTAAGTTAACAAAGCGGAAAAAGTAAACAAAAAAAATCTGAGAATTATGAGCAAACAATATGCACATCTACACGCTATGGCCAAAACATCTGTGAAGTTTCAAAACGATTGGCCAAAAACTGTAGGAGGAGTTGCGCTCACAAGTCAATTGTTGACGAACGGACGAACGGACGGATCACAGCACGCCTATATCGCACCTGCGTACTAACGCAGGTGCGACAAAAAAAATCACACAGTTTCTTTATATAGGGACGAGAATACAATTTTTACATGGTTTATATTGAGGAAAGTTGGTTAAAAATGTGATGTTTGGCGCCTTTTTTATTTTTTTTTCTGGGGCTTTTGTATTCCCACACTGTTTCAAATACAGGGAGGAAGCTGCATAAAAAAAAAAATTATATGGAAAACATAGCATGGGGCTAAAAAAAACATATCTAGAGATATACGGAAACACTGCAACAAATTTTTATCGGGGTGATCCATTCTATTCTATTCTGTCTTATTCTAACTGGGTTTTACCCATATCTCCTAGGATACCTGATTTTAGTAGCTAGGGCTAGGAACCAGCATAGAAAATGCCGATGAACCACTTAGTTCACGTCGATCGATGTTTTGCCCTTGTATTTTTTCAGCTCTTTTAGCATTGCGATTACCTAGATAGCTAGTCTTGGTGCTTTTCGTACGTTTGTTCGATTTGCGCTTGTTTGGTTTTGTCTGTTTCCTCTTGCTCTTGGTGTCTGGGAAGGGCTGCGGTTTGTGAATGTGGCATTTCCTGGACTTTTCTCTTACCTCTTTGTAGATTCCTTGCTTCAGACGTGAAAAAGAAATAAATATATATGTTTACGAGGTAAATAATTTGGGTTATTAGAGTAAAATGAAATACGTAAATCAATCATTTTGAAATACTTAATTTTTACGAAATCTAACTTTTCGGAGCAATTCAGAAAACTTTTTAACCGTTATAAAAGTATTGGCTATAGCCTGGATGTTATGCGGCAGACTGCATGCCTATTTGTCAACTCATTGTTGATGGCTATGCTTCACTCTGAAATTGCACGACGGCGGATCGGGCCTCAGACTCAATGACGGCCTCTTCGTAAAACGTTACCCAGTGGGTTGGGGCATGACAATATGTTTTTGGCTTGGCCCGCCATGGTTCAACTATTGGTTTTCATTTACTCTGGCATACAGTAGAATTAGCCATGAGTACTCGTCTTTGTTTTTTATAGTGATTAATTTGATTTTTTATATTTTTGCTTTAATGCATTGATTGAGTTGGGAGTCTTTATGCGAACCGAATTTTTATGTATTTCTGTATTAAGAGTAGCATCGGGACCCAGGGTGGTTGACTAGTTGTAAAAGTGCTTTAAACCCACGGTGGTTTATTCTACTGACCGTTCTAAGGCGGTGGTCCCGATTTTGGTCTTACTCTTTGTTGTTTTGTGGTTTATTTAGGAGGCGATTTGTTTTATGTCTTACCTTGTGTTATTTTGTTCTTGTGGTTTTAGTCCTTTTAGCATTGCGAATACCTCGCTTGGGGAAGAGAGAGCTAATCTTAGTGCTTTTCGTACGTTTGTTCTATTTGTGCTAGTTTGGTTTTGTTGGTTTCCCCTTCCACTTGGTGTCTCGGAAGGGCTGCGGTTTGTAATTGTAATTCTCTTATCTTTTTTTTCTATTCATATCAAACATTAGACTCAGCATACTAACTTTTGCACAAAAGTCTACTAGTGTCATTTGCCGCCTTGTCAGACGGAACCAAAACATAGCGATGCTAGGCTTGAGGTCACTGCCTTCAGTCCAGCCTACTGACAGCATTATGCTTTTATTTCAGCCTGTTTTCGACTTTTGAATTTTGTGTTTTTGTTTGCAGCTATTTATGGACATGAGGCTCATGGTTGGCTATCTATCAAACACTTGATTTAGGCCTCACCCGCCTCACTACCTCAGTGTTCACTGTGGACTGTTTAAAGGAGGTAACTCTGTTGCAGTTCATTCTCTACGTTTGTGTTTTGTGTTTTCGATACAGTGGTATATTGTGTAATTAGTTTATGTAATTAAATCCTTATTCGGCGCCATAGGACAGCTGTGTTACGTGAGTCTGGGCAATTTGGGTATCTGTATAATTATTTTAGTCCATTGGTCCATATCTGTCTAAACATTCCTAATTTTGTCTTTGTGTATATCGATTTTCTGATTTTCCGAAATACGACTTTCCCTTTGGTGTCTTGGAACGGAAGTTGCTAGATAATTGTATCGATTCCTGACCATTGCCTTCCTTTCTATTGTTGACCTCAGAGTCATTAGTAAGTCAAACTGGTCAATATGAGTTGTAGAAAAGTGGCAATGTGTAGCTATTATTCATTCTGTTAAAGCATACACTTAAATGTTATAAAAACAAAAATAGGTACACCACGCAGTTTGTCGTGTCCTTTCTGCATACAGCGTTTTATTACCTGCGTAACATACAATAGGGTTGGGTCGCAATCTGATGTCATTGTGCATCATGCCATACGTCCAAAACGAGAAAGAATAGTCAATCACTTGAAGATAAGGAACATTACGGTATCTCCTGGGAGTGAACACGGCGTTGTAGGTGGCTTCAGACATATGTAGTACAGTATCAGTATCCCCCTCACAGTACTTAAAATATCTGTCAATAAAGTGTTAATCAGACATTGAGATCAGCCAACAGCACTTCATACAACAAAAACCTACACTGGTTTAGAGACTAAATCACGGCTTCTTCCTCAAAATATTTCAGACGGTTAACGCCTGACTATCAATGTCTGTGATCGAGGTAATCGTGGTCTTGTTTGTGGTTTTCCTGAGTTCTAGCTACAGCTCATCATTGCGGTCTTGGATTTTTTTTTTCACCACAGCGTTTGTGATTATATGTGTTTCGCCGTGATAATCTACAGATCATTACAAAAACATGCCTATTCTAATATACAGAAAATGTCACCACCAAAAACTTAAATTTTTCAGATAAAAATTCTGATATTATTTCATATTTCTGCTGAAAACATAGATTGTGGGTACTCGTTAGAACCGCCTCGCCGAGGCGTTTCTAACGAGTACCCACAATCTATGTTTTCAGCAGAAATAAGAAAAATAATGTATACCCCTGTAAACCCCAGTTTTACTATATAAAAGTGGGGTTTAAGGGGGTCAAAATTATATAGGTATGTTTTCGTGATGTTAGGTAAAGGACCTATATGCAGTCCGAAAATATGTTTGTAGGTTACAGGGTTCAAACATGCGTTTTCATGCATTAACATTCGCTAGGTCCCATGGGAGGTGTTGAAAACCGAGGCCGAAGGTGTGTTTGTTTAGTCATTGTTTGCTCCTTATACCTCTAGAAGCCTGTGCTTCGTGACTGTGGCATTTCTCGGGTAACTTTATTTATATTTTGTCTTTGGACAGGATCATTTACAGCAGGAGGGTGTTTGGTTAGTCTTTATTATTATAATTAATAATCTGTTTTATAAAAAAAAATGCAGTATTAAAGCAAAGTGTAGAACGTGTTCAGACGCTCTGCCATGCCGCTTCTATGGGGCGCTATGAATAAATGGGGTTAATACACATGCAGATATCTTAACAATTTAGTTGTTTTTTATTTATTTATTTATTTATTTTTTTTATTTATTTATTTATTTATTTATTTATTTTTTTTTTTTTTGTTTTTTTTTTCACAAAAAAAGAAGAATAAATGGACACCAGTTCAAAAAAAAACTAATAATTCTAAAACCGAAACACTGTTACTGATTTAAATATTATCAATGACTAATGAAAAATGTCAATAAGCAGCGCTTATTTGAAACACCACACATTAAGCATAAACTGTTTTTCTGTCTAGTTTTAAGTTTCAAAGTGCCGGTGTGGCCTTGAAAATAAAGTTAAAGTCATAAAATCTAATAAAATAAAATTACTAAGCAAGATACAAAGGAAAAAAGTGTTGCGGACATTAAAGAATTACATAGGGGAATAACTATAACAGTATTGATCCCTTGACCTTTCTTTATCTGAAACAGCAACATCTCATGAATATGAACATTCATGCAAAATATATTAAGATTCCTAATAATATTAATCAAGATATGCAGGAAAAAAGATAGAGTGCACAAAAGGCTCACATTTTGAGTACTTATAATATAGTGACCTTGAAAATAAGGTCAAGGTCACCAAAATCTAATCACTTCTTTTCTCTTATCAGTACTGATAATGTATCTGTGCTAGTTTGGTCAAATTTCAGCCATTGGTTAAAGAGATAGTGTGCACACAAACTTTTTACTGCATAAAGAAATTTTACAAAGGACAATAACTCCAGGAGAATGGGACCCTAGCCCTTACTTTCTCTTATGTAGGTACACCTTATAGATATCAATGTGTCACATAAGCTTTTTTCTATTAAAATTTGAGTTTCAAAGTGTCAGTGTGACCTTTAAAATGAGGTCGAGGTCACCAAAATCTAACCACTATTTCCCTCATCCCAGTGAAATAACTGTGCTACCTTGAACAAATTCCATCTAATGATTCATGAGAAAGGGGGCACAATAGGGTCATTTTAGGGTCTTTACAATGTAGTGACCTTGAAAATAAGGCCAAGATCACAAAAATCTTATCACTTTCCCATGACCTAACGGTATATCGGTGCTAGTTTGTTGAAATTACACTATTGGTTCAAGATATAATGCGCACACAAGCTTTCTTCTATCAAAATTTGAGGTTCAAAGTGCCAGTGTGACCTTGAAAAGGAGTTAAAGGTCACCAAAATTTAATCATTTATTTCCCCAATCCTAATAATATATCTGTGCTAGTTTGGTCTTATTCAGTCTACTGATTCATGAGAAAGAGTGCACACAAGACTCACTTATTGAGTTTATATAGTGTAGTGACCTTGAAAATAAGGTCAAGGTCACCAAAATCTAATCACTTCTTTCCCCCATCCTGATGATGTATCTGCGCTTGTTTGGTCAAATTCCAGCCATAGGATAAAATGATAGTGTGCAGACAGACTTTTTACAAGGCTCATTTTTCGGAGTCTGTATAATGTGGTGACCTTGAAAATGAGGTCAAGGTCACAAAAATCTAATCACTTTTTTCCGATGTCCTAACAATATATCGGTGCTAGTTTCTTAAAATTCCAGCCATTGGTTCAAGATACAGTTTGCACACAAGCATTTATCTGTCAAAATTTGAGATTCAAAGTGCCGGTGTGGCTTAGAAAACGAGATAAGGGTCACCGAAATCTAATCACTTCTTTCTCCAATCCCAGTGATGTATCTGTGCTAATTTGGTCAAATTCCATCTATTGATTCATGAGACAGAGTGCACACAAGGCTCACTTTTTGGGTATTAAAAATGTAGTGACCTTGATCACTTCTTTTCTTCTATCCTTATGATGTATCTGTACTAGTTTGGTCAAATTCCAGCCATTGGTTAAAGAGATAATGTGCACACAAATTTTTTACTGCATTAACAAGGCTCACTTTTGGAGTATTTATAATGTAGTGACCTTGAAAATAAGGTCAAAGTCTCCAGAATCTAATCACTTCTTTCTCTATCCTGATGATGTATCTGTGCTAGTTTGGTCAAATTCCAGCCATTGGTTAAAGAGATAGTATGCACACATTTGTTTTTACTGAATTAAAGACTCATATTCGATTGTGTAACATCCTAATGACCCTGATAACAGATCATACTTTTGTGGTGACCTGTGGCTCTCAAACAGATAAGGGCCATAAATTGGGAATATTCTTTTATCCATTTGAAACCATTTTGATGAATTATAGAATTTGAAGATTAAAAAGATTCAAAGAGAAATGTAGCTCAAACATATTTATTTCAAAACACTTTTTTTTTTTTTTTTTTTTTTTTTTTTTGTTGTTGTTGTTGTTGTTGTTTTTTTTGTTTTTTTTTATCTATTTAATTATTTTTGATCAGGAATTACTCTGATAACAATTTTGATCATTTGAAGTGCTCATCGTTTACCTAATATAGAAATAAAAGTAAATAAAGAAATAGATAAAAAATCAGTCTTTATTTTATTTTGTTTTTATTTGTTTTATTTTTATTTATTTATTTTTTTCATTTTTTTATTTATTTATTTATTTTTTTTTTTTTTTTTTTTTTTGCCAACTCTGAAAACTAAGAATTTTTTATAACTCAATAGAGAATATATAAAACGTAAAAAAATGGATTTTTTTATATTTCTTAAAATCAATAAAATTTGTAATTAAATCAAAATATTCATACAGTTCAGGTAAACAGTGAACACTTTTTTGGATTATATTCAATTTCCCCCTTTCTGGCCCCACCTAAACAGACTTCAGACAGTGCAAATCACCTTGTAATCGCTTAGATAAGACCAGCCTTTGATGTTAGCCACCACTTTTAGGGTTGTATGTTGGGGGCAATCATGATGGACCACCCCAGCCAAGAGGCTGTCTTTAAGAAAAACAAATAGAAAGGGCAATAACTCCAAGAGAACTGGCCCCTAATCCTTACTTTCTCTTATGTAGGTACATCTTATTGATATCAATATGTCTGCAGAAATTAATGAATATCCATCGCTGCGTTTTCAGGATATTAGGAAAAAATAGAGCCGCGGACGGATAGACGGACGGACGTACGTACGTACGGACGGACGGACAGCGTGAAAACAGTATATCCCTCACACACACACACACAATCAAAGTTTGCGGGGGTGTATAATGACATAATTTCTATTAAAATTTAAGACAAATAGGACGACTATGATTTTGAAATAGTAAATTTTCCATTTTCGGATGGCGACGTCCTTCGTGCCGATATTAAGCGAGAAATATATACATAATAAGATGAATATATTTCTCAATTAATTCGTTTTTCTAGAGCATCTAATTAAGTAGAAATAAACTTTTAACTGCTGAACTACTTAATCAAGGATACCTTTATCATAGACTACGTAAAACATTGTCTAAATTTTATCACCGTCAGTCTAAAAGAATTTCCAAATATAACATTTGTTTCATCGACGTCCTGTTTGTGGTTTTCTTCTGTCTGGCTTCATATCGCCATTGACTTTTTTACTTTGTTTCATTACAGTTTTAAATCATATCTGTTTCACTGTGATCTTTTACAGATGAGGTACAGGACTCCTATGCGGATGGAACATATTTTCAAATTTGGAGTGGCAACAGAATTAAATGTGTTGTTTCGCACAGTAAAACTTGTTTAAGCCTTCCGTCCACCCAACCCCTCAAATAGTTTTTCTACTGACCGTGTCAAGGCGATTCCCCTGTTGCAATTCTTCTTTATGCGTCTGTGGTTTCATGTGGCATGTGACGTTCGTTTGGTGGTTTGCTCTACCGACCGTTCTAAGGCGGTGGTCCCGGTGTTAGTCTTAATCTTTGTTGCTTTGTGGTATATTCTACGAGGCAATTTGTTGTATGTCTTTCCGTGTGTCATTTTGTTCTTGTGTTTTTCAGTCCTTTTAGTATTGCGATTACCTCGCTTGGGGAAGAGAGAGCTAATCTTAGTGCTTTTCGTACGTTTGTTCGGTTTGTGCTTGTTTAGATTTGTCGGTTTCCTCTTCCTCTTGGGGTCTGGGAAGGGCTGCGGTTTGTGATTGTGCCACTCCCTGGGCTTTTCTCTTACCTTTTTTGGCATTATTTGTTTCTGATCTCTTCTTCTTATGGTGTCTCGGGAGGGATGTGCATCGCGATTATGACATTTCCTGGGTATGTGCACTTATGTTTTTAAAACAATTCTGCAAGAAGGGCTGTCTGAATCTCAATTGTAATGAGACCAAAACTATGAAATCAGAACGACTGCTGGCAAAACTCGTTTTTGGAATAATTTGAAAGATTGTTACTCGTACTCGTACAAAAAAGATGTTACAACATGGATATTCAACGGCAAACTTCATGTATGGCTGTTAACCAAATTGTGGTTGATAACCGTGCTTCCCTCTACGATGGCAGTAACGTGGGTTGGGTAGGTCGAACTAAATCTTTAGATGGACGGCGTCTTACTATGAAAGTATTTAGTTGAGCAGATCATTGTCACGTTTGTGTTTTAGTGAGCTCTGGGTTCAGATTGTCATTGCACCCTTTGGGTTGTTGCATCACAGTTTTTTTTTTTTTTTTTTTTTTTTTTTTTTTTTTTTTTGTTTATTTGTTTGTTTGTTTTTTTGTTTTTTTTTTTTTTTTGTTTTTTTTTTTGTTTTGTTTAATATGCGTGTTTTAATTTCATGTTTCGCAGATGTGGTAGAGGTTTCCTAAGAGGACCAAAATTATATTTGTAATTTGTACCTGCATCAGACTATGGGTGATGTTTCGCGCGAGTATAACTGGTCTCAGTTCCCCAGTAGTTTTCCTATTGACCGTTCCAACGCGTTTCCTCTGTTGTAGTTCTTTTTTAAGCGTCAGTAGTTTCATATGTGGTATTTGTTTTGTCATTATTTGTTACACATCTCTCCTTCTTTTGGTGCCTCGGAAAGGCTGTGCTGCGCTGGGCCAGCGATTACACTATGTTGGCTAAACTAGGCCAGCATGACGAGACATCGTTGGCCCAATCAGCAGAAGTACATTTGGCTAACGATGGTTTCCAACGTTAATGTACCTTCATTATCCAACACTGGTTGTAGGTTTGCTGTCTGGGATTTTCCGATAATGTAGTGATTGAGTTGACTAGATGCTCTAGTGAACAAAATAAGCTGAGAAATATATACAAAACAGAATGTAGCGCATATAAGGTTTAAATAATGTTAAAGAGAAACGCAAGGTGTAAATTCTTGACAAGTTATGAATTTTGATGCAAACTGGATCCGAATCGGATGAAAGCTAAAGACGAAAAAGACATTTAAAGATTTCAAAACTATTATCAAGGTCGCGGCCATTTTTAATATTTAATACGGTTCTTAACAGTTCATGTTATTATATAAAATTATCTTAATAATAGAAATCAATGCGGTTCTCGAGTGAAACTCATAAATGCCCGAAAAAGCTTTATATACTAATATGGAAATTGAATATTGTTGCAAATCTTATTCATTTAGTTTCGCATATCTAAATAAGGTTTAATGACGTCATAAAGCCTCGTTAGAATTTACAATGCCGACGCCAATAAATGTAGTTTTGATATCTCAAACCTTGATTACTGTGCAGAAAACAAGAACTTGATTAAACTAGTTTTTGAAAGGTAAACAATAAATTAACCGTTTTAATTCCAGAGAGAGAGAGAGAGATAGTGAGAGAGAGAGAGAAATAGAGAATAAATGAAACGTATAAGCACCAGGGGGATGAGAGAGAAAGAGAGAGAGATAAAGAGAGAGACAAAAGAGAAAGAGGGAAGGAGAGAGAGAGAGCGAATACCCAGTCCTTAAATCCATCTGTTCCAACCATCGTGTACAACGACATTGGCTGTTCAGTCCTCCTACTCCATTATGATCCACATCATATAATTTCTGAATCCAGGGCTGACATAACTGATCTATACTTTGGTAACATGATTGTTTATTATTCAGCATGTGAAGTACAGACGGCGACCCATAGAACAGATAGGTAGTCTGGTAGGTCCTTTCACCAAGTACATTCAGGAAGTCTATGTGATGATATTTAGTAACAATTTTCCCTGACGTTTGTATCTCGTCAAACCTACACTCCATGGGTTCATTATCTGGATATAATAAGAGCGGCCGTGTCAAGTGAAAACAGGTGCCTTCGAGCATGCGCAACATGTGCGAATTCATATCATCCTGCATCATGCACACAGTCTCTTCCAGACCTCCACACTCTTGAAAAGGTTTATAGTATCCAAAGATTCTGTATGCAGAAAGCAGAGGCCCTGATTAGACTGTGCGGATGCGCAAGCTGATATGGGCCTTCGCTGCCGCATATGCCCGTAAACATTTTTGCAAGGAAGAGCCCATAAAATAGTGTGTAAAATATTCTTAGGTAGTTCTTCTGTTACAGTTCTTTTTGTGAGCATTTCTTTGATTTCAATTGGACTGCTGTTATTTTTGGGTCCTCACTGACTTACTCATCAATGCCTTGGGAAGGCTGTGATTCATGATTGCGTTATTTCCTGGATTACTTCAACGTGAAATAAACGAATCTTCTGACATGTGCAGACAACCAGGCTACGCATCCGGGCATTCTGATCAGAATCTCGTTGTCCGCATGAAGTAACTTTGCATCTTTGGCTACCAAAAAAGGCGCCCAGCAAAATTACTGGCCAGATTGCAAGGAGGCGATGGTTTATTTGAATCTTCGCTGAGTGCACATGTCCGACGGTATGTTCGCTTATTTTGCCTGCATTATAGATTACAAAATAATATCCTTGTACAGTCCTTTGTGCCGCAAGTAAACAATATAAATTTTGACAGACGCACCGATGGAAAATTCCACCCAGTTGGTGCTTCCGTGCTTGCTAAGTAGTCATTGCAGGGCACTCTTTAGGTAGCCAAGGCTCCATGGCAGGTTTGCTAATTATGTGGTCTGATATTGCGACCCTTGACTGCGCACGGATAATTCTTGGATCTAGTTGAGAATATCTATGGTATGTTCGGGTACTGTATACATTTTCAATGGCGGCAACGCAGGCAAAATCTTTTACCTCCATACAGTAGGGGATTATTCAGCAGAAACGCAAAGAGGATATCACAAGAGAAGGAGCTTGACGCAAAAACTACCGTGTGTATCAAATATACAATAGTTTAAAAGATGGTCAGGACGGGTCACAATCACTACTCATAGCCTACTAATGTTACCACGAGGGAGAGCAAACAAATACAGACAAAGCATAAGCTACTTTCTCCAAACCCTACAGCTTCAGATTAATTATATATTTTTCACTAATTAGGTAAAACATTCACGTCAGATAAACATGTTTTTGTTTGTGTTGAGGTTTTACGGCCCAGTCAACCCAATGGGGTCATGTCGAGCGCGGTCAGTTTACCTAACCAAACGTTTACTGGGCAGGCTTAGTCCTCTAAGCGGTTAACCAGTATTGTGCACATTCTTTCGCCAGAAACTTACAACTGCCCTTCTTGAATCAGCGGAGGGAGAGAATGGCCGTAGAAAATATTTCATGATCAATACCCACGAAAGAATGTTGCCGACCTCGGCGGGGGTGGAACCCGCGACCTCCTGGTCTCCAATCGGACGGCGCATCCAACTGAGCCACCGAGGCCGGTCAGTTAAACATGTAATTGTGATGAAAATACAATTGGTGAAAAGCATACTTGACACGAATATCGAAACAGACATTGTAACGTATTACTGAAGAGATGTTTAAAAGGTAATGAAGAAATAAAAGTAAGTCTAATTTTGAAATATTTTAAATACATATTTTTCGATCGTGTTGTTTACATTCGCTTTCTTGCTTGTTATCATATTTTGTCTATCGCCATTGGCGATATACACGTCAGTTTACTGACACAAAAACATGAGTGAAGATGCCAAGGAAACGCGACAATCAAGAAACACAGTGTTTCCGAGAAGCTACAAGAAGAAGAGTACAAACACTGATAAACAAACGGCAGATATAAGAAAAGAAAAAAAAAAAAAAAACGCCGACGCACAAAGAAGATTGGCAACAGAGTTACATCCTTTGAATGGTCAGTAGAAAAAACTACCGGAGGCTTAAATCAGTTTTACTCTAGCAAAACCTCATCCTTCATTCTGATTTAGCTCCAAATTACAAACATATGCTAGGTCCGCAGAGGGGTCCTTTACCTCCTGTATTTAAACATTACAGTGAAATTTATATAATCTCAAACACTGTGATGAAAAAAGGCAAATGTGGCGATCTGAAGCCAGAACACAAGAAAAACACAAACCATGAAGTTTAAAAATAGCATACAGTGAAACCTGTGTAAGAAAGCCATCTTTGAGATTGACTTTAGTGGTTGATGTGGAGAAATTGCTGTCTTATAAAGGTAAATTGTTAGCAAAATTACATTACATATACCTTTATAAAACAGACGCTTTTTTCACATCAACCACTATTTAAAGTCAGTCTCAAAGGTGGCTCTCTTACACAGATTTCACTGGACATTGTTAGATGTTTCATAAAATAATGGGATAAAAATATCCAGGATAAGCCACAATCACAAAAAAAAAACTTCAGGCTACAAGAATTGCCTAAAGTTTTAATAATAGGCGCCTTTTGAGTATGCTGTAGTTCTCATCATGCAAAGTGACAATCTTTTTTAATTGTACGAAAAAAAAAAACAGTTTTGTCAGCAAACGTTCTGAATACACAGACTAAGTTGCCATAAAATCCAAGTTTAGATACACCTCCTTGCAGGAGTGTTTTCAACCAACAAAGTATTTGGAGATTAATTCAGAATGACTCAAAGATCAGTATATTGGTTTTAAGATGTCAGTATGAACCGAAAGTTGACATTGTATGAAGATTTAAAAAATAATTTTCTTGCATTACATACCATATAACTGCTCGACAAGGATAAATAGGCGATGTTCTACAATACTACATTTGTAGTTATTTGCATTATAAAAAGAAGGTAAGATAAAAGTCCAGGTAAGAGAAAAGTTGCATTATAAAAAGTTAATAAATGAACTCAAGGACGGATACCATCAGATCCACATCATCATATAAGCGTTTTCCGAGATGTCATTGTGTCGACGGATGAACGGGCGCACGAAATGATAATGATAAGAAGCGATCAGTATAACTCTTTCTAAACAAATCCGAACCGGGCGGAAACACATCACATTAAATAAAACAAAATTATGTTCATATAGATACGCGTTTTTGTTAAATAGGCACCCGTTTAAATTAATCAACAACAACAATACCATATCAGTCAAGAGTCGAAACATACTTTTAAGCGGAGTAAGTGTTGCCCCTCCGCACATGCTTTTAAGCGGAGTAAGTGTTGCTCCTCCCCTGAACGATAGCAGGATCACTAACTAAATAAAATATTTCCTCATTTTTATTTGCATGGAATCAGGAGTTTACGTTTTTGACGAAAAGCACAGGAGGGCAACAAGGTTTCATCCATGCTTTTAGATTGTCTGCTTAATTTAGAGTACATGTAATCTTTTTTAATAAATGTACTTTCTAAAAACAAACGATTTTACGAAATGTTAACGATTTTGCAAGCCGTTGTCTGGACAAATGCGGAATGATAATTAATCCAAAGAATTTTTTGATCATATCAAAAGAATTTCACTTACTTTGATAGTTTCGGTTCTCATCGAGAACCATCATCAGACTTACTTTGACCTTTTTATGCCACGGGACTTGGATCACTTACCACTAGACTGATTACTAGTGGTAAACAAAGGCCCGGTAGCTGTTGCTGAAATAGTATCGCTCCCATACCCCCTCGGTCCCGATTCATGACGTGTGAAGACTGACTGACCCGGATAGTTTTTTCGACTTAGACGTCTGAGTCTCTGATTATTCTCCCAGTCATCTACTTTTGCCAACTCCAAATCAATGGCATAGTAAGCCTTAACGATATTATCTGTCATTACACTTTGGTCGAGAAATCTTTCAGAAATGTCTTTGTTAAATTTTCTGCCCGGTTCACCTATGTATTTCCATTTACAAGTGTGTACACGGCACTGCAAGTATTTTCCTTTTCCATTTTGTCTTTGGGATGGACTAAGGCTTTCTTCATTGTGTAATGTTGTTGTATAGATACTGAAATGCCATTTTTTGTTATAACCCTGGCTAACTACATAGCCTTTGGGTTGGTCATTGTCAGTCTTGAGGTTATTCTTTCCCTTGCCATTTTTTTTTCTCTTTACTTACCTTAGTAAGTCTTTTACTTTTTATCGACTACCGCGGATACCCACATATCTTAAGTGCAGATATTATATGCACCATCTTTTTCTCTGTCCTTTTCCTCTATTACCACCGCAAAAAACATACCCAGTAATGTTCTGTTTACACTGAGTTTGTGTTGTAACAGTTGATGTGAATCAAACTGGATATATTTGTCCGTGTGAGCTGTTTAGAGTTATACCAACAATTTCACCGTCCCATCATCCTTTCACACTGTCAGTGTACCTAGGAACGGTATTTTTCATTCTGTTTCCTCTTCATGTGTGATGATCTCGGTGGCATCATCTTGATTAAAGTACTGTGTAAAGTTGTCCACTATTCCTTTCGTAATGATTTCTAAAATATCGTCCACATACCGCTCCCACAATCAAGGTACACATGCGACCGGTGCCGTAGCGATAGGACATTGTTCCAAGAACTCAGTGTACAAGATCGCGACTGTAGGTGAAATAGGACTACCCATTGCCGTTTTAAGCTTTTGCTGATATATTTTACCACGTAACAAAAAAATAACTTGTGGTCAACACAATTTTGAGGAGCTCTATAATATCCGAGATAAATAAGCAGCTTTGATCTCCTGATTTACAGGCCTCTTTTACTCTCAGTAGCCAGCTAGTGGCAAGCAGTTTAAGTCTCTTACCATCACATGGACAAGGTCACAGTCTGATGAGAAGTGAAACTGTTACAGTTACTGAAAATTCTACTTTTGATATGATCAAAATAAGTCTTTGGATTAATGTGATATTCTATCCTAATAAACCTATGCAACGGACTAGCAATGTCCATTACGGCCAATCCAGCTGTCAGGTAAACATGTTCTCTTCGCTCAATATTTTAAGCAGTGTCATTTATGCAGTAATCATAAAGTAAGAAACAGGTTGATGTGTGTATTAGATGTCCATCTATGCAGCTGCTGCCACCATAGGTATTCGTTTGGCGATGCTCAAAAAAAAAGGAGATCAAATCAGCCATAAGATAAGAAACGTTATTTTTTGTATATGCTCCTAACTAAAACTCAATTCAGCCTACACATCCGCGCATTCTAATCGTTGTCATCGTTGTCCGTATGAAAAGCACTTTGCATACTTAATTTTTCAAAATGTGCAAATACGCAGGCTGATCTAAATCTTCGCTGGGCGCACATATCCGAAGTTACGTTTTCTTGCATTACGGATCATTAAGATTCTTACGTATTTTATACACCCCGCTCTGTCTATATCCAGCATTCCACCATTCTTGGCAGGTGGTCGGCTCCATACAGTTCTTCTCATCATCTCCTGATAGACAGTGTGGGGTTCCATCGCACTGATACGGCAAAGGAATACACGTATAGTCCCCGCAACTAAGTGCTGTCATAGGGTTACACGAACCTGAGATAAAAGAAAAAAGGATACTATTTACAGCAAAATGACCTGAAAAATGATAAACATAACGTACGATATGCATTTTATTACCTATAAGTGACATAAAGTTTGTAAAGTGGTCTACTCTAGAAGGAAAAACTGCCCCAAGGGGGACAAATTCTTCAAAGTTAAGGTCGATCCGTTTTCAAAAGAAGACATAACTTTTTTACTGGGTTGTCTCCTCTGAACATGTATCCATTCCCTTTTATTATACGAAACGCCATAACTCTTCACATTCATTGTCCTAAAGTTTTTCCCTTGCAGAAAATGGCAGAGAATCTGCTTTGTGTATATATTCCTTTAAATGGCCAAAATATATACCCATGATTGACTTACAAATAGATTTTAACAGGAATGACCCTTGAGATTTATGAATGCACGCAAATAAAAATAGTGACAGCATTTCCATGTGGAAAAACTACAGACGAACTATAAGGCACATCTATTTGCCTTTACCAAATAATTTATTATTGTGTAATTGTGAATCTTATGTAATAACCCAATTATGTCTAGCGTCCTGGCAAACAGTGTAGACCCAGATCAGACGCCGCAGAGTGCAGCGTCTGATCAGGGTCTACACTGTTTGGATTTGGTACGGGAATTTTCTATAAAACAATGATATACTAAACACAACCCACCCTGACACCGCTTCTGTTGTAAAAGGACCCGTCCGAAAATTTTAGACAAAATTCTACAATAGATATCTTACTACAGCCAAGTTCATCTTCTCCCGCAGCACAGTCAGGTTTACCATCACAACGCAGGTTTCCTTGAATACACTTCTTAGAACTACATCTAAATTCACTGCTGTTGCAAAGTGGAAAATCTAAAAGAAGAATACGTTAAGAGTTGACAGACAATACAAAATCTCTTAGCTCTTAGCTGTTTACTTATTAGTCTGTTAAATGACCATGTGTTGCTGTGGAAACCACATGTTTAATCAACATACAAAACTTATGAGCATAAATTTTGCAAACATATATTTTGACTTGATGAATCGTACTTAGTTAGCTCTGTTTCAAGCACGTGTTTTATCTGCAAGTTGCACGTATAATTAATTCTTAACTTAAAAATTAGAAGTTTTCCATTACGAAAAAACGCCTATTCAAATGCCACAACCAATGCCAAAACTCACTGCACAAACACCCAAGACCCCTGGCGTTTGTTCAGAATCAACCTCGGCGTCCTTACGATGGAAGGACCCCTTAAACTCCACTTTTATATAGTGAAACTGTGGTTTACATGTGTGGGGGTATGCATTAGTTTTTTTATTTTGCTCAAAAACATAGATTGTGGGTACTCGTTAGAACCGCCTCAACGAGGCGGTTCTACCGATACCCACAAATTATGCCTTAAGCAGAAATAGTTATCGTAAATGAGTGTTCTGAGGTAGAGATCAACAACGCAGGAAACTGTAGCTAGGCCAACAGTGATTTTGAGGGTGTTAGATAACCGTGACAGATTTTCCGCCATTTTCTACAACAGATACAACTGAAGTCCCTGCCACTAAGCCACAATCTTATCTTTCATTTCGTCAATGATGAGTTGATGACATTATGAAAACACGCCTATTCAAATATATAGAAAATTTCACCTCCAAAAACTGAAAATTTTCAGATAAAAAACTCTAATATTTTTCTTATTTCTGCTCAAAACATAGATTGTGGGTACTCGTTAGAACCGCCTCGCCAAGGCGGTTCTAACGGGTACCCACAATCTATGTTTTTAAGCAGAAATAAGAAAAATAATGTATACCCCTGTAAACCCCAGTTTTACTATATACAAGTGGGGTTTATGGGGGTCAAAATTATATAGGCGTTTTTTCGTGATGAGTTGTCTGAGCAAGCGATGGGCGCTCGTATTCCCGATAACATTATGTATATTTCTAGACAGCTCAACACTTGGCGTTTATGTCAATTTTTATCTCTGATGCGTGACAAATTGTATAGTATGGCGTACGTTTGTCTGCTTTATTTCGCTTTTGTTGTTAAAGATATCTCCAACTTCCATAATAAAATGAGATTTTTTAAGTGCAATTAAAGACACATTTTTTTCCTTCTTTGGGTTAAAACCCGGCCACCTCCTTCCCCGCACCCCCCCCCCCCCCACCCACCCCTTCATGATCATCCCCAATATACAGTCCTGATAACAGAGCGCACATCAAAGGCTTATCTTATCTAAGTGATTACGGAGTCATTGTAAGGCTGTTAAGTATCCTTAGATTGGGCCCTATAAGGGTTAATTAATAAAATTGAGCAGTATTCAATACGTTACTTTAGAACCAAATAAATTCATTTGCACATTTTGCATTTAATTTGTTGATTTTATTTGTTGATTTGTATTGTATCACTTTATTTGTTTATTTATTTATTTTTGATAGTTTTTTTTTCCTAACTACAAAAGTGTTGTTTTTTCTTGCATTGTGAAAAAGTACAAATAAACTGAAATAGAAATATAAAATTGAAAATATTTATTAATTTATTTATTTATTTTCAAAAGTAAATGAGAACACTGCACAATTCTTCCATTTCCATTTCAGTATAACAATACATTATGGAATATATCAAAAAGCTCTTAGACAATTTAGAATGTGTATATTTTCTGTATTTGATCCAAAAGAAACAGATAAAGAGGACATGTGGTGATAAATTAGCATACAGGCATAAATATCTGCATTTCTCCATAAAATATGTTGTGGGTTTAATTAGAACTGCCTGGGAGAGGCAATTCTAATGATTAAAAACCAGGTATATTTTATTGAATAAACAGAAAAATAAATCATCAAATTATCACCAAATTACCCACCATATCTGTTTCTCTGTCTTCATCATAAACTTTGCTGATATAACATCTAATTTCCCCTTATCAGGCCCCTACCTGTAAGGGTGGCCAGAGTCACCAAGAATTTCTTATCTAATCTCCTTAGAGTCATTAGGGTGTTATGCAATCCAAAATATGTCTTTAAGGACCACCGATACAATTTCAGGGGCGGTTACTCTGTTAAAATCATTTGGGAGCAAAGTCTTTATATATAGTGTGGGATCCTTTCAGAAGGGGTTTAGCTTATCGGAAATGAAACAGGAAGTCACAAAAGTTATTATCTTCATTGTTAAAATGGTGGAAAATAGGTCAGGCGTAGCTAGTCCCCTAAAAATGGCAATGACGGTATTTCTTGTTAATTATATGTCACAGACGAGATTATGTGAAACGTTATGGCGTCAAAACAGAAACGTTTGGCCAACCTCTGGATCATCACTGTTTGCTCAAGTCTGTCTGTGCCAAAACTTGGTGTTTTTTTTTTTTTTTTTTTTTTTTTTTTTTTTGTAATGCGACGACCCTGATCTGCAGACTTAGCTGAGCTTCACTGCCCATATATGCCATGAATCTCATTTTCTCATGACGTGGCTTCCGATGGTAACCTTTATAGATTTTATGTCACCTCACTGTCTAAAGTGTCGTGTGGCGGCCGTAAAAAGTCTCCCATACGTCAAAACATTGGTTATTATTTTTATTTTCGTTGGGAATAATGGGTCCATTAAGGTGTTTTTGGAAAATCGAGTCCCGCTAAAACCGGTGCTAGGGGGCAAATTCTGCCCTTCAAATTACACTGAAGAGTGATGAAACCGAGATTCTTACTTTCGTTATTTCGTGTGTTCGACAATCAACCCGTATAGATTTTATACGTATACTGAAATGTGCAATCTAACGAGTACTCAAAATCTATGTTTTGAGCAGAAATATGAAAAATATCAGGCTTTTTTTTTATCTGAAAATTTTCATTTTTTGGTGAAGAAAATTTCAATATATTTGAATAGGCCTGTTTCGTAAAGCGCCATACGAGGAGTCTGATTTTCGGCAACCCTTAAAAATTCTATACGTGTATTGAAATGTACCATCTGCATTGACGCCATTAGAAGAGTCTCAATGAAACAGGGACTCTGATTTTCGTTAATTTGAGTGTTCGACATTCTCAGGTGCAATCCTTATTGATTTTATACGAGTACTGAAACGTGCAATCTGCAATGACACCATACGAAGAAGCTCAATGAAACAGGGACTCTGAGTTTTGTTATTTTGTGTGTTCGACATTTCCAGGGGCAAGCCTTAAAGATTTTATGAAAAATGTGCAATCTTCATTAACGCCATACGCAGTATCTCAATGAAAGCGGGTCTCTGATCTTTTTTTTCTTTGTGTTTGGTGCTTCCAGGGTGAGGGGATGTGAGGGTGTTCATCGATGGTGGGTGGGGGGCAACCTTTATATGTTTTGTATACGGAAAACGTAACGATAACCTACAGCAGTCTTCATCTTCGCCAGTTTTACAGTCCTGATGATAGTCACATAAAACGCTGATATCCACACATTCCCCGTCATCACATCTACAAGAAAAAAAAAATACCTACGCCATCAAAAAACAGGTCTGCGATGTATATTGGGGCATCCCAGACTGATCCGGCTATTCACCCGCACCTTTGCTGCTGTGGATAAAATTTTAGCAGGCAAACATTTTGAAATATTTTGTTGCTTTTCCCAGACAATAGGTTTCGGACATTGCATGCAAATTAAGGAGACGATTTGTATGTAATGTCAAGCCTGTTTTCTGGGAAAATGAGCAACTGGTAAAAGAGAGAAAATATCATTAATTGTAAACTGATGAATTTGCCCAAAGAGTGGTAAAGGTTAAAACGTTCCTTCATAAGTTGACCACACTCAAAAAACGAGCTATACATGATAATAGTAAGATGATCTGAACAAAACCTTTGGCTCACTGTGTCATTTTCAATATTGTTTATAGCTTCACTAGATATAGCAGGACATATGTCGATGTCTCTTAATGGTCGGCTCAGAGACTGTGCCAATGCGCAGGCTGATCTGTACCTGCACGGGTCGCATACATTTTCCAAAGATATTATTTATTAAGACACAACAAATTAATGTCTCAGTCTTAATTACAATTATTTCAAAGACACATTCACCTCTATATATCCTAAGAATAAAATGTTTTAGGATGCTATTAACTGCATCAATATAGAGAAAAATGTTTGTAAAAAGATATGCCAGTCCCGTTTATTTTCCCCCGTCCTCTATCATTATATGTTAACCCTAAGCACATCTGTTGCTTGAACACTTAGCTCTTTGTGCAGACAACATTTTTAATATGTTTCTTATTTTCACCCAGAAAACAAAATATGACATTTCATGCAAATTTTCTCAGCAAATTGTCTCCAACTTGAATGCCAAATCCTGTTTACTGGGAAAAATAAGAAACATGGCACCGATTTTGTAATCTGCTGAATTAGTCAAGTAAGTGGGTAAGGATAAATTTCTGATTTTTTGGGACTATAGGCTCATACAAGTCTGTGCGTTCTCTTGATTTCATTTGTTCCGTTTTTCAAAGAAATCCTATTTTGTGTTTTCATCTAATAATTAATTCTTTAGCTGGGCCGCGTCATGCAAAAATGTGACGTCGTGCGTATGAGGACAGCGAAGGCCCAGATCAGACTGCGCGGATGCGCAGTCTGATCAGGGCCTTCGCTGTCCGCAATTAGAATCTTTGGATAATATAGAGTGTTTTATTGGAGAGACAAATGTCCAGATGAGACTGCGTATGTGCAGGATAATATGAATCCGTTTATTTTTCGCATGCTCGAAGACGCTATTTGGCTTGGTGTAGCCCATCTATCCATTGCCTTGGGGAGCCTTTTTGCCCGCTACTGTGTCCTTTCCGGATTATCTCTATGTACCGCTTAGCATGCTGGGTAATTTTTTTTTCAGCAGACGACATATTGGAATCTTATTTTTCCCAGAAAACAGGATTAAACATTTCATGCAAATTGACTCCAATGCATAAAAAAAATGCCAAATCCTTTTTTCTGGGGAAAATAAGAAAACAAAATATATTAATCAATATGTCGTCTGCTTAATTTGCCCGAAGACTTATAAACTTTAATATCTCAGGGCGTGAGGAATATCAACGAAACCGAGTCTACTTGCTATTTTATTTGTATAAATTTCCAAGAACCCCCACTTCGGATGTTTTATACACGTGTCCCATTTTAAAGGATCCGGTTGGAGAAACCTAGAAGCTTTCAATCCTTGTTTATGCAAAGAGCGCCTGCTGGATACTCTGAATAGACTGTGCTGACGCCCAGGCTGATATAAGACTTCACTGGACGCAAATTTCATAGATACGTTTTCTACAGTTACGATCCATATTACTGAAATAAATTTGAGCTGCAACATTTACCGTAAAAATAATGAGTAAAGTTAGTTTGAACGTACCGGAATTGGTCCTTAGCACATGCAACTGCAAAGAAATAAAATATGAAATTAATTAATAAAATAGAACAATAGAAACACATATTACAGTCGACTCCCGTTATCAGATTATTCAGATAGACGTGCATATTTGTAACAGGTGGAAAATTCCAATATCCGCGCCATCATGACAGAGGTAACATTTTACCCGTCGCTATTAATGCCTGCTTGTACCGTAAGGTAGTACGAGTGTCTGATATACCTATCACTACTACATAGTCCCCTTCATTGTTTAGATTCGTCCATGCATATCAATTTTAGCCGGGCACCAAGCATGTCTGACCATCAAGCCCGTCGAACGGGATATTTACGTTTGGCGCCAGATGTGACAGGTGAAACGATTTAAACACGATTTCCTCGGGCTGAAAATAAGTTATTCGTCTTTAGAAGTAAAATTGTTTTTTTTCCGTTACAGGTTTCTAAAGGACAGATTTAATTCAATTTTATATAAAGGGGAATAGATACACTTTCAGGGGGAGATAACCCTTTCAGAATTATTTTGCATCCCTTCTGAAAAAAGTTTACATAAAAAGAAAGAACCTGCTCCTCTTGGGAGAACTATTTTAGAAGGAACATTATGCGATGGCGAGGAAAGAGTAAAGTCACAAAAATTGTATGGCAGATAATTAAGCAAACAAATTAAGCAAAAAATACGTCACGCAATATCAACCTTATCACGGGAAAAAAGACATACTTAGATAAACAACGACGCCCCAGATTAGCCTGTGCATTTTGAATGAAGCCACAAAGACCTGGCTGCGCAAGTCATCACGAAAACACGCCTATATAATTTTGACCCCCGTAAACCCTACTTTTATATAGTAAAACTGGGGTTTATAGGGGTATACATTATTTTTCTTATTTCTGCTCAAAAACATAGATTGTGGGTACTCGTTAGGACCGCCTCGTCGAGGCGGTTCTAACGAGTACCCACAATCTATGTTTGAGCAGGAATATGAAAAATATTGGAATTTTTTATCCGAAAATTTTCCTTTTTTGGGTTGTAAAATTTTCAATATATTTGAATATAGGTGTGTTTTTGTAATGTAGAGTATGGTCAAGGCTCCTTGTTGATGTGGATCGGCTGCAACATACATGGCTGAATGTGAACTTACCTTGATAGTGACAATTTTCTTCATCTCGCCCAGAGATACAATCCACTCTTTTGTCGCATTTTCCAAGGATGGAAATTACTTCTCCATCCCCACACTGGAAATATATGGACGGCTCCAAAACGGTACTGTTCATGAAAGACTCCACAATGGACAATTCATCCCCTGAAACTGTATAACACAAAATAACTTCAATAATATCATGACCCAGCTAGCATTCTTTATAAATCTATAGCGGGCCGTTATCGGCCCGTCAGCTACCCTGACGGGCCGATAACAGCCAGCTATAGATTTATGTAGAATGCTTACTGAGATGAGCGGAAACTTGAGAAAACGTTCTTTCTGACATGCGCGCCAAACGAAGACTCAAATTAGCCTGCGCATCCACGCAGTCTGAATCTGAATCTTTGCTGGTTGCACATGTCCGAATGTACGTTCTTTGATATTGCCCTTTGTCATTAATAACAGATCCTTGGCATCGTCACACTGATTGACCAGGCATCAATTGCTCGCATTTCGACGAAAGGCGGTTCCTGTTCCTCTGTTGCAGCTCTGCTTACGTCCTGCTTCGTTGTTTCATATACATATCTTTTAATTTTAATGCAAACTGAACTGAAACTTCCTTACAATTAGGACGTTACAAAAATGGCACTGATAGGGAGATGACTGTTGTAAAGTTGAATTATATAGGTTCCACGTTTGCTAGAGTTCTTATCTTGTTGAACAACGCTAAACGTTAATTTTATTCGAGGGTTGATTTAAGAGTGGTGCATCCAGTCTTTTGCTTTTCAGTTAGTGACATGAACTGCAAAGGCACAGTTCAATTCGCCGAAATGTGCGTAGAAGAACTTGCTCCGTGTTTATCAAGACTGATAAAGATATATATAACATCTTTTTTTTTTTTTTTTTTTTTTTTCTGTAGCCTCAAAATAGGCATTTTTATTATCTAGATTTCAGCGCCTGCACAAATGCGTGACAAATTTTGGTTTGACGTCTAATCACAAATGCCGCGGTGGGGGACTACACCCGGGCCGCCTTTGTGACATGTCAATACTCCACCGCATCGCTTTAAAGCCGGCTTGTTTAGAAGTTTAAAAACAATTTAGGTAAACCCAAATTGTCTGATCAATTTGGTAAAATTTTCATATGTGGTAAACGAAAGCGGTATAACACCATTGTCATAAAACCGTTTGCTTGCTTAGCGGTTGACCCAATCACGGTTGACCACTTTGCTTACCTCTTTAATTGCATTGATAAGTTACAAGACCTCCACGCGGACCGAACAAACATGTTGTTACTACTATGGAAGCTAGCTAAAGACCACCCCTCATGGCCCCACCCCCGCACCCCGCAGGAATTTATACTTGACCGTTCCAAGGCTTTACTTTCATTGTGGTACTTTTTGTTAAATGTTCTGTAGTATTTCACTTGCAAGTGGGTTTTAACAATGTTTTAGTTATAGATATATTCAGTTAACTTTGGGTAACAGAACACCATTCAGGGAAAGGGCTGCGAACACTACTTGTCATAGGTCTTTTTCTGCGGCTGTTGAATTGTATTTGTTTGTCTTTCCCTTTGAAATTGAGATGGATCTCATTGTATCAGTTCCTGAGTTCATGTATTTACTTGGAGTGTTCAGTTGGAAAACTACAAGGGTTTAAACCGGTTTTACTCGCCTAGATGCCCATATACCAGCCTCCCCCCTCCCCCTACTCGATTTTTACATTTGTCTCCGAATCTCAGTGTTTAGAAACCACCCAATACTAGGCCAATAAGTCTACCGAGCAACCAAGCCCACCATAGGCGGGGTTATTTACGATGGGTGCCAGATTTTACAGGTAAACAAATTCTCATCACCAGTGCCGCTGCCTACGGTCAAACCCGGGCCACCTGAATGACAGGCCATCACTCTACCACGTCGCTATAAAAATCGACTTGTACTCCACGGCAGTACAAGTGTATTATATTGTTACGAGCCAGGCGTAACGAGAAAGAAATGAAAGTGAAACCAGCAACAGGCTTTAAATTATTAACAATATTTATTCACAAAAAAATAAGACAAGATTCAAAGCAAAAAAAAAAGTAAGTCAACAGTACCTTGCAAGTTTATGTCATAAAGTCATTCAGAAATAATCTACAAGAATTTATAAAACAAATCCTTTGAATAATAGTTTCTGACCCCACAATTTGAAGTCCCTGAATTTAGAGTTTAATTCCAGAAAGAATAAAATATTAGAGTAATCCAGTGTGGAATAATTTCCGATGAAGGTATACAAAGATGCCCATATGAAAATCTTCTCTCCTTATTAATATCAAAGAACATTCTAGAAAAAGAATTTACTAGAGGCATCACTCATTTTCCAGTTTTTGTCAAGAATATTCTAAATGTTTTATGACATGCCAAAAATAGCTTAATCTAGTATATTCCTTCTGGAGAGTTCTAAAAATAACATAAACAACTTGTTATTGTAAACATATTTTCCAGAAAGTTTTATTTATATATAGAAACTTGTCACGGTGTTAGTCTTACTCTTTGTTGCTTTGTGGTTTATTCTACGAGGCGATTTGTTGTATGTCTTACCGTGTGTCATTTTGTTCTTGTGTTTTTTCAGTCCTTTTAGTATTACGATTACCTCGCTTGGGGAAGAGAGAGCTAATTTTAGTGCTGTTCGTACGTTTGTTCGATTTGTGCTTGTCCGTACGTTTGTTCGATTTGTGCAGCTAGCTGTAAAAGTGCTTTAAACCCCACGGTAGTTTATTCTACTGATCGTTCTAAGGCGGTGGTCCTGGTGTTGTTCTTACTTTTTGTACTGTTTTTTTTTTTTCTGTATGTTATGATGCTACATTGAGGTCACCGTCTTCAATAGCTGCCCACTTTGCTTTCTGTATTACTAGTTGTGTTGTAATACTGCCATATTGGTCACCTTCAACAGCTGCCCATTTTGCTTTCTGTTTTACTGGTTGTAATTAGGAGTGGCATCGGGACTCAGGGTGGTTGGCTAGCCATAAAGTGCTTTAAACCCCCGGTGGTTTACTCTACTGACCGTTCTAAGGCGGTGGTCCCGGTATTAGTCTTACTCTTTGGTGCTTTGTGGTTTATTCTACGAGGCGATTTGGTGTATGTCTTACCTTGTTCCATTTTGTTCTTGTGTTTTTCAGTCCTTTTAGCATTGCGATTACCTCGCTTGGGGAAGAGAGAGAGCTAATATTAGTGTTTTTCGTACGTTTGATCGATTTGTGCTTGTTTGGATTTGTCGGTTTCCTCTTTCTCTTGGTGTCTGGGAAGGGCTACGGTTTGTGATTGTGGCACTCCCTGGACTTTTCTCTTACCTTTTTCTATGTATTTATAAAGGGTGCTTCGGTGTCAGAGGTATTAGTTTTATTTAACTGTAGGTCTGCTGAATAAATTGTATCAACCATCCCTTCTAAATATATTATCAATAGTTAGTATTGAGACGTTGACTTGAATGCTTCAGTAATATTGCAGGCTTTTCGTGGGAAAGGGGCAGCATAATGTCTCTTACGTAACAAAACAGAAACAGATCTACATAAGTGGGCCACAATTTGTACCTATAGGTAAACGAATGGTTTAATGCAGAATGTGACATCTGTACATTCAGGAAGTTATAGGTGATATTTCATGTGAGATAAATCCGTAATCTGGTAGTCATCCACACACATTTGTAACAAGATTGTCACGTCCCTTTTATCTTCAATATGTACATAAACGTGATAAGAAGTTTGTGTATTCTTTATTACAGGGTAAGATTGTTTGCAGTTGTAACTAAAGTGCTGATTAGGATGACAGTTTCACTTTATAAGAGAGAAGTAGACCAGCTTTCTAGTAAATGTTTACGGCAGCCACGTTTCAAACTAGTGACTGGGGTATGTATGATTTTAATGTACATAGTTGGACCCGTTATCAGAACATTATGTGAGCTGGGTTAACCTAGGTTCCGTGATGAATATCTTCACAGTTCACTGCATGCCTAGTTGTCAACACAATCATTGTTGATATGAACCGAATTTTTATGTATTTCTGTATTAAGAGTAGCATCGGGACCCAGGGTGAAATTGGCTAGCTGTAAAAGTGCTTTAAACCCCACGGTTTACTCTACTGACCGTTCTAAGGCGGTGGCCCGGTGTTAGTCTTACTCTTTGTTGCTTTGTGGTTTATTCTACGAGGAGATTTGTTGTATGTCTTGCCGTGTATTATTTTGTTCTTGTGTTTTTCAGTCCTTTTAGCATTGCGATTACCTCTCTTGGGGAAGAGAGAGCTAATCTTAGTGCTTTTCGTACGTTTGTTCGATTTGTGCTTGTTTGGATTTGTCGGTTTCCTGTTCCTCTTGATATCTGGGAAGGGCTGCGGTTTGTGATTGTGGCACTCCCTGGACTTTTCTCTTACCTTTTTTTTAACTCTACTGACCGTTCTAAGGCGGTGGTCCCGGTGTATGTCTTACGTTTGTTCGATGTCGTACGTTTGTTCGATTTGTGCTTGTTTGGATTTGTCGGTTTCCTCTTCCTCTTGGTGTCTGGAAAGGCCTGTGTTTTGTGATTGTGGCACTCCCTAGATTTTTCTCTTACCTTTTTATCTTTGTAGTTTATGTGTTTTTTTTTTCTAAATACAGTAATTGCATGTGATTACGCTCAGTCTATCGTCACCGGTGGAACGCTCGTCCGTCACGTGACAAAGGTTACCAATCTGTGTGCATCTTGTAACTTTCTGCATAGCTCCAGATAAAGCAGGTATCCGTATAATACTTTATTCTTATTTATCCACGAAAGCATATGTTATGGGTACTCATTAGAAGCGCCTCTAATAACTACCCACAACATATTTTTGTGGAGGATTTAATAAAAATCAGTATTTTTTGATCGATAGAACTGTCTTATCTGGAGCTATGTTTGAGGTCTTGTGTTGTAGAGAATTTTTGGAAATACTGAGGATTTGCCTGAGTTATACGTTCTGATCAAATCTAATATCAAATAGTTAGAAACATATATACTGGTATGTAGTAGAGTGAAAGTTTTGGAATCTATTTGTCACACAGGTCATTTCATGACAAATAATTATTTTACTTACAATTAGGTAGTTTCTATTTAACAATCTGTGATACGCTACCTTAAAATGTAAAGTGAAAGTAACCTTCACCTACATAAGGGAAACCCGGGATTCCTCTATGTAGTATTTTTACTCGTATGTAGATAGCGCAGTCCAATGATAACTTTTCTTACTCTATAATTCCTTCTATTCTTAGTGTGTGTGACGTCAGGGTGATTACTAACACAAATAACCAATGCATGTACCTGTTGTTTATGCACCTGTATTTTTATGCGCGCTCTTTGCATTCAGCCGGTGGCCATCTTAGTGGCAGAAGGTCATCCTCCATTCAACGGAGAAATTATTTCTTTATTCACCTTCTGAAGTTTATATCTTCACTGATATTCACAGAATGAATTTATTATACAGCCAGGTATGTTGATAAGGGTTGTTTGTTTACGTTCCGTCAGTATTGATTATTTTACACACCTTTGTCATACATGTCCGTCTTCGTGCTGAATGTAAACAAACCTCGTCTTGTGAAGAAATGCACTTTCCTGTATCAGGTCATAGTATTGATATGCATCGGTGTTAGTATTACATTAATAGAGTAATTCTGCACAGTTTCATCACTTAATTTATGCACAAAGATACATGCATAATCTATAAATATTCATGACTTCCATCCGTCATAAGCAAACCCATGTCTAACTATTAAGGTCGCTAGAACCAAATTTAATTACATGTCTGTCAAGATGTGCAGGTTGTGTCCTATGTATTTGTATCTGTACATTTGTATATTGTGTAAGGTCTTGTTCTATGTGTTTGTGTATTTTATTTGTAGGACACCTTTTAAAAACCGAGATTTATAAGAGTCTTCGTTTTCTTTGTCTGCCCTGACTACCAGGCTATACGACAATGGCGCCCAACTAATGGTGGAATCCAGCATATAGGTGTACCTGGCTATATCACATACCTGCTATACAGAAATCATCATGGATTCTGTTCATCATTCATCATCATCATAGATATTTGTACATGTGTCTGTGGTTTTCATCAGTGTTTATACTGCAGTACGCGTGTTAAAAATGGCCATAATATGTGTTAATTAATTATTATAAAGTGTGCAAGCTTGCTAGTTGCTATTTGCTATTTGCTATTTTCTATTTAATGATTAGAAATTCAGAATTCTTTGGATTTCGCGTAACGCGTAGATATTATTCATAAACTTGGGGAATGTCAACTTCCACAGATGTCTATAAACTGCGACTTCGCGACATGGGAAATTACAAACAATAAATTTGCTATTTTGTGTTTTGTTGAATATATGTGTTGATAAGCTGCTGAATATATACAATATGATTGGTTGTAAAAATATATAGTACCGGTACGTACAATTGTTTATGTAGACAGACACTGTAATCTGTAGACATAAACTGTGTACATTATAGTTATGTAGATTTCTGTGTTCAGAAAAATACTGCATATAGAAACATACATAGGTGCAGAAATTGTATATAATAATGTCCACTATCAACAATTTTCAGTCATATATATGAGAAAGTATGCCATTGTTGACATTTTTTCTGTCATATTAGTTAACTTGTGTATTTTTGTCATGTGAATAGTGGAGTCTGACACTGTAGGTCCATTTATTTTTGCATTTGATTTGGCACTATGGAGTCAAACTTATATTATGCAGTTGTAATGGCCTAAATTTTTTTTGAAAGAAAATTTGCATGTTGTCACATTACTAACAGTAACATTGTTTAGTTTCAGCAGCCAGAATGGATCCTGTTTGAATGGAGACTTTTATAACTTTTAAAAGAAAATCTGTGATATTCTTAAACTGTAAGATCTAATATGTTATTACTATTAACATTATAGGCTGTCAAAGATACAGTGCAGTATCCTGACAAGATATTGTGATTATACAGTTGTGCTGTTTCAGTTGAAGAGCTCCTGTGTTGAGGTAGGCACTTTAATTTACCATTTTTGTTGTTATTTGATTATATAGGGTTTTCAACCTACCAACAAAAGTCAGTTATAGCATATTACTTAGTGATTGTCATCAGTAGTGCAGAATAGTCAAATGAATGAGACTGCTTTAAACAGGTATATCAATAGACCATTGAATTTCCATGGGAAACTTACAAAACAACCAATTTTGATTGCTGACAGTAAAGGCAATTATCTCAAGCCACATGAAGATTTGATAAGGCAGTTTGGCTATTCAATTGATTTTCAGTGTTTTCCAGGTGCCAGGTTTTCTGATTATTATTTTTGGTTGAAAAATAATTTGCATAAGAAAGTTAGGCAGTTTGGTCAAATTGTTTTATATATTTGGCTTGGCACATGTGACTTTACTTATAAAAAAGGTAGAGAAATTAATTTACGCCATGCTGATGACAATGCAGCAGTTTCTTATTTGAAATTTCAAATTGACAGATATTTTGACTATGTTGCAAATTTTCCTACTGTTTCTATTATCTTTCTGGAAATTCCTTACTATTCTCTTGAAGCTTATTATTCAAGTAAAGGACATAGGGATCCGACCATCTTTCGTTCATAGGATCTTGTTCTTAAAGAAAGAATAGCTCTTGTGAATGAATATATTAAAGAAGTGAACCAGTTTACCTCTGTGATCTCTCCTCGCTTTAATTTGGATTTAATACGTTTTCACAAATCTAAAGGAGATGATCACAAGAGAGCCAAAATTAGTTTTGCAAATTTTAAAGATGGAATACATCCAAAACTAACATTGGCAAGATATTGGACAAAAAGAATTGTAGCACACATTTTGGTAGATTGTGTTTAGCATTCATGCTTTGTTGTGTTATGATAGATGCTGGCTACACCAGGTTTAGATAGGCTAGATCATAGTGGATGCCTGTGTTGATTCATTTTCATAGCATTGTATGATTGTTAACTACTTTCACTTGTGTTGCTGCTCCACATATCTTGTTATTAAATTGTAGTGCAGATATTTCAGTCTATTTGATTCAGAACTTAATTGTGAAATAGTCATTTTTGTGTGAATATATTTTTCTGACAGTACAAGTGTATTGTCATTCGATATAGTTAATAGTTGTTGCAATATTAGTGTCTTAATAATAGTTCAAAATGGCTGACAAAGGTCCCTCTGATGAAAAGCTTTCAAACATGGTTAAATGTTTGGAGGAAAAACAATACAAAGTTCTCACTAAAGAAGAGTATGATATACTTTTGGGTATTAACCCTGATAAAATTATAACTTCAGCTGGTACAGCAAGTTCTGTGTCTAGCACACCAAAAACAGTTTGTGCAACTGGTGAAACAAAACCTAAAACAACATTTGCATTTCCAGGTATGTCACCAGTTCCACCTAGACTGCAGCTGAACAATTCCCAGTTGTATAACACCTCCTATATGGCACCGCCCTACAATTTACCAAAGTTACCTTTCTTTAGTGGCTCAGAGACACCACAGAAAGGTGAAACAACATATGAAGTTTGGAGTTTTGAGGTGAAATGCCTCCAACAAAATCCCTTGTTACCTGAACATGTGGTCCTACAGTCTATTAGAACCTCACTTAAAGGGTCAGCCAGAGCTATGCTAGTCCCTTTAGGGGAAAATGCTACTGTAGCTGACATATTAAATAAACTTGATGGTTTTTATGGGAATGTGAGTTCTAGTGAGACTCACATTCAAACATTTTATAGTGACTATCAAAAAGATAGTGAATCTATCGTAGAGTATGGTTCGAGATTAGAACAAACTCTATCAAGAGCAGTTCGCTATGGACACATTGACTTTGTCGCAAAAGATGCCATGTTAAGAAGCAAATTTTGGACAGGTCTGAAAAGCCAACAGTTAAAACATTCAACACGGCATTTATATGATAGCATTAAAGATTTTCAGCTATTATTGAAAGAAATTAGAAAGGTTGAGCAAGAAGAAGCCAGTAATAGCAGACCTGACCCAAAGCAGAAAGTTGCTCAACAACATATAGGCCAAGCTTCAGCAGAAGCAGATGATACAAATAAACAATTGTTAAAACAATTGTCTGAATTAATGGGTCGTATGGAAGCTTTGGAACAGAGGTTTGACAGTCAGCAATCCAGTTTGGGTGCTGATAGCCATGCTTCTGTCCAACAGTCCTTTAGACCACAGTACAGCCGAGGTAGAGGCAGAGGTTATAATAGAGGTTATGTAAGACAACCTAATAGAGGCAATTATGGTAGGAATTTCTATAGTAGTAATAGTGATCAGAGCCAATCTTCAGATGGTTATAAAGCTGGCAACACTTACGGCAGTTATCGCGGTGGCACTACCGGCCGGGGTGCTAACCGTGCTAGAGGTCGTGGGAATAGCTCTCAGCATTTAAACCACTAACTTCCTCTGTTGTAGGGCAAACAGAGGAAGAGTGCCAAGTTGGTTTTGAATATCGCCCAAACATGAGTAAATCTGTTAAGCCTACTTTGTTGGAGAGAATGGTGGGTTCTTCCAATGAAAGTTATATTATTATAAATGGTGTTAAAACCTCGGGTTTGATCGATTCCGGATCTATGATAACCTCCATTTCTGAGAGTTTTTATCACTCGTTAAGTCCTTTGCCTGAGCTTCGTAATATTACTGAATTTGGCCTGTCAATACAAAGTGCTGGTGGAGCAAAGTTACCATACAAAGGTTATATAGAAGCTGAAATTTCAGCTCCATTTTTATCAAACAGTGTTTTTAATGTACCTTTGTTAGTTGTTTCTGATACAGAATACAACAAAGATGTTCCCATAATTGTAGGGACAAATGTGATTCGCCTTTGTAAGGCTAGTGTTCCCACAAGTGACGTGCCGGTTGAATGGCAGACTGCTTTTGATAGCATGTGTGATGATGCTATACCTGTAAAAACAACAAACAATTTTGCAATACGTATTGCTCCAAATGAATTTAAAATTGTACATGGTATAGTAAGAAAAACAGGTGATTATGAAACAGCTGTTACTGAACATAGGGATACCTCATTGCCAGGAGACTTGACCATTTGTCCCAGAGTTGTTTCCCTAAAATCCCCTGGAAATACTGCACGTGTTCCCGTTCGAGTGTGTAACCTGTCAGCACATACAATAGAAATACCACCCAAATCAATTTTATGCTCCCTTAACAGTGTTTCAGTTATTGACTCTTGGACTCCTGATTTAACACAAAAGCCAGGTAATAAGTCCTCATTTTCTACACTTGAAGACTTGGGTATTTCAGTTGATAAAAATAATTTATCACATGAACAATTTCAAGAAGTACAAGAAGTGCTTGGTAAATGGTCACATATATTTTCCAAGGGACCCACCGACCTTGGGAAAACAAATACTGTCAAGCACGAAATCAAATTAACTGACAGCACTCCCTTCAAGGAACCGTACAGAAGAATTCCACCTGCCATGTTTGAAGAGGTCCGCCAACATTTGAAGGAAATGCTGGTCAGATGCTATTAGACCTTCACAAAGTCCGTATTCTTCTAACGTAGTGTTAGTAAGAAAAAAGGACGGTAGTTTAAGGTTTTGCATTGACTTCAGAAATTTGAATAATCGCACTATCAAGGATGCTTATACACTCCCACGTATAGACGATACCATTGATACCTTGATAGGTGCAAAATACTTTTCAAAATTAGATTTGAAAAGTGGTTACTGGCAGGTGGAAATGAGCGAAGAAGATAAACATAAAACGGCTTTCACTGTTGGTAATCTCGGGTTCTTTGAATGTAAGAGAATGGCTTTCGGTTTGACTAATGCGCCTGCAACATTTCAGCGTTTGATGGAACGTTGCATGGGCGAGTTAAATCTTAAGGAATGTTTAATTTTTCTAGATGATATTCTTATTTTTTCTGTTACGTTTGAGGAACATATAAAAAGGATAGAGGCAGTTTTCAGTCGTTTGCAGGAACATGGCCTCAAACTCAAGCCGTCAAAATGTGAATTTTTTAAAAGCAGCGTTGCATATCTTGGTCATGTAGTCAGTGACCGAGGCGTGGAAACGGACCCGGATAAAATTAAAGCTTTGTCCGAATGGCCAGTCCCTCATAATGTTAAAACACTCAGGTCATTCCTTGGATTTACCGGTTATTATCGGCGCTATATCAAAGATTATGCCAGAATTGTAAAACCATTGAATGATCTGCTTGTTGGTCACTCTACAAATGGATATACCCCTGAAGGTAAGAAAAAGAAGAAGAAGAGTATACCCTGGCAATGGGGGAAAGCACAGCAAGATGCTTTCGATATGCTTAAATTAAAACTGAGTACACCTCCAGTTTTGGCATATGCCGATTTTAACAAACCTTTTATCCTACATACCGATGCGTCTATAGAAGGGCTTGGTGCGGTGCTATATCAGGAACAAGATGGTATTGAAAGGGTGATTGCATATGCTAGTCGTGGACTACGTAAAAGTGAAAGAAATTATCCTGCCCACAAACTTGAATTTTTGTGCTTAAAATGGGCTGTTACGGATAAATTTCACGATTACCTATATGGTAATGATTTTACAGTTTTAACGGATAACAATCCGCTTACATATGTACTTACTTCAGCAAAGTTAGATGCTACAGGTCATCGTTGGCTTGCAGCTCTTGGTACTTACAATTTTACATTGAAGTACAAGACAGGAAAATCTAACTGTGATGCTGATGGTCTTTCAAGGAAACCACAGGAGAAGACTGAGCTCTTTCCTGAAGTTGTAAAGGCAATTTGTGATGCCTATACAGTCAAAAGAGAGGCATGTCCCTACGCTGAAACTCTAGTTGTTACTAGTGCTTCTCAACTTGCGGAATCTGTTGATTCCAATATAGAATCTGTTGATCCTGATATCAGAACAGACATAGAGTCTACAAATATAAATACTGTAGACTGGGCCAAAGAACAAAGTAGAGATCAATTTATTGACAGAGTAATTTATTTTGTCAAAAGTGGATATTGTCCACAGAAAGAAGAGTTAAAGGCTGAGCATCCAGAGGTTAGCAAATATTTGCGCCACTGGAAAAGTATGTCTTTAGAAAACGGTATTTTATACCGGAATACAGTTTTAAATAGTGAGAATGTAAAACAGTTAGTTTTACCATATTCTTATCGTGAATTTGTATTAAAACAACTTCATGATAATGTTGGCCATCAAGGTCAAGATAGAACTCTTTCTTTAGTAAGATCTCGTTTCTTTTGGCCAGGTTTTGAGTCAGATGTTGAGAAGAAGGTTAAAACGTGTGAAAGGTGTATCAAACGCAAAACCTTTCCAAAAACCAGTACGGAACTTGTAAATATAGTAAGCAGTGAGCCAATGGAACTTGTCTGTATTGATTTCTTGTCTTTGGAAAGATCCAAAGGAGGGTTTGAGAATATTCTGGTGATTACAGATCACTTCACCAGATATGCTCAGGCTTTCCCTACAAGAAATCAACTTGCAAAGACCACTGCAAGAATTCTTTTTGACAATTTCATTGTTCATTATGGCTTCCCTGCTCGTTTACATAGCGATCAGGGAAGAAATTTTGAAAGCAGTGTCATAAAAGAATTATGTTCTTTGGCTGGTGTTGAAAAGACACGTACTACGCCATATCACCCTATGGGGAATGGTATGGTGGAGCGTTTTAATCAGACACTTTTAAATATGTTAGGGACTCTTGAAGATCATAAGAAAGAAGACTGGAAATCATATGTAGCACCTTTAGTGCATTCATATAATGCTACTAGGCATGACAGTACTGGATATTCTCCGTACTTTTTAATGTTTGGACGTCATCCTAGACTAGCTGTTGATGCATATCTAGGGCTTAAATCATCAGAGGAAGCGTCAGTCAAAAGTAAAGACCATTATGCAACCAAACTGAGAAAAAGGTTGCAATTTGCTTATAAAGTAGCTTCAAAGGAGGCTCAAAAATCAGCCCAACGGCATAAAGCTCGTTATGATACTAAAGTCAGAGAATCGACTTTAGATATTGGAGACAGAGTTCTGATCAGAAATGTCGGTCTCAAAGGTAAAAATAAATTAGCCGACAAATGGGATAGACATCCATATATTGTCATTGACAAACCTGATAAAAATATCCCAGTTTTCAAAGTGAAACAGGAATCTGGTGATGGCACTGTGAAAACTTTACACAGAAATATGCTTCTTCCATTTTCTTCAATTCCTTCAATTTCTGAGGTAAATGAGTCTTTGTTGTCGAACAAGGAAAAGATACCTCAGAAAAAGGTGCAAACAAAGAAGCATGTTCCAGCTCCATCATCAAAATCTGATGAAACATCTGATTCTGATACCGACTCAGACAGCATAGCCAGATATGTTATTCCGCAAAGACGGATTAGGAACAGACACGTTTCTGTCCCCACTGGTAACAGTATTTCCTCACGGAAACATATTTCTGTTAATTCCAGTGAACCAACTGCTAATATTAGCAGAACAGAGTCAGGTAATTCAGTATTACCTACTGTGTCAACTAGTATTGACCGTAGTACTCGGTATCAGTCAGACGTAAATATGCCGTCTCTCCATGAGTCTCCGAATGTTGTACAAGCGCCCCGTCGAACAGGTCGAGCTCGGAAGCCACCTGACAGATATGGTGACTGGGTATGCAGTCAACAAACAGCTGATATGCCGGCAGAATTATATTGGTCCCCAGAGTTCATCTATGATGATTCTACTGTTATATTTGATGTTTAACTTTGTTTTATTTTCTAAATATCAGTATTTTATTTTGACCTATACAGGGGAGAATGTCACAAAAGTTTTTAATTGTAAAAGAAATACTTTCCTGTAATTCAGACAATACATTTACAGCTGATAAAATGGCAATATTGTAGTAGTGTAATTATTGTTTCTTCATGATTTTGAATGTGTATATGCCATTTATTATAGTTTCAAAGCATATACACAGGAAGTTAAGATGTACACGTGTAAAGCTGTAGTCTGAGATTCTTTATTGTGTATATCGTTTGTTTGTCATGTATTGTGAGACGTATGTACATGAACGTTCATGTATGAGAAACATATATGACAATGTGAGTCCAAAACCAGATGAAGTAAAATGTACTTGTTTGTCATGTATTGTAAGCATATACATGATGTTTCATGTATAGCATTATGCATACGTGATCTAATATAGTGGAATATTTCAAGCATATACATGATGTTTCGTGTATAGCAATATACATACATGATATCATAAAATGTAATATAAATAGAATCAGCTGTGTCCGTGTTTTAAGGAAATGTCGGGAGACATTTTCCCTAGCAGGGGAGAATGTCACACAGGTCATTTCATGACAAATAATTATTTTACTTACAATTAGGTAGTTTCTATTTAACAATCTGTGATACGCTACCTTAAAATGTAAAGTGAAAGTAACCTTCACCTACATAAGGGAAACCCGGGATTCCTCTATGTAGTATTTTTACTCGTATGTAGATAGCGCAGTCCAATGATAACTTTTCTTACTCTATAATTCCTTCTATTCTTAGTGTGTGTGACGTCAGGGTGATTACTAACACAAATAACCAATGCATGTACCTGACGTTTATGCACCTGTATTTTTATGCGCGCTCTTTGCATTCAGCCGGTGGCCATCTTAGTGGCAGAAGGTCATCCTCCATTCAACGGAGAAATTATTTCTTTATTCACCTTCTGAAGTTTATATCTTCACTGATATTCACAGAATGAATTTATTATACAGCCAGGTATGTTGATAAGGGTTGTTTGTTTACGTTCCGTCAGTATTGATTATTTTACACACCTTTGTCATACATGTCCGTCTTCGTGCTGAATGTAAACAAACCTCGTCTTGTGAAGAAATGCACTTTCCTGTATCAGGTCATAGTATTGATATGCATCGGTGTTAGTATTACATTAATAGAGTAATTCTGCACAGTTTCATCACTTAATTTATGCACAAAGATACATGCATAATCTATAAATATTCATGACTTCCATCCGTCATAAGCAAACCCATGTCTAACTATTAAGGTCGCTAGAACCAAATTTAATTACATGTCTGTCAAGATGTGCAGGTTGTGTCCTATGTATTTGTATCTGTACATTTGTATATTGTGTAAGGTCTTGTTCTATGTGTTTGTGTATTTTATTTGTAGGACACCTTTTAAAAACCGAGATTTATAAGAGTCTTCGTTTTCTTTGTCTGCCCTGACTACCAGGCTATACGACATATTTAATATGATCTTCAAATGGAAGCAGTATGGTTACCTGAAGGGATGCTATATAACCATTTCTCAAACTTAATAAAATGAAAAAAGGATTGAAACTGTCTAAAATTTGGCTAAACCCAGCCAGCATTCTACGTAAATCTACATCGGGCCGTCATCGGCCCGTCAGCTACCCTGACGGGCCGATGACGGCCCGATACAGATTTACGTAGAATGCTGACTGGGAAGCACGTACCATTCTGGAAGGATTTACTTTCACTTCTTACATTAACACGTCCCGTCTTGTATTCGCAAACACCATACTCGGCTTCCATTTGATCGCAAGCTATAGATTCCCAAGTGATGTTCTCACTAAGTATTCGTATATTGAATCTGCTACATTCCGTTGTTATACTAAGTTGTGGATGTCCAACAGCCCTGGAATATGTAAAGGATAACGGTTAATGTATGTGATCCAAACCTAAGCAGTGGATGTCCGACAGTTTTAGAATATTCAGAGGTCAACCAATAATGTATGTGATTCAACAACAAGTGGATATTCAACAGTCCTTGAAGATGCAGAGGATGACCAGTAACGTATGTATAAAAAGATGATGTCGAACAGCCATGTAATATACAGAGTAATAAGAACATAACGAATAATAATATGTGACTCAGTGCTAATACTAACACCCCTGCTCGTGTTGTTCCTTATTTGTCTTTACATTTCTAGCCGTGCTTTATCTAATATGTTTGAGCATAGTAATTTCGTCGCGCGCTATCAAAGGGAAACCAATTAAATTACTGTTGCGAGAGTTGCGCCCCTGGTAACTTTGAATGCCAGCTTACAATATTGGCCGAAACATTCATATACATAATTAATTATATTACTAAGACAGATAATGATCTATGAAAACTGCAGTTCTTAGGAATAGTCAACTACCAATGGGGAAGTAGGAAAATAATAATGACAAAAATGATAAAAAAAATCATTTATGTAAATCATTCGCTCAATGAGGGGTGTAGGAAAAGAAATAAATTATTCCGAATCGTGCTCAAATGCCCAAGATAAAGCACAGTTGAATTTGGGTTGTACCCATTTGAGCACTTGCTCGCTGCGTTCGCTCGTGCTCAAATGGGTACAAAAAAAGGTAAACGAAAAAGTCCAGGAGTGCCACAATCACAAACCGCAGCCCTTCCCAGACACCAAGAGGAAGAGGAAACCGACAAATCCAAACAAGCACAAATCGAACAAACGTATGAAAAGCACTAAGATTAGCTCTCTCTTCCTCAAGCGAGGTAATCGCAATACTAAAAGGGCTGAAAAACACAAGAACAAAATGACACATGGTAAGACATACAACAAATCGCCTCGTAGAATAAACCACAAAGCAACAAAGAGTAAGACTAACACCGGGACCACCGCCTTAGAACGGTCAGTAGAGTAAACCACCGGGGGTGTTTAAAGCACTTTAACAGCTAGCTAACTTCACCCTGGGTCCCGATGCTACTCTTAATACAGAAATACATAAAAATTCGATTCGCATAAAGGCTCCCAACTCAGTCAATGCATCTACGCGAAAACATAAAAATCAAATTAATCACTATAATAAACAAAGACGACTACTCATGGCTAATTCTACTGTATGCCAGAGTAAATGAAAACCAATAGTTGAACCATGATAGGCCAAGCCAAAGACATATCGTCAAGCCCCAACCCACTGGTTAAAGTTTTACGAAGAGGCCGTCATTGAGTCTGAGGCCCGAACCGCCGTCGTGCAATAAAAGAGTGACTCATAGCCATCAACAATGAAGCATAGCCATCAACAACCCAAACGCAAATATGCTTTCTAGGCCATTTAATCAAGGTTTGGAATAATTTATTTCTCAAGTACAGGATGTCGAAATGCCCCGGAATATTCAGAGGATAAACAATAATGTATGTGATCCAGTACTAAGTAGCGGACCACGAACGTTCCTGGAATATACAAAGGATAATCAATGAAGTATGTAATACAACACTAAGAAGTGGAAACAAAAAGACTCAGAATATACAGTGATCAACCAATAATATATGTAATCTTTAATGAGGCAGTAGATGTCCGACAACCCTACAATATGTAACAAATGATATATGTGATCCTATACTAAATTGTGGATGACCAACATCCCTGGAATATGCCAAGGATAATGGTATATGCGATCCAATCCTAAGCAGTGGATGTCAGACAGTCTTGAAACATGCAGAGGATAATCAATAACGTATGTGATCCATCACACAGCAGTGGATGTCCAACAGTCCTAGAATATGCAGGGGATAACCAATAATGTATGAGTTCAAATATTCAAATAAGTAGTGAATTACAGACGGTCCTGCAATATGACGAGGATAATAAAAGTCAAAAAGGATTGCCCTTGGAAACAAAGAACAGAAAAAATCACGAAAATCGGAATCTCGGTTTTATTGAGTCTCTTCATATGCAAAACAAAGGTAAGAGAAAAGTCCAGGGAGTGCCACAGTCACAAACCGCAGCCCTTCCCAGACACCAAGAGGAAGAGGAAATGGACAAAACCAAACATGCGCAAATCAAACAAGGTACGAAAAGTACACTGTAGATTGCGAGGCTGCATACGCCCCACTAGCGCCGGCTAATGCGGTATTCGATTTTCAAAAAACCAGGATGGTCTCAATGATCCCAAAGGAAATAAAATACAACCTGCTCTATGATGATGTACGGGGAGATTTTTTACGGCCGCCACACGGCATAAGACCAGCTACAGTGCAGTAAAATAGGATTGCCATCGGAAACAAAGAACACAAAGAACCAATAATCAAATAGTAAGTGGTGGATCACAAACGATCCTAGAATATGCAGGAGATAACCAGTAACGTGTGCAATCAAATATTAGGTAGAAGATCAAAACCAGGCCTGGAATATACAGATGATAACCGATACCTGTGTGATCAAACATGAAAAAAACACTCTTATCCCGATGTGGCTAACGGGGGCCCACCCCATGTGTGGTTCGTGCCCGTCTGATCAGGGACTTCCTGATAGTTTTGTCTTTCCTTGTGTGGCCTTGTGGCTGATCGCTGCGAGACTTTTGGCTTGTTTTAGTGTTGTGTTTGATTTATCCTGTCTGGATATGCTTTTCTATTGTTTGTGGCATGTTAACTGTCTATCCCAGTCAGCATTCTACGTAAATCTATATCGGGCCGTCATCGGCCCGTCAGGGTAGCTGACGGGCCGATGACGGCCCGATGTAGATTTACGTAGAATGCTAGCTGGGATCATGGTTGTTTGCTCTTCCCCTTAGTGTCACTGGTAGGTTATGGTCTGTAATTATAGCTCTTCCATGACATCTTCTATTCTATTTTTACGTCGTTTGCTTACAGAATTAGTGACTATTATAGAATATATCGACGAACAAACAAGATCCTAATTAGACTCGCTGTGCATATGCGTTGCTAATCTTGGTCTCTTCTCATTACGAAAACGCCTATTCAAATATATTGAAAATTTCACCACCAAAATCTAAATGTTTTCAAATAAAAATTCATATTTTTCTTATAATGTATGTAGGTACTCGTTAGAACGGCCTCGGCGAGGCGGTTCTAACGAGTACCTACAATCTATGTTTTGAGCAGAAATAATAAAAATAATGTATACCCCTGTAAACTATACAAAAGTGGGGTTTATGGGGGTCAAAATTTTATAGGTATGTATTCGTGATGTTCTTATATATGACTTTATATCTGACTTTTTTTGTGGTTGGACCCATCTTGGACCTGTCCTGTTTGTGGTTTTCTTATGCTCTAGCTGCAGATCATTATTAAGCCCTTAGCTTTGTCATTACGAAAACGCGCCTATCCAAATATATTGAAAATTTCACCACCAAAAACTGGAAGTTTTCAGACAAATAAATACTGATATTTTTCATATTTCTGTTCAAAACATAGGTTGTGGGTACTCGTTCGAATCGCCTCGCCGAGGCGGTTCGAACGGGTTCCCACAATCTATGTTTTTGAGCAGAAATATTAAAAGTAATGTATACCCCTGTAAACCCCAGTTTTACTATACAAAAGTGGGGTTTACGGGGGTCAAAATTATATAGGTATGTTTTCGTTATGTTTCATCAAATTGTTTGTGATTATATGTGGTTCACTGTACTATTTCACCAATAGGACAGAAGAATCGTATGCTGTCGAAGGTATTCTGTTTGTAATTTTGAGCTCTATTAGAAATAAGGGTAAGGCTTCGCGCAATTAAAACTTGTTTAAGTCCCTATCTCCTCCTTGTAGATATTCTACTACTGATTTTACCAAGGCGGTTCCTCTGTTTCAATTCTTCTTTGTTCGTGAGTCTGTGGCTTTATATGTGTTGTTTGGACTTTAATTGTTTAGTCTGCAACTCTCTTTCTTTTAGTGTCCCGGGAAAGCTGTATTTCGTGATTGTATCACTTCCTGGGTATCTTCATTTGTATTTTGTTTATTTGCGCATTATTTATTTTAAGAGGAATACACACTATGTGAAAGTTGTTTTGTCCCCTTCTGAAAGGGGTCTACTCTATAAGGAAGGAATTTGCTCCCACCGGAGAAAATTTCTTCCTTATAGAGTAGAACCCTTTTCAGAAACCCCTTACGTACTCGACCCCTTTTCAGAACTGACTCGCGCGAGAAAAAAACCCAGTTGTTTTCCTACTGAACGTTTCAAGGTGTTCCTCTGTTGCAGTTCTTCCTTGTATGTACGTCTGCTTGTTTAATATGTGGCGTTTGTTTTATCCTTATTTGGTCCTCATCTATCCTTCTTTTTGTGTCAAGGGGGGGGGGAGTGTGTGCTTCGTGATTGTAGTATTTCCCGGGTATCTGTTTATATTGTTGGTGTACCGCAATACTTCTAGCAAGTGAAACCAGTCACCTTAAACGTATGGTACATGTAATGTGTTTCACATGAATTCAATAATATCAATAGGGAAATGCGAAAATATGAATATCGAGATATCCCGACAAGGCTAAAATGAAAGGACGGCAATGATCGGGAATCAATACAATTATCTAACACCTTCCGTTCCAAGACACCAAAGGGAAAGAAAGACGTACTTAAAGGAACGGCACCACAATCAAAACACTACAAGCAGAAAGCCAAAAGGACAATTTCTTCCCAAAAACATTACGAAAACATGTCTGTTCAAATATACTGAAAATTTTACCACCAAATAATGAAATATTTCAGATAGAAATTCTGATATGTTTCATATTTCTGCTCTAAATATAGATGGTGGGTACAGTCTCGATGAGATGCTTCTAACGAGTATCCACAATCTATGTTTTTTGGGGGGTTTTGTTTGTTTGTTTTTTCGAGCAGAAATCAGAAAAATAATGTATGCCCCTGTAAACCCAAATATAAAAGTGGGGTTTAAGGGGATCAAAATTATATAGGCATGTTTTCTGATGATGGCCAAACGGCTATCTAAAATAAATATTTCACCAAGACATACTTGCAAAGACATACAATGACAGATATAGTAAACCACAGCAGAAGCACCGCCTTGGAACGATCAGTAAAATATTTCTAGGGGGCGGGGTTAAATCGATTTTACGTGGCCACAACCCTCGGATTGCTCGCGAGGGCGTGAGGCAGTATACAGAGAAAGAAAAGCACAGCCCTCCCAAGTAGCCGAATACAGTTTGAGACTCTGATTATCGTTCTGTTATGTGTTTGTTGTTTCCACGGATATTCTTTATAAATACTTTTGATTTCACTGCAGCTGGTGTTAAGTGTTTTCTGGTGGCCGTAAACAGTCTCTCGGTACTTATTATAATGCAGGGCCCAGTTGTTCAAAGCTAACGACGTCGTTAGTTAACGATTCGTTAAAATTTACATCGAGTGATACGCAAATATTCTGAAATTTTTTGCTGAAAAAATGAGAGTAGCTTTTGCAATGCAAAAGCTACTCACATTTTTTCAGCAAAAGATATCAGAATATTGTGTGTTGGATCAGCTAAAACAGTTAACGAAATGACCCTTAACGACGTCGTTAAGCTAACAACGCTTTGAACAACCGGGTCCAGTATTTTATTTTATTTGCTTGTTGTCATTGAACCGATACTGATGTCTTGGACAATCGAGTTTTTTTGACCAGGGGCTAGGGGTGTATGCAGCCTTGCAAACTAACTTACTGCTGTATGAAGAGTTGCATTGAGACCGAGACATCGTGTTTGTACGTGTTCAGTGCTTACAAGAGCTACCTTTATATATTTTATTTGACTTCACTGCAGCTGAATATAAAATTAAAGCATAGCTTATTACGACCTATGACACACGACAATAAATGTCGTGTGTCATAGGTCGTAATAAGCTATGCTTTCTTTAATCGCACGAGAGAGGGCTAGATCTAAGACCCTAAGATGGTGCTGTTCTAGACCTTTTATTCGGGTATTGATGCATGATGTTATGTCTTTTACTGGGTCCTCCTTGGTTCCACAAGTGATTTTGTATCTCTGTCTGTCAGTTGCTCAGGCGTTTACCACAAACCTTCATCCTTTTCTATCACACTGCTTTAATTTGTTTACATATATTTCACTGACAGTTGGAGTGCCTCGATGTAAGCCGGTCATTGTTTTGCATATTTCACAACATTTAAACCTAGCGTTAAGATTATGTACTTCCCAACCCATTAGTTTTCATTACTGACCATTCTAAGGCTGTGGTTCTTGTCCCGTTGATATTTGTGATCTTTTCCCATTAATGATCCTATTTAATATCTTGTTGATACGCTTTGTGGCTGGCAGTATGATCACATCGTTAGAGGAGATAGAAATGGTTGCTTGCTTTTCGCTATATTTAGATGTATGTTCTTCTGTCTTAACGTGTTCATCCTTCCTCGTTGTACATTTGGTAGGCTATATTCAGTGATTTTGTCCTCCAGACATATTCATTACTATTATGTTAATACTTACCAGCTGGTGAATGTAAGAGGACTGCCATCACTCCATATATACTTATTCAGAGTTCGCTTTAAACCTACAAAATAAACAGTAAATAGGTGAACAGGAACCGATGAAATCAGAATCGCATCAAGTCCTCTACATCAAAGGGAAAGACGCTTAAAATTGTACAGTCACAAAAGCACAGACGGTGAGCAGAACCACCAAATGATGGCAACTCTGTTACCTGAACTTAATTCAAGAAGTTACTTAAACGTACATATTTAAAGAAAAAACGTTTATAAACGGTACACGACAGAACATATAACAAAAAGAACCACAATGGAAGTACTTCCTTGGGATGGTCAGCAACACGATGGAACATATAACAGAAAGACACACAATACAAAAGGGCCCAAAGGGCCCTAATTTGATCATCTGAGTGTCAAGGTCTCTAGTATAGTCTAAAAGACTATGATTTCTCTTCACAGGACTATGTATATTTAAAATTGGTTGAATGTTTTCAGATGACAGGCTTGGGGTGCTGGACAGAAGCATGATTGCATGGTGCCTTATTGTTGAATAGGCATGTGAACTAGATAAGGCTATGTAACCAAATATCAAAGGCAAGGGCCTTCTGATATCAAACAACAAAAATTTTTTTAAAGGTTTTCCCTACATAAGTATATTTAAAACAAGATGGCTGCCATCTTGGATTTCCACTGGGGACGATTTTAGCTATTTTTGATCTATAAGTCACCCCTATGCTTCCTATCAAAAAAAGGTAAGAGAAAAGTCTAGGGAGTGCCACAATCACAAATCGCAGCCCTTCCCAGACACCAAGAGGAAGAGGAAACCGACAAATCCAAACAAGCACGAATCGAATAAACGTAAGAAAAGCACTAAGATTAGCTCTCTCTCAAGTTTCAAGTCAATAAGCTTTTCGATTTAGAAGAAGATTTTTAAGACGGCCGCCATAGCGGCCATCTTGGATTTCCGATCAGAAAGATTTTAGCTATTTTGACCTATAAGTCGCCACGATGCTTCCTCACGAGTTTCCAGTCAATTGGCTTTTCAGTTTAGGAGAAGAAGCGAAAAATAGATTTTCAAGATGGCGGCCATGGTAGCCATCTTGGATTTCCGATCATAACGATTTTAGCTATTTTGATCTACATGTCACCCCCATGCTTCCTACCAAGGTTTGAGTCAATTGGCTTTTTCTGTTCAGGAGAATAAGCAAAAAATAGATTTTCAAAATGGCCATCTTGGATTTCCGATCGGAACGATTTTAGCTATTTTTGATCTACAAAAAAGGCAAGAGAAAAGCCCTGGGAGTGCCACAACCACAAACCGCAGCCCCCACCCCCCAATACCCCAAGAGGAAGAGGAAACCGACAAATCTAAACAAGCACAAACCGAACAAACGCACGAAAAGTACCAAGACCAGCCCCCGTCCACCCCACCCACTCCCCAAGCGAGGCAACCGCAACACCAAAAGGACCGAAAAACACAAGAACAAAATGACACACGGAAAGACATACAACAAATCGCCTCGTAGAATAAACCATAAAGCAACAAGGAGCAAGACCAACACCGGGACTACCGCCTTAGAACGGTTGGTAGAGCAAACCACCGGGGGATTAAAGCACTTTTACAGCTAGCTAACTTCACCCTGGGTCCCGATGCAACTCTTAATAAATAAATACATAAAAATTCGGTTCGCACAAAGGCTCCCAACTCAGTCAATGCGTCAAAGCGATGCAAGTCACCCCGATGCTTCCTACCAAGTTTCGAGTCAACTGGCCTTTCAGTTCAGGAGAAGAAGCGAAAAATAGATTTTCAAGATGGCGGCCATGGCGGCCATCTTGGATTTCCGATCACAACGATTTTTGCTATTTTTGATCTACAATTCACCCCGATGCCTCCTACCAAGTATCGAGTCAATTGGCTTTTCGGTTCAGAAGCAAAAGCGATGAAATAGATTTTCAAGATGGCTGCCATGGCGGCCAAATTGGATTTCTGATCGGAACGATTTTAGCTATTTTTGATATACAAGTCATCCCAATGCTACCTACCAGTATCGAGTCAATTGGCCAAGGGGTGTAGAAGGGGTAGGCTTTTAAAGCAATTGTTGACGCCGCACGACGGACGACGCATGACGCACGACAGACGACGGACATTGACTGACCACAATAGCTCACCCATGAGCACTTCGTGCTCAGGTGAGCTAAAACCTGCCGCCTTGAGACGGTTAGTAACAAAATACTGGGGGTGTGGCGTAAATCGATTCTATGGGCGACAAACCCTCGCCCTTAGCTTCCATTGTGGTACCTAAATTATTTGTTCGGTCCGCGTTAAGATACTTACCCCAGTAGATACCACAGCCTCCCTGTAGGTTTTATTTTCGGATGCTTGAGCGTCATTAATGAGGCCAAATTGGGCACAAACTAGCCCGTCTGGCCGAACAAAACGCTTTAGCTGTTCTCAGTTTTGTGAGTATGAAATTGCTCTCAAGGGTCATTGCTATTAGAATCTGTCTGTCTGTGACATACACTCTTATATTTCTTAGAAAAAAAAAGTTAAGAGAAAAGTCCAGGGAGTGCCACAATCACAAACCGCAGCCCTTCCAAGACACCAAGAGGAAGAGGAAACCGACAAATCCAAACAAGCACAAATCGAACAAACGTATGAAAAGCACTAAGATTAGCTCTCTTTTCCCCAAGCGAGGTAATCGCAATGCTAAAAGGACTGAAAAACACAAGAACAAAATGACACAAGGTAAGACATAGAATGGTAGCCTTAGGAGGACTGTGTCGTGATTGTGGCCTTTCTGGGTATCCCTACATTTCTTTTATTTACCTAAAATGAAGCCTTAGAATGGTAGCCCTTAGGAGGACTGAGTGCCGTGATTGTGGCCTTTCTGGGTATCCCTACATTTCTTTTATTTACCTAAATATGAATAGCCATAGTACCCATCCAAACTAGCTTGGTATCGCCTGGTTCGATACTGTAGTCTGTGTTGTAAGTAGAAGCCAATGAAGTCTTGTTCCAGTCTGGAGTGTACATTCGCCATTGACCAGTTATATCTTCCACAATACTTGTTGTTAAACACAGCCCAGCTGATATCAGAGAATTCGGAATTGTTACTGAGTTTTAGAGTCTCTAAGTCGACCATGATGAAACACTTGTTGAACTTTTCGGAACATACTGTACACGAGAAAATAAAAGAGCCGCAACATGATAAAACGTACCTTCTGACATGTACACCCAACGAAGACAACCCATTTATACCGAGTGCAATCTTCTACCTAAACTCTTTTTAACGGTCCATTTCCTATATAAGTGGTGTCTGGTTACTTTTTGTCATTATCATGTTTTGTAGAAATTTCTGAAATAAATGCAAACAGTGTAGACCCTGATACGACGCCGCGTTCTGCGGCGTCTGATCTGGGTTTACACTGTTTGCTAGTGTCCCTTTTGTTGGACACGAGGCTTAAATTGGTTAAATCTACATAAAAATACACGCAGTAAAGATTCTGATCACACTGCACTAAAAACGCAGGTTGTTCTGAATTTTTGCTGGTTGCACCTGTCCGATGTTTTCTGACGTTGCGGATGATTATTGTGGACTGATCATTGAGTCCTTGCAGATTTATTTTAGATTTTAAATGTGGCTCCCTGATAACACCTGACTGATCGAGATATGTTAGTCTGGCCACGAAATCGCCGAAATGTACAACATATATCTTGTGGGTGTGATCATTGTTCTCAAAATTCATTCTTTTTATCTTTACTACGGCTGATGTTTGCGTCGTGTAGCGGCCCAAACATCACTCTAGTGTAGCTTATTTTCTAGTCCTTTGTGTTCATTCAACCCATTCAGAATTTAAAAAAAAAAATATAATAAATAATCAAATAAATATAAAAAGTATATATATGATAGTTATTGATGAGCCTTCTAAACTAGCTTGTCTGACCCAGTAAACGTCCACCGTATAGCTACCCAGCAGGCACACAACGTTGAAACAACGTCAATTCAACGTTGATTCAACGTCAAAACTGAATAAACGTTGAATCGACGTTGTTTCAAGTTGTGTGTCTGCTGGGTATTTTGATTATCAATTTTGTTTGTGTGTTCATTGCTTTCGATGGTCATTCATCTACAGTACAGTTGGTTTAGTGCCGCACTTCACTATAGAGTAGGTGATGCTGTCTGGTCCTTTTTGCTCAATAAACCCAACTAGGCATTTCTCTTTATATGAGGCTTACTGATGATAACAAGTTGCCCAAAACTGGCTATTTTTTTTTTTTTTTTTTTTGAAAGCTTCGAAACTTCTACTACACTGTTTTTTGTTGTTGTTGTTTTTTTTTGTTGTTGTTGTTTTGTTTTTTTTTGTTGTTGTTGTTTATTTTTTTTTTGTATTTTTGTTTGTTTTTTATATGTGTTCTATAATTTAAATTGTCATTAATTTGTTCCTGCATATTTACCGTGTATGGCTTCATCATTGTCCTGGAATACACTAGTAACTGAAATGAAATGAAAAAGAAAGAAATGAACCACAACGTGAGGAAACATACCTCCTCACATATGTGCCCAACGAAGACTCAAAGCAGCGTCTTCGTTGTCCGCATAAGAAGTGTTTTTGTTTTTTGTTTTTTTGTTGTTGTTTTTTTTTGTTGTTTTTTTTTTGCATCCTTTGCTATCCAAAATACGGCGCAAAAAGCGCTTGCTGATCTTAATCTTCCCTGTGCCTACATATTCGAAGGCTCATCATTTGATTTTCCGTCACAAAAGTGACCGGTGAAGAAATTAACGCCAAAGGAAATTATATTTTACCACACATAGATTCGAGAGTGAAATAATAAACTTTCCCGCCTTAAAGGAAAATGAATACATCTGGTAATTTTTACGCCATTTTTAACTAGAAATATCAATCTTATTACTTTTTGTTACTTTCCTGTACTTTAAGCTCCTATTGAAAAGTCTACTCAAAAATGGAATAATTTGCTCCCAAGGGCATCAAATCCTTTTCTTGTAGAGTAGACCCCCTTTTTCGAGGGGAGCAAAATCAAGTCTGACCGCATTATCTCCTTTCAAGATGTCATTACGAAAACACGCCAATGCAAATATGTAGAAAATTTCACCTCCAAAAACTGAAAATTTTCAGATAAAAACCTCTGATATTTTTCATATTTCTGCTCAAAACATAGATTGTAGGTACTCGTTAGAACCGCCTCGGTGAGGCGGTTCTAACGAGTACCAAAATCTATTTTTAGCAGAAATAAGAAACATAATGTATACCCCTGTAAACCCCAGTTTTACTATATAAAAGTGGGGTTGAAGGGGGTCAAAATTATATAGGCATGTTTTCGTGATGACCATTTATAGAGTCGATAAAAAAATCCCTCCGTACATCTGCACCAGCGCAGATTCATATCAGCATGGACATCCTCACAGTGTTAAGAATAACGCATTTCCGCAGCCAATCTTTTACAATGGATCCAATTTTTCGCTGGAATGGTATTGCTTTTAGATTGACGGTTAAAACGTTTCTGCATATAGTTCTCTGTCTTTGATACGTGTCCACTCACCTCTAATATTACAAGTATTGGCTTTCACAAAAAAGCTTGGTCTACGCTTAGTACACAATAAATGCCAAAGCTATATCTAATACTGAATGGTTTTGGGTTCTTCATGTGCAAATCTTGGCTAGATCGGCTACATTACCATTACGAAAACACGCCTATTCAAATATATGGAAAATTTCACTTCCAAAAAAAAATGAATTTTTCAGATAAAAAACTCTGATATTTTTCATATTTCTGCTCGAAACATAGATTGTGGGTACTCCTTAGAACCCACAATCTATGTTTTATGCAGTAATACGAAAAATAACGTATACTCCTGTAAACCCAAGTTTTACTATATAAAATATGGGTTTAAGGGGGTCAAAATTATATAAGCATGTTTTCGTGATGCATAATAATTAATCTTTATTTACAGTTATACGTATTTCTGCTTTCGGACTGGTGGGAACAATTCTTTCATTTCCCGACGAAGCAAACACATCTGGTGCCTCGTCTACGATTGCACTACTTGCGGTAAAACCCAAAACCAAAGGTACAACAAGTCGCCGGTAATATACAGCTCACAGTCAGAAATTAAAGCTAAGAAAATATTTTTTATTCGGCTTTTCTTTTGTATCTAATTTGAAATAACATGTATCTTGAATGTTTTTGTTCTTTTTTTGTTCTTAATCCCTCCACTTTTATTTTAATCTCTCGTCAGTCTGTGCAAATTTGGAAAGTCGTCAAGGAAGTGTTTTATCGTCTGTCACTGTCATGACGCTCAGCTCGGGTAAAAAAAAAAGACATACCAAATAAAACATTCTTGCGCGCACCAAACTGCCGCTATAAAGACACATTATATGCTTTTATCGTTTCTGAAAGTGAATTTCAGGAAAATTTCAAACAGAACATCAGTTAAAAGAATTGACTTTTTTCTTTTTATCGAACCAGGAATGAAAAAAGAACGCTATTGTGATGAATGTGCTAATCGCATCATGCGAAAAGTCCTTCGGTTTTTCATTCATGACTCGATAAAATGAAAACAACCGAAAAAAAATCATAAATGCAAAAGGTGAATTCAAGAGGCAAAAATGAGATCTCATCCCGAAATACCCTACATAAGTGGTGAGCCGAAACAATGCTCCAGTTAAATACCTGGTTTAAGTTACAATAGCTACAGGTAGTCCTAAGTTTTATTTTAATGATGATAGCGTTTGGCGGCACTGAACTAGTCTATGCCTTTCATAAAGTGCATCAATAGCAATGGCGACTTTTTCTACGTCCGTGGTCGTAAAACAATGTATGACGTTTACAGCTCTTGCAGCTGACTTTATAGCAGAGAGTTTATACATTCGATATTTCTTTTTATTTCGTCATCATTTTGAAGGGGACAACGTATGTGACGTTCTGTTTGCTTTTCTGCTCAACAGCTGAGCTGTGGAACATCAATTTATACAAAAACTCAGATGAGCGCATCCGCACAAACTGTTCAGTCTTCTTGGCGTCATGAACAGGGTTTGAGTCGTTAGCTATCTATAAAACGCACAGCGAACACTCTGACATGACTAAGCGGATTCCTGATGTGCGTCTTCGTTGGGCGCATATGCAATCTCGTAGGAAATATTGTGCCCAGCTCAAATAAAATCTATATACCGTATTCGACCTAATTACCGCACATGCTCCTATAAGCGCACAGTAAAGCAATTAAGCAGCTTTTAGATTACAGTCAGTGTACTTTTATCTACTTCTTTATAAAAACATGTGTTGTGGGAACTCATTTGAATTGCCTCGACAAACGAGTACCAACAACATATGTTTTTATAAAGAAAATCAGAAAATAATATTGCAAAAGCATCATTTAATACGCTCTCTGCTGATCTTTCTTTAAAGTGTGCCCTTATTAGGTTGATATTTTACCACAAGTTTGTTCAGTAATTTTGAAAAATCTAAGCGCATAGTGCGGTAAATAGGTCGAATACGGTATGTTGCCCTTGAAAACATCAAATACATAAAAAAGAAACTCAGAATCTCGGTTTCATTGAGAATCTTCATATGCAACAATGTAATTTGCAAAGGCTACATACGCTCCCTAATATCGGCCACTTCCATTATGAAAACATGCCTATTCAAATATATTGAAAATTTTACCACCAAAAAATGAAAATTTTCAGATAAAATTTTTTGATATTTTTTATATTTCTGCTCAAAACATAGATTGTGGGTACTCGTTAGAAGCGGTTCTAACGGGTACGCACAAGCTATGTTTTTGAGCAGAAATAAGAAAAATAGTGTTTACCCCTGTAAACCCTAGTTTTACTATATAAAAGTGGGGTTTAAGGGGGTCAAAATTATATAGGCATGTTTTCGTGATGTGAAAACGGGAAGACTCAAACATGAAAGAACTTCCTCTGTAAGGGAACAAAGTCTTTCAACTTTGAATAGACCGCGTTCCACAAGAGAGACAAAAACAAATTTATGGTTGCCTCCAATAAAAGTGTACCCATTCCCCTTAAAAAAACAGGAGTGGTCTCTTAGTTGACTGGTTATTCGATTTTATAGACGGATGGCCGACTGACTGGCTGAATGGATGGATGGATGGCAGTGAACTCTGATGAATGGATGAATGGACCCATGGATCGATGGATGGACGGAAATAAAGCTTACCATTTTCTTCAAAGCTGGTAAAACTGGATATATTTCGGTTTTTATATTCCGACTTGTATTTTCCTCTGAATCCTTCAACTAAAACATAAGGCTTTTCTGACGTTATGTACGTTTTGATCATGAGTCTTTCAAACATAGAAACGATAGGATCGACAGGTCTGTTCTTGTTGCAGTGCTTGGATATGGCATTTCCGTTGGTGATTTCAAAGATAGCACCAGTATCGCATCCTATATCAAAGTCGGTGATCTCTAGAATCCCATATTCGTGATAGTCCCAGACAATCGTCCATATGTTGAAGTCGCTCGTTTCCAAGAATATGCCGAGATAGGATGTAGAAACTATGTCAGCCACCTTCCAGTAACATGCTGTAGTTTCTTCGTAGGTCGAGTATTCCCAACGCAGACAAGATGGACTATCTAGAACAAAGAACTCCATAATATTTTCAATATATAATATACAATGTCTTTGCAAGTGGACAGAAACGCCCTAATTATTCTGCACATATAATGCCGGTTGACCTACGTCTTTGCTGTCTGCAAGCCCTACTAATACATTTTTGCTTAGCGCAGTACATATATGGAGCGTGCATTTAAAAAAACAAACAAAGCATATTAACGTTTTTATGTCGGTTGTTGTAACTCTGGCGTTTGTTTTGTCATTGCTCCTTACCCTATCATCATCTTCCGGTGTCTCAGAAAGATCATCCACATGACGTTTATACAACGTCACATTAACGCTGATGCAACGCTATGATGTTGCATCAACGTTAATGCGCTGTTGCATAAAGGCCGTATGCCCGGTGGATTGCGCTTTCAGATAGTGTCCCACTACGTTGCGCTTCCAGATAGGGAATCACGACAAGATAATGAGTAAGAGAGCCTCCACGAGGACTGAACAAATAATTGTTGTACCACAATGGAAGCTAAGGGCATCCACATAGTCGACTTGAACCACTCAGTAGTTTATTACTAACCATCCCAAGGAGGTACTTCCATTTTGGTTCTTTTTGTTATATGTTCCGTGATTATGTAAAGTACAGAAGTGGACTCAAGGACTTATACAATCAAATCCACATCAAAACCCACAACACGACAGGGAAAGACAGACAAATACAATAAACAGCCATATAATGAGCAAATGACAGAGTTGGCAACCCTTGCTCACAAAGGTCGTAACTCTGTCACCCAAACTTAACTGAATAGTCTTATTCTTATTATAGCAAACCCGACCGTTCTAAGGCGGTGGTCCCGGTGTTAGTCTTACTCTTTGTTGCTTTGTGGTTTATTCTACGAGGTGATTTGTTGTATGTCTTTCCGTGTGTCATTTTGTTCTTCTGTTTTTCAGTCCTTTTAGTATTGAGATTACCTCGCTTGGGGAAGAGAGACTAATCTTAGTGCTTTTCGTACGTTTGTTCGATTTGTGCTTGTTTGGATTTGTCGGTTTCCTCTTCCTCTTGGGGTCTGGGAAGGGCTGCGGTTTGTAATTGTGGCACTCCCTGGACTTTTATCTTACCTTTCTTTTGACTAAATGTCTTTGGCTTGGCCCGCCGTGACTCAACTATTGGTTTTCTTTTACTCTGGCATACAGTAGAATTACCCATGAATACTCGTCTTTGTTTTTTAATAGTGATTAATTTGATTTTTATGTTTTCGCTTAGATGCATTGACTGAGTTAGAAGCCTTTATGTGAACCGAACTTTTATGTATTTCTGTATTAAGAGTAGCATCAGGACCCAGGGTTAAGTTAGCTAGCTGTAAAAGTGCTTTGTTGTTTATTCTACGAGGCGATTTGTTGTATTTGTTGTACGGTGGTCCCGGTGTTAGTCTTACTCTTTGTTGCTTTGTGGTTTATTCTACGAGGCGATTTGTTGTATGTCTTTCCGTGTGTCATTTTGTTCTTCTGTTTTTCAGTCTTTTTAGTATTGAGATTACCTCGCTTGGGGAAGAGAGATTAATCTTAGTGCTTTTCGTACGTTTGTTCGATTTGTGCTTGTTTGGATTTGTCGGTTTCCTCTTCCTCTTGGGGTCTGGGAAGGGCTGCGGTTTGTGATTGTGGCACTCCCTGGACTTTTCTTTTACCTTTCTTTTGAATAAATGTCTTTGGCTTGGCCCGCCGTGGCTCCACTATTGGTTTTCTTTTACTCTGGCATACAGTAGAATTAGCCATGAATACTCGTCTTTGTTTTTTAATAGTGATTAATTTGATTTTTATGTTTTCGCTTAGATGCGTTGACTGAGTTGGAAGCCTTTATGTGAACCGAACTTTTATGTATTTCTGTATTAAGAGTAGCATCGGGACCCAGGGTGAAGTTGGCTAGCTGTAAAAGTGCTTTGTTGTTTATTCTACGAGGCGATTTGTTGAATGTCTCCATGTCATTTTGTTCTTGTGTTGTTCAGTCCTTTTAGTATTGAGATTACCTCGCTTGGGGAAGAGAGAGCTAATCATAGTGCTTTTCGTACATTTGTTCGATTTTTGCTTGTTTTGATTTGTCGGTTTCCTCTTCCTCTTGGGGTCTGGGAAGGGCTGCGGTTTGTGATTGTGGCACTCCCTGGACTTTTCTCTTACCTTTTCTTGAATCCCCCGGTCCTTTACTCTACTGACCGTTTTAAGGCGGTGGTCCCGGTGCTAGTCTTACTCTTTGTTGCTTTGTGGTTAATTCTACGAGGCCATTTGTTTCATGTCTTACCTTGTGTTATTTTGTTCTTGTATTTTTCAGTCCTTTTGGCATTGCGATTACCTCGCTTGGGGAAGAGAGCTAATCTTAGTGCTTTTCGTACGTTTGTTCGATTTGTGCTTGTTTGGTTTTGTTGGTTTCCTCTTCCTCTCGGTGTCTGGAAAGGGCTGCGGCTTGTGATTGTGGCGCTCCTTGGACTTTTCTCTAATGTTTCATTATCTATGATTTATTTGCTGCATGCTATGATTCATGGATGAGTTAGAAGTTCTCCACACGGACCGAAAGTATATGTTTTTGCCACTATGGAAGCTGAGGACGTTGATTGGGCTCCCTTTAAGCTACTCCCCGCCACCGTTCTAAGGCAGTACTGTCATTTTTGTTCTTTTTATTAATTGTTATGTAGTCATTCACTTTCTATTTTTTTTTCTTTTATCAATTACATGTTTAAAAAAAGGTAAGAGAAAAGTCCAGGGAGTGCCACAATCACAAACCGTAGCCCTTCCCAGCCCCCAAGAGGAAGAGGAAACCGACAAATCTAAACAATCACAAACCAAACAAACGTATGAAAAGCACTAAGATTAGCTCTCTCTGGTTACCTTCACTTATATTTTTCTGTGATGTTTCTCGAAGAGGTAGAGGACCCTACGCTGACCGAATGCATATTTGTAATTTAGAGCTGCATCAGGGCTAAAGGCGAGTTGAGTATCGAGTAAAATTAGTTGAACCCATTTTCGCCGAATAAACTCTTCTACCTAACTCTTTCTACGGGTCCATTTCCTATATAAGGCGTGTCTGGTTAGTTTTTATTATTATAACGTTTTGCAGAAATTTCAGAACTTAATGCAAACAATGTAGATCCTGATGCGGCGTCTGATCCTGGTCTACACTGTTTGCCAATGTCCCTTTTACGGGACGCTTGGCTAAAATGGGTTAAGCTCCGTCTGATCGCCCCAAGCCCCATATCCTATCCCTAGTAAACGTCTCTGGTGACTGGTGACCGTTCCAAAGTGGTTACTCCGCGGCAGCTTTTCATTGTTTGTATGTCGGTAATCATCACGAAAACACGGCTATATAATTTTGACCCCCTTAAACCCCAATTTTATATAGTAAAAATATAGGGGTATACACTATTTCTCTTATTTTGCTCAAATAGATTGTGGGTACTCGTTAGAACCGCCTCGCCGAGTACCCACAATCTATGTTTTGAGCAGAAATATGAAAAATATTAGAATTTTTTATCTGAAAATTTTCATTTTTTGGTGGTGAAATTTTCAATATATTTGAATAGGCGTGTTTTCGTAATGTTGTGTCTTTCCATTGTTTATTCTTGCACACCGGATGAGGATTTCCCTAAGTTACACCGGTGCTAGCAAATCTTATCTCACACACCCTGATAGGTACCGCGGGAAAGAAAAATAATTCGAGAATTTTCACGTGTTTGATATATACTGGTTGTACAAGACGTCATGTCATGTAACGCCATCGTTAAGTAATGACGTCACTAACGTCACGGTATTGTCATTACAAAATGGCGGACGTCTGCAGTCAAAGTGACTGCATTATCCAAAACCCACTTTCAGAAATGAAAGGTATGCAAGAAAAAGAATCTATCGTGGGTGTGAGGAACAGATAGAAAGATCCGTTCCTCGGGATCACAGTCTGACATCACTCGGCAAAAAAGGGTAAGACAAAAGTCCAGAGAGTGCCACAATTACAAACCGCAGCCCTTCCCAGACCCCAAGCCTTGTACTACCAGACAATAACCCTCGGGATGGATATTTCTATCTATCCCTCACACCCATGACAGAGTCTTACAATCTATATCTTCGTTCCGTGCCTCAGAAAGGATGTGCTTCGCGATTTCGGTATTTTCTGGATATTGTATGTGTGCACCGTGAGTTCAAGCAGTTGGGGTAGCACGGTGGTGGCTGCTTATCTCTTTTGCAAACTATATAAGTGAAAACAAGAACTGATCAAATTAGATCCACATCCAGTTCTCAACATCAACGAAACAGAGAGAGAGAACTACAATTAAATAGTCACAAAAAGAACAGATGACAAGCAGATTTGGCAGCTCTGTTTGCTGTCATCAGTTGGTGTGTAACTGAGGCCGTGACAACTAATCAGAGCTGGCTGTGCGAATAAGTACTTGTTAAATATTTGCACTTTAATCTTATGCTATGAAGTTTTGGAATCTTGTGCAACGAATCGACGACGAACTATCAGCTGCATCGCGAGAAAAAGGACTCTTTGTACTTTCCGTAAGGCCACGTCTAATTCATTGGCTGAAGTTTTCCCTTGGCCAACCGTTTACGTGACCGAGTAGCATAGGTTTTGGCAACACCTATGCGCATGCTCGCGTGGACCTTTGCTGTTCCATTATGCTATAATGGCTCTTTTCCCTTGCCGCGGCTCATATTCAAAAAGATGCACATCTGGCATATTTATTTTGTGAAGGTAACATTAATTATTCCAGTTAAAGAGAGAAAACATTCCTCGGGTTAAAATAGAATATTAAGTAATCATTGGGTGTGTTTTGTAACTTCCTTTGAACATCTCTAGAGATGAATTTTCATTTACCAGCAAGAAAACATACCTGTATAATTTTGACCCCCTAAAACCCCACTTTTATATATTAAAACTGGGGTTAACAGGGGTATATATTATTTTTCTTATTTCTGCTCAAAACATAGATTGTGCGTATTCGCTAGAACTGCCTCGCAATCTATGTTTTGAGCAGAAATATGAAAAATATCAGAATTTTAATCTGAAAACTTTCAGTTTTTGGTGGTGAAAATTTCAATATACGAGTATTTGAATAGGCGTGTTTTCGTAATGTTGTGACAGTTCGGGTTCTCATCGAGAACCATCATCAGACTGTGACCGTGACCTTGAGATGTTCGATAAGAACCAAAGCTGTCACAGTCAGTGAAAATTCTTCTTTGGATATAATCAAAAGAATTCTTTGGACTAATGTGATATTCTGTTCTGATGAACGTATTCAATGAATATTGTTGACCATATAAAACATGTTTCGTTTTTGTTCTTTTTTTTCTCCGTCTGAATATGCTTATCACAATACAGAGTATGATTGTACGATTGCACATTTTCTCTTTGGTAGTAACTAGGTGGCCTCCAGACATACTTGTATCTTCTATGGAAGTTTTACCCCCTTATAAACCATCAATCCAGAGAGCATATAGTGGTGCAAAAGACCAGTATACATATGTTAGTTCGCTATGCATTCCTTGCCCGTTTCTCCTTGCAAACGTAAGTAACAAATAACAGCACTGTATTCTAGTTTAGAACAAAATCATACCTATGTATCCTTGGCCATGTTCAACATCCGATATCTTATTACTTTGTACTTTGAAATCTGTATTCTTAAGATAGAGGATCGTGTAATACAATGTCTACTATTCAAACACTAAATACTCAAAGTTCTTAGGAAAATAATCAATGAAAACCCAGTACTGACATAGTTTTTACACATACAATAACGTGAACATTATCATTATTACGCCGTGTATAAAAAAATGAGAGTTTAAATTACTATGATTTTTTTCATGAGATCTCAAGCCAAATGATCAGTGGTTATCTTCTAACACTTTTGCAACAACTTATTACTTTCCACTTTTTCTGTATAGTTCATGCTAAAACGGCAGTTTATTAGATTCTCATTACGAAAACATGCCTATTCAAATATACTGAAAATTTTACCACCAAAAAAATGATAATTTTTCGACAAAAAATTCTGATATTTTTCATGTTTCTGCTCAAAACATAGATTGTAGGTACTCGTTAGAACCGCCTCGGCGAGGCGGTTCTAACGAGTACCTACAATCTATGTTTTCGAGCAAAAATAAGGAAAATAATGTTTACCACTGTGAACCCCGGTTTTACTATATACAAGTGGGGTTTAAGGGGGTCAAAATTATATAGGCATGTTTTCGTGATGTTAACTGATTTTTAAAAAAATGTTTCGGTTGTGTAAATTAATTCGCAACGGAGGGATCCTTTCAGTCCACAAACAGTAGTGCAATAAACAACATTGTCGGACCAATTCATAACATTGCTACCACACACACATGCACACATGCAGTATTACTATAACAAAGCATTTTTTCTCGTTATTGTTAACCCTTTCATCCCTGCGTTTCTGAAGTTGACTCTTCCATTCTTATATTTGGACTTGTCCACTGATGCAGGTAGGGATTTCAGTCTAAAATCAAAAACAGCATAACGAAAACATGCCTATTCAAATATACTGAAAATTTTACCACCAAAATGAAAATTTACAGAGAAAAATATCTTACATTTTTCTTATTTCTGCTTAAAACATAGATTGTGGGTACTCGTTCAATCTATGTTTTTGAGCAGAAATAAAAAAAAACAACTAATGTATACCCCTGTATACCCCAGTTTTACTATATAAAAGTGGGGTTTAAGGGGGGCAAAATTATATAGGTATGTTCTTGCGATGTTAGTCTAAAATCAAAAACAGAATGGAAAACAATACATTACAAAAATATGTCTATATAATGTTGACCCTCTTAAACCCCACTTTTATATAGTAAAACTGGGGTTTACAGGGGTATACATTAACTTTCTTATTTCTGCTCAAAAACATAGATTGTGGGTACTCGTAAGAACCGCCTCGCCGAGGCGGTTCTAACGAGTACCCACAATCTATGTTTTGAGCATAAATATGAAAAATATAAGAATTTTTATCTAAAAATTTTCATTTTTTGGTGGTAAAATTTTCAGTATATTTGAATAGGCTTGTTTTCGTAATGACTGGTTTTAGTCTGTCGGGCGAAAAGAGTTAAATATACTTACAAGATGGGTATGCCAATAACCGAAATCCTGTACCGTGAACTGCGATGGGATAGGATTCAGGACATGTCTGGAACACTATATTGATGACGTTCTCTTCTAGTATATATGAAAACTGCTGGTTGTTCATGGATTTAGTTACAACGAATTGCCTAAAGTCGTGATTCCCTGACATGTTGTCTTCCATATATAATAGACTACTCTTCAATATATAAATAGTGTCTTCGCATCCACTCAGATCTGTTACCTAATAAACGAAGCGAAATGAATGTATTTTAAAATATCTTAGCTACAACAATTAACTAGTTTGTCATTAACGGGCTCGTTAAGCTAATGATGCTTTGAACAACTGGACCCAGATTCAAATTTATCAAAAGGCATCAAATGGATCAGCAGAAGCTTAGGCTAACATAGACAGCTGCTCTGCATGTGCGTTAAGTGGCGTTTCTCTGCATGTGCGTTAAGTGGCGTTTCTCTGCATGTGCATTAAATGGCATTTTTGTCGCTGCATATGCCAAGTGTCATTTTCCCATGTTGCGGTTTATACCGTTGTTTTCTGTGATCAGATTTCTACCGTTTGTCTTTTTTTTGATTGTTTGTTTATTAACTTTGTTTATTTGCTTGTTCTACCGTTTTGATTGTTTGTTTATTAACTTTGTTTATTTGCTTGTTCTACCGTTTTGATTGTTTGTTTATTAACTTTGTTTATTTGCTTGTTCTACCGTTTTGATTGTTTGTTTATTAACTTTGTTTATTTGCTTGTTCTACCGTTTTGATTGTTTGTTTATTAACTTTGTTTATTTGCTTGTTCTACCGTTTTGATTGTTTGTTTATTAACTTTGTTTATTTGCTTGTTCTTTTTGTTCTTTTCTATGTGGCTGTATATTTTATTTATTTTATTGTTTCACTCTGACAAACATAACTCAATTAGCATTCTGCTTAAGTCGACATCGGATCGTTATTGGCCCGACAGGATTCCCCTCAGGTCGATAAAAGTCCGGTATAGATTTTAGTGGAATGCTAACTGGGGAGATCTCTGTTTGTATATATGCAATATATATGTACTATCAATAGTGTCAAGTTACCTTGTACTCATTAAGGGAGACATTGGAGAATAACAGGTTAACGTATTGCCTTTCTAGGAAAGAAATATTCCAGAAAGACCGGGCTCCAGTTGGGTAGTACACTGGGAAACCGAAGCTAACCAAGATGCCAGGGTTTTCTTCACTCTTATCTTCCCATGCCAAGACAACAAATGAAGACAGGTAACCACTGCTAGCGTCTAAATAGTCACCTGAAATGTATTAATCTGTATAATTAGCTCAAAAGCGTTTGCTATTTTTATCTTTTTTGGCACTGATGCATCCTTTTCGATAATGTTGTAACAACATTATTAGTCATAGATACATGTAAGGGCAATTCACGGTAAATTTATAATATTTTGTGCTCTTGTTCATGCATTCAAAATAAACACGGAGCACTGCATTCTTAAAAAAACGCAGAACAACACCACCGTATTAAGAACAGAATTCTTAAACAAAGACAAATTGTAGCAAAAATACCTCCTTGAAATGGTCAACAGAACACCTCATGGGGTATGCTTAAAGCTGGTTTGACAGTCCACATAAATCAAGATGAAATTCACGTTACAGATACTCTATTTAGTATGCTCAAGGATATCCGTACATATCAAGCAAGATAAGAACTCACTTGACCTTTCCCACTCTCTTAGCTAATTCAGCAGACGATAAATTGATGATAGTTATTTTCTTATTTTCCACAGAAAAAGGTAAGAGAAAAGTCCAGGGAGTGCCACAATCACAAACCACAGTCCTTCCCAGACCCCAAGAGGAAGAGGAAACCGACAAAACCAAACAAGCACAAATCGAACAAACGTACGAAAGCACTAAGATTAGCTCTTTCTTCCCCAAGCGAGGTAATCGCAATGCTAAAAGGACTGAGAAACACAAGAACAAAATAACACAATGTAAGACATAAAACAAATCGCCTCGTAGAATAAACCACAAAGCAACAAAGAGTAAGACTAACACCGGGACCACCGCCTTAGAATGGTCAAACTAAGAAAAATATTTCCAATGTCGTCTATTGAATTATGTACCCAGAGTGCTATACGTTTAAATGGACAGTCAGATCAAATGAAAGTTACTAGCATAATTACAGAAAGTTAGGCAACAGCCTAGTATGGTCAGGAACAAACTTTCTAGTTAATAGTTTAGGAGTGTGCCGTCGTTTCTATTGCGGCCCGACATACTCGTGCAATTAAAGAGGACAGCAAAGTTGTCAGTCTTGAAAGGGTTAACAACAAAACAAGTAGTCTGGTGCATAACTACATTATATTCTATTATTTTACATCGATTAGCCCTTAAAGCGCCAAGCAAAATTTGTAGCAGACGACATTCAAAATATTTTCTTTGTATTTTTCAGAGAAAACAAGTCTTGACATTTCTTGTGAATCGTCTGTCAAGCAGACGATTCACATGAAATGTCAAGACTTGGAGAAAACAAGGCTTGACATTTCATGTGAATCGTCTGCCAAGCCATGAAATTTCAAGACTTGTTTTCTCTGAAAAATAAAACAAAAATACAGAAATTTACGTCTGGTGCAGTTGTAATTGGCGCTTTAAGGGTTAACAATGTTTTTAAAAATAAGCCTTGTTTAACCATTTCGCCCCGAAAATTCTAAAATGACTCTTTCCAACCTTAATTCGGACAAGTCAATTGGTAAAAGTAGGGATTTTAGTCAAAAATCAAAAAAAGAACCGTAAGTTGTGTACATCCCGATGAGACAATATTTGACGGATCGTCTCACCGGGATCCTCACTGTGTTCACAGGTATCTAAAAGGGTGAAGTATTCGAACCCCGCAGAACAAACTATATACCTAAACAAACACTGTAGAACCAGATGAGACGGCTCATCTCATCAGGATCTATATTATTTGCCCTTCGGTTTGAGACTTTCGAATGACACACCCATCTGAAGCTATGGATACATCACGAAAACATGCCTATATAATTTTGACCCTCTTAAACCCAACATTTATATAGTAAAACTGGGTTTTACTGGGGTATACATTATTTTCTTATTTCCGGTCCAAAACATAGATTATTGGTACTCATAAGAACCGCATCGTCGAGGCGGTTCTAACGAGTACCCACAATCTATGTTTTGAGCAGAAATATGAGAAAATATCAGAACGTTTTATCTGAACATTTTCATTTTTGGAGGTAAAATTTTCAGTATATTTGAATAGGTATATCGCATATTGCAAAGTATCAATTTACGACGGCAAAGCCGAAGTGAATTAATATTCGCATCTGCCCGACAATCGCGATAATTCACAGTAAAGAAAAACTATTTCGATTCTAACATGATAGCTAATTTTGAAAGTTCATTCTGGTCAACAGACCTTCACTTGTCTCCTGAAACATATTTAGGTATACACCATAAACTCTATTTAACATTATTGCTGGGATCCAAAGAAAATACGGTGTTATCTAAATAACCGTGTTGTATCCATATGGACGCGTCCTAGTGCCAGGTGAAAAAAAACATTAAAGTCCTAGTTAGTAACTCCTACGTAGGAGATAATAAGTCCTACGTAGGAGATAGTAAGTCCTATGTAGGAGTTAGTAACTCCTACGTAGGAGATAATAAGTCCTACGTAGGAGTTAGTAACTCATAAGTAGAAGATAATAAGTCCTACGTAGGAGATAGTAATTCCTACGTAGGAGATAATAAGTCCTATCTTACGTAGGCGATAGTAACTCCTACGTAGGAGATAGTAAGTCCTACGTAGGAGTTAGTAACTCCTAAGTAGTAGATAATAAGTCCTACGTAGGAGTTACTAACACCTACTTAGGAGATAGCAAGTCCTACGTAGGACTTACTTTCTCCTACAAAGGTGTTAGTAACCGCATTATAATGCGGAGAAAAACAATGTTGGTCATATTTCATTCCATAACGTATATCTATTCAGTTGATTATTTATAATATTTAAGAAATTGCATTAAAACAAAATGATAATAATAACATTATTTTTGATAATATTTTCAGAAATAATTATAATAGTAATCAAGCTGTATACTATAATTCGGAAAATCCTAAGTTGGTCCTATTTTATCTCATAAAATGGTTTTCTAAGAAATTAAACATAGTAATAATAATGAAAAAGAAACATAGGGATAATAATGACATTATTATCATTATTATTATCATTATTTATTTATTTATTTATTTATTTATTAAAATGATTACTAATAGTAACGGTGATTTAGCTGTACCTTTGAATTCCGATATCATTATGTTGGTCATGTTCAAATCGTTTTGTTTTTAAAAGAGCTACGTGCAGCATTAACAGTTTTTACTGCATGTGTATTTCGGGGTATAATATTGCTAATTATTAAACACCTTAAATCCCTATCATACTGAAATTTCATTAAGTCCGTATTACTACCTGTTGACATAGTTTATATGTGCTATTTGAGTGGCAAACAGTGTGCGGACCTAAATAAAATGCTTTGTAATGTAATGTCTAATCAGGGACCGCGACTGTTGTTTGTTAAGGTGTGTCTATCAGAATCAGAACCAGAAGCCTCAGGCCACCGGTGTAGCGTGAGATCCGTCAGACCATGAGATCTTTCAGACCGAAAGTCTGAAACCGGAAGTACTGACAAAACTCACGCTGCGTGTATGAGATCTTTCAGGTCATGAGAAATGTCAGAACGTCTTACGATATTAAAATATCAAGGTATAAAGATAAAAGTTAATCGTTTCCAGTGAAAAAAATGTGTTCCTAAAAAAAATCCTATTAACCCCAACAGTCTAACATATACATAAAGTAAATACAAACAGACCTCGTCTTCGGCATATCTGTTATAAAATTGAATTTATTTAAATTCATAATTCTACACCGTGAAAACTAAATCAAATAAATAAAAAAATCTGTCCCCTCTGTTCGTATATAGTATTCAGGTCTTACTGTGCTAAAATACAAATCACGAGTACATCAATATCAATGACAAAATATTGTTGATGGACTGATCAATTTTATCGATGCAGCAGTAGTTCTGTACATGTGAAAATAAAGCTGATGATGATCCAAACTAGATGTAAGTGTGACAATGCAAAGCAACAAACCTGTGAACTGATGTGTGCACTGATAATTTTTATCAGCTTATGATGCACCGATACATATAGCAGTAGACCAGTAACATACCAATGCATCAATAATTCTTTACACGGACAAAACCATTCCTATTTTGATAAAGATGTATTGGTGCAGTATAATAACTGTAGGTGGACATTATAATTTGAAGGTCCTGGCAAATGTTTATCATTTAATAGACTTGTCACCAGTAATAATACTGAATCCAAAGTATATATTTTATCAGTACACTGATTTTGTAAATCAAAATGACAATTTTAATTGATTGAATCGTAGATTAATCAATATGTAATTTGTTATTATTTTACTTTTTCATTTTATAGTTTTGACTTAAGCAAGTTGTCGGTCCATCTGTAAAATATTGCTAAAATTTATCCATGCGGTATAAATTAATGTTATCCAATATATAAATTATATCGTTTTCATAGATTCAGTAACTCAAAATGACAATTTTAATGAATCGATTTACCGACTGTAATTGTTTTACTCTTCACTTTTGGCTATTTCCACTTAAGCATGGTGTCGGTCCATCAGTAAAAAATATTGGAACATTGCTAAAATTTATTCATGCAGTTTAAATGTTTCCGGTTCATTGATTCGGCAACTCATAATGACAAATTTGTTGTCATTTAATGCGATGCGATTTATTTGTAATTATTTTACTTTTCACTTTTGGATATTTGACTTAAGCAAGTTGTCGGCCCCCCTGTAAAAAATATTTAAATTGCTAAATATATTCATGCAGTATTAATTTTATCGGTGTACTCATAATGACAATTTGGATTAATCGATGCATTGCCTAATCAATTTGTAATTGTTTTACTTTTCACTTTTGGATGTTTGACTTAAGCAAGTTGTCGGTCCACTGGTAAAAAATATTTGAATTCTCAATATATTCCTGCACTATAAATTTTATCGGGGTACTCAAAAGGACAATTTGGATGAATCGATGCATTGCCTAATCGATTTGTAATTATTTTACTTTTCATTTTTGGATGTTTGACTTTAGCAAGTTGTCGGTCCACCAGTAAAACGTATTTGTATTGCTAAATATATTCGTGCAGTATAAATTTTATCGGTGTACTCAAAATGACAATTTGGATGAACTGATATTTTGCCTAATGGATTTGGATAGGCAAAAAAGTGCAGCTACTACGATATACACAGTATCATATATCAGAACTCTGGGCAAGGCTTTTTTTAGCAAATATTGTTCTACCAAATCATGGTGTAGTACTTACTAAGAATGCCACTGTAAAACTTTAGCTGTCAGAGACCCTGACTATAGCCCTGCTGCAGCACTATTAGGAGAAATACCCATAGTGTTGAAATATTTGGAATTCATTTTTACATGTACCAGATAATATCACTGTAGGACATGGTAACATGGCAACATAAAACCTATCAAGGGATATAACTTAATGAGTTATGGGCCCTTGGCTCTGATTCTGGTTTACACGATACATCAATCCACTGTCCATGTGTATACCAGGTTTCAACTTTGTTACCCTAACAGTTCTTGAGAAAAGTGTGACAAAAATGTTTCATTAATGGCAAACTGTAAAACCTATCAAGGGATGTAACACCGAAAGTTATATGCCCTTGGCCCTGATTCTGGTACACATGATACAACAGCCTACGGTCCATGTCTGTATCAAGTGTCAAACTATAGCTTTAATAGGGCCCGAGAAATCTGCAGTGATTTTTTTTTCATTTATGCCAAATTATAAAACCTATCAAGGGATTTAACTCGGCCATGATTCTGGTATATTCTGGTATACACAATACATCAGCCCACTATCCATGTGTGTACTAGGTTTCAACTTTGTAACCTTTTTTGAGAAAAGTGTGACAAAAATATTCATGAATGGCAAATTATAAAACCCATCAAGATATGTAACTTTAAGAGTTATAGGCCCTTTGTGCTGATTCTGATATGCCCTATACATCAGCCATTTGTCCATGCCTTTCACTGTTCCTTAGAAATCTGTAATGAAAAATTTTCATTAATGGTAAGCTGTAAAACCTATCATGTAACTCCTAGAGTTATAGGCCTTTACCCGTGATCCCTGTACACACGATTCTTCAACCCACTGGGTATGTGTGTACCAAGTTACAACTTTGTAACCTTACAGTTTTTGAGAAAAGTGCCACCAAAATTTATCTGATGAGGATGAACAGAATGATGGACAGAAGAAAGGAATGAGATAAAGAATGATGGAAGGAAGGAATGACTGATGGACAAGGCAAATCCAGTATAGCCCCACTTTCTGAAAGCGGGGCTATAATAACATAGTTTTTATTATTTGCCTTTTGTCTAGATTGATTCTGTTGGGGTTTAACAACACCTAAACCCTTGTGGGTCATTATATGTCTTTTCCCACAGAAAGGACGAAAAACAGATACAACGGATAGTAGAGGAGAAAAATGAGAGGAACTAGGAAGAAAAAGGAACAGGAATGAAAGTGAAGAAGCAGGAAAATAGAAACATTCCCCCTCTACTCTTACCTGCTACAAGGATAGCAGGCCTTGCCCAACTGTAAGCCAATATCAGTTGGACGGCCGGGTGATGTAAGATACACGACGCCTTCGCTCCTCCCGACCAGCCCCACCCTTTTGTCTAGAACTATATATATCCAGTTACTAGAGAAATTACTTGTTTGGGTAATTACCTTGAGCAAATGGGGACCACATCCTTCAGAAAGAAACAGCAACATTTGCTCATGGTAATTATCAAGACAATGCTGTTGGCTTTAAACAGAGCTCCAAATAAATAAGGCTTGCCATGTGACTTGAGTGCTAGGTAGACATTTCACATGAAATGTTGGTGGACATTTCACATGAAATGTCAGCCTTATTTTATCTGAAAAACAGAAATGAGTGCTGTATGCTGCAATTCTACTTGGTGCTTTAAGAATTAAGCAGTGTAATATATATTGGACATTTCAGCATTACGCCTTAAAGCAGGTGGTAAAATATTCATTGTGACAAGACTTTATATGGAGAGCTGGCATTCTGAAATGGGATACTGTAACAATGAGAGAAAGCAATAGTGTTTCTATTATCTCCCTTGATAGGTAAAGTGCAAGGTAGACCAATACTAACTGGGCCCTTCCAATAAGAATCCTCTGTTTTCTTCATAGGTCATCTATGGGAGCTTTATGTTGCCATGGCAACTGAACCAAGAGGCATATCACCATAATTTTAGCTATTTTTAAATCCCCCTACCCAAACAACCTTCTTGCCTAATAAGAGGCAAATCGCTTCAATAATTTTGGAGTCCTAATAAGTACTACAACATGTTTTGGTGGACCTTGTTGTTTACAGAGAGTACTCATGGGAATTAACAGGCTACTATCTCCCATTGTCTTTTGATTTTATATATAATATCTGCACTTAACCTTTACATTGCCAGTCACAACAATTGTCATCTGATTTGTCATCTGCTTGTGATTTTTAAAGTCTGTTTTGCAAACAGTGAGGACCCAGGTCAGACTGCTCCTAGTCTGATCAGGGTCCATACTGTTTGCCTGTATGCAAAAAGTAGGTTTGAAAAGTTTGCAAGAATATTCAGCAGACGACAAAAACAGAGGTCATTTTCAGATGCAGGTTTTCTTGGCATTTTAAGAGTTAAATGCATATTAATCCATCTGGCGATAAGCACACCCTTCCTCTACTGAACTAACATGAGGAGTGTTGTGTTGACCGTGATAATCCCACAAGCTTTCACCAATAAGATAAAGATTCCTTCTCAATGTTTCTGGCAGTACACCGGATTCCTCATCAATGGTATGCACATGATCCAACTTCCATTTCTTCATTCACTATCACTCTAGTGCATGTATATTTGTGAGCCCAATGTTTGTCAAAGCACTATTGAAACCATTACCTGAAAGAAAAACAAATGACTATAACATCAAACATAAAATTGTTTTAGTTTGTTTGTTTGTGTTGAGGTTTTACGGCCTAGTCAACCCAACAGAGTCATATCAAGTGCAGTCAGTTTACCTTACAACACTTTTACTCCCCCTAAGCGGTTAGAATTTGAAGATGGTGACTGTGGCAGCCATCTTGGACTCCCGACCAGAACAATTTTAGCCATTTTTGATCTACAAGTCATCTCAATACTTCCAACCAAGTTTAGAGTCATTTAGCATAATATTATCAATTGAGGAGAATTTCAATATAGATTTTCAAGATGGCAGTCATACTGGATTTCCAATCTGAATGATTTCATTTTTTATTTTTTTTATTCCTGGGCCATACAGTGAAGATCTCATAGCAAAACATGATAAATGACACTTATTACCTTTACAAAAAGAAGAAAACTTTGTTTTAATACTCTTTTCATAACGATACATGAAATTCATTTGCAGATCTTAAAAGTTTTATAAAATCTGTTTTCAGCAAAAGTCCAGTTGTTTCTGAAAAAGTTTTCCAACTAAAATATTTTTATTTGGTCAGAATTTTGGAGGCAGGTGGAAATTAGAATCTAATAATTAATTTTCTCTGGCCAAGTGAAAAAAAACTGTCATTTTGACAAAATATTTTTTTCACATCATACTTCTTCCTGCACTCAATATGCCTGTAATGAGTCTGTTGCTTCAAAAAATATTTTGAGACAAGCTGATTTCACCATGCATGCACCATACAGTCATGCCAAAGCAAAATTTCCAGAAGAACAAAGGGAATTGACCATAACCTATTTTGCTCTACAGCAACATCAAATCAGTATCAACATTTATGCAAAATATGAAAATACGATATTCTATCTTATTACCACACTGTGCACTTAGGTTTTTAAAAAGTATTAGGAAAACTTGTGATACAATATGTATCTACCTACTAAGTGTATATTTTCAAAGGACTTATTTGATGATGTTTATGTGAATTTTTTCTTGATTTTCTTTATAAAGCATATGTTGTGGGTACTCATTTGAATTGTATCAACATGTCCATGCAATTCAAATTGGTGCCCACAACATATGCATTTAAAAAGAAATAGACAAAAAGTACACTGGCTGTATGTAATCTGAAGACTACGGAATTGCTTGACTCTGCGCTTACAGGTGTTCTGCGGTAATAAGGTTGAATACGGTATTCCTCAAATTATTAGGCAAGATTAGTAGCAGAAAACAAAATGCCTTTTCAAGAAATACAAGGGGAATTTTAAATAACGTTAAAGAATTAACCCTAGGTCCTTATTTTATCTGACAGCAACATCTTATCAATTATCAACATTTATGCAAAATATGAAAAGATTTCTTAAACTACTTAGTAAGTTAAGAAGCAGATCCTAAAACTAACAGACAGACATATGGACAGACAACATAACAACAGTATACCCCTCTCCTGCCACACAAATACATTTTGTGTTTGTGTAAGATTTAAAAAGTCATTGCAAAATAAAGTCACAGATTTAGGTAGAAAAAAAATTCTATCCAAATCTGTGACTTTTTTCAAATATGTGAGTTTTTTTCTACAGTCCACTGTGTGTGTGTGTGCTTATTTTTGTACATATATCTCAAACAAAAACAGAGCTCCAGATAAGATGATTTTTTTTCAATAAAAAAATCATGGATTTTTTTTTTTTTTTCATTATTATTTTATGTATATATAAATAACAACATGCTGAGAGTTTTCATTAGAAGAAGCCTCAGTGAGATACTTCTAATGAGTACTCATATTAAACATGTTTTCTTGCAAAATTAAGAGAAATAAATATCTTGGTTCTCCTCTTTTCTGAAGCAGGGGTATATACTTTATTTAAGTCTGGGGTTATGAAAAAGTATGATTGTTTTTTTCTAATTTCCCCAATGGCAGATCCCTGAATCCTCATCGAAATAACCTCACTGAAGTAATGCTAAAGAGTTAACTATTTGTAATTCTATTTTAAAACATGTGTATTAGGATAATTATGCTTCTTATCTAGAGCTTTGCCACAGCCAGGTGCAATATTGTTTATTGCCATAAATCACACCCTAATTATTATCATGCTGGTAGGACAGGCAGAATTGTGAGTTTTATGGCACATTGTGACACACTAAGGGAAAATTGGGTAGGCACATGTGGCTAATCATAGCCCTGATGTTTTTGTTGTTTTAAGCTGTCCTTATCTAAGAATTATTGCTTTGATTTCCTAAATTACCAATTGTCAGTCTTTGAATGAGTACCTAGCAATAAAAGTATTAATCCTGTGAAAGAGATTTCATTAATCTAACACACGAAAAAAAAACAAAAAAAAAACACACACACAAACACACACACACACATATATATATATATATATTTTTTTTTTTTTTTTGTCACAGAAATGGTAGCCTGAGTAAAATATGCCTTGTATCTGCTAAAAAAACAGAAAGAAGAAAATGTCATCTTATTTAACCTTATAAATTCTTTGTTAGTATAACATTTAATAAATTGACTAAAATAAAATAAAAAATAAAACAACAACAAACAAAGAAATAAAAAATAAACACCAGAAACTTATTATATATGCCAGGAAAAGCTATCTCTGTACATCAAATATTATGAAATCATGTCTATTCAAATATACTGAAAATTTCACCACCAAAAAATGAAAATTTTCAGATAAAAAAATCTGATATATTTCAAATTTCTGCTCAAAATATGGATTGTGGGTACTCATTAGCACCATCTCAATGAGGTGGTTCTAATGAGTTTCCACCATCTATGTTTCTGAGCAGAAATAATAAAAATAATTAATACCCATATAAACCCCAGTTTTACTGTATAAAATTGGGGTTTAAGGGGGGTCAAAATTATAAAAGCCTGTTCTCGTGATGCATGTACCAAAATGGCAGTAGCACTGGAAATAGATATTTTTTGTTGTTGTTGTTACTTTTTTTTTTATTATTTACATTTTTTTTTTTTTTTTTTTTTTTTTTACAGTTTTCACAAACTTTTCTAAACAACTATAAATAGCTATACATACAAATAACATACTGCAAAGTACTATTTTTGGGCCTTTATGTCAACCATGAAATTTCTGAGCAATTTATAAACTACAATCAAATCTGCAATTAAAAATTAGTATATTAATCCAATCATCATATATTATCTATTTTTACAATATGATCCCCTGCTTCTACAATATAATATGATCAATCGCTAAGTGTGATCTGGACATAGTGTTGATTAAAAAAGAACAAACAAAAAAAATTCTTTGAAAAACTGAAAAAAAAAAAAAACAAAAAAAAAAAAACAAAAAAAAACTGAACATGTAATGAACTCTCTTCTGCTAAATTTAACAATAGGTGTAGTCTTTTACAGTTTACTGGGTATGTGCAGAGCTCTAGATAAAAGGGCTATACATTAATACTAATATTCTTTTTTATTATTCCTCTATGAAAACATATACATGTCATGTATGTACTCCTCAGAAGCTCAGTTTAGTGTTCAAGGAAGTAACATGTTTGTTATTTTGTTGTTGTTTTTTTTTTAACCAAACAATATTAGTATTTTTTTTTGGTCTGATATGAAAATAAATCAGTTCAGGCTTTCCTGAAAATAAAGGTTTTTTTTTTATAAAAGTTAGTTTTTGGTTAACAGGTTAAATATAGGGTTTTAAGGCAAATTTTAAACAAAATTGAGCACAAAAAGGTTAAATTCTTCATCTTGTTTCCAGTTTCTGTGCCATAAAATACCCACTATGATGGACAATCTCCATGTGAATTCACAACTGAGTCACAAACTACAGTCTCAATAATTTAGTTGACCTAAGACTTTGACTCCTTTGTCACAGTTAAAACTTTTATACCCCAGGCATACAAAGTATGTTTAGGGGGTATATATTCTTTGTTATTCTGTCCATCCATTCGCTCATATGTTTGTGCTCCCATCCGTATTTGCCAAAAATAAACTAGATTTTCTAGGTAAAGTACTGTTTCTTACAAGTCTTTTTTTTTCCAGCCAAATTAAAGATTTTAAAGGACTTAAAGCAAATCAATTTTTTTAAGGTTTTAAAAGATCCCCAGAGGGCCTGCTGGACAATCAAACTAAAAACCTAATGAGAAGCCATTACGAAAACCAGCCTATTCAAATACATTGAAAATTTTACCACCGAAAATCGAAAGTTTTCAGATAAAAATTCTGATATTTTTCCAATTTCTGCTCAAAATATAGATTGTGGGTACTAGTTAGAACTGCCTCAGTGAGGTGGAGCTAATGAGTACCCACATCTGTTTTTAAGTAGAAATAAGAAAAAATAATGTATACCCCTGTAAACTCCACTTTTACTATATAAAAATGGGGTTTAACGGGGTCAAGATTATCTAGGTATGTTTCCGTGATGCTTGTTTTGACATATTTGATGAAGAAATAATTTATAAATAAAAATAGATCTGAATACATATTTTATCATATTTAATCTGGAGCCACAAAGGCCTTAAAATGCCAGTTTTTATTTGGTTGTGCAGACAAAAAGTTAGGGTATATGTGACATCCAACACAGAAAAAGGCCCTTTATACCATGCACTATCTGAAAAAATTATCTAGAGCTAAAATTGTCTCTTAGGATTATTTTACAAACGTTTTGGGCTAACATTTCAATATTTTTGCCAAATATGTAATAAATATGGGCATATATTTTAATCATCTGACTTTCTCCCTTTTCAAGAGAGTTTTTCTTTTAAAGGTCACTCTATCTTAGCCACTGTAAATTTTCCCAAGAATGAGCAACACCACAGAGAATGTTTTTTTTTTTTTTTGTTTTTTTTTTGTTGTTTTTTTTTGTTTTGTTTTTTTTTTGTATCAAATAGTTGGCAACTGGGCAGGAGGTGGAGGTGGGACTGTAATCTGCCAGATGCCAAAGTATTTGTCAGAATTTAGTAGACTTACTAGAATAATCACTTGAAAACAGAAAAATTAAAAATGTGAAATGAAAGTTAGGACTTCGTTTTAGAAGGCAGACCCAGTTTGTGCTTTTGTTTTTTTTATGAAGAAAGCTTGCATGAAACACAAACTATATGCAGTCTTATCAACATATTCTGTGTCAATATCTTCTGCAGTATCTGTGACTGGGTCTTTGCTGTCTGGTATATTTAGGGACCCGCCTTCTCTCACAGTGTGTAACATATCCGTCTGTACAAGAAGTAGAACAGAAGTTAATCAGAACAACATATGGATGTGATTTATACAATAACTCACCTACTGCTTTGCTTTCTCTGCAGATTACTGGATGCTAACAGTTTACTGGTAACCCTTTTCCTTCACTCGCATATTTAAATTTAGCATACCCTTTGATCATCCTGCGCAGCCTGAAAATTACAAAAGAAGCCTATTTTATCATTTAAGTTATATACATGCAGACAGCCTTTACATGTTCATCACAAAAAAATAAATCTTTGGGTGTAACTGTGTAGACTGATCAGGATCTTTACTGGACACTAATAAATCACTGAATACTGTATGGAATATATCAATGGACAGCTATGGCCTACAAAGGAATGGGGCCGGATAAGCTGGATAAATAAATTCAGATATATTATGCACACTACTTTTGCTTTTATTCCCTTAACTGTTTTGTTGTAGAATAAGTGAACCAATGTATAGGGCAAAACAATATGTGCAAGAAATTATAAGGGTTCCTGGCTGTATCTTGGCCATAGGATGTGGAGTGTAAAACAATTACCCACCCGGACAATTACCCACTGGACAATTATCCACCCAGACATTTACCCACCCCTCTTAACCTAAATGCAGACAATTACCCACACGAAAATATTTTTCATTAACTGTCCTTAAATGTTTTATAAGTGATCTGTAAATCTCTCGGGTTTGGGGGGGGGGGGGGGGGGTGTGGAGGTAACTTGGGGATAAATGTGGTACGGGTGTGCGAGCCAGTATTTCGAAACCTACCCCATTCATATACCTGGCCTTTGAAAAAATGGACCCATTCATATATTTGATCATCCGAAATATTGACCTATTCATATACTGCCCTTTGATTTTTATATCCATTTATTGCTGGTAGTCTGGTAGTTAGACAAATATAGCAGTCAATTCATTGAATACCAAGAGAAATAGCAGCCTTGGCAAATCTCTGAGCAAAAGAAATGTGTGCATTTACTGGGAAGTCAGAATAGTGGAGCCTTTCACATATGAATCAAGAAAAATCGGGTCAGTCATATACTTTTTGTTGAAAAAAGGGGGCTAATCATATACCTGGCAACACTGAAAAAGGGAGCCATTTGGCACATCCGTACTATGCCATATATAGAAACCCCAAGCCACCCCTCCCCCTCCCCCAACCCCCACACCCAAGAGCTGTAAATTGTCTTATAATATTTTTCATTCATTTAATCCTGTTTTATTGGTAAAGAATGATTTTGTGTCAATCTGAGAGTGTTAGCTGAAAATGACTTTAAGAGATGAAAGGATAAAATGAAAGATTTCTTTTTTTTTTTTTAAATGACTGTTTGTTTTTATGGTAAGTTTTCTTCGGTATATATTTTTTCATAAATCGCAATGAAAAGGTATCCATCATCCATTACAGCATGCAAATGACATTTGACTCATGGCAGCAGACATATTTTAATCACATTGTTAGTAAATGGAAGAAATAAGTGTACTGGTCATAAGTTATCACAGGAAAAAGAAAAGAAAAGATACTAAATTCTATAAAGTAATTTAATAGAATTTTCTTATGGGGGATTTTTAAGATTTTTTATAATGAAAGAGGTATTATTATCATTTGGACTTCACCAATTAATATACACAAAATCAGAAAAGAACCAAATAAGTATTTACTGCACATATTTAAAAGTACAGGATGTAATCTTCAGCTCTCCGACATGTTGCCCAATATCACGCAGTCTGTTCAGGGCTTTCCTGCAACCTTACATCTAATAAATGGATATGCTGAATACCATATATGCTCTAAGTATTAGACAGACAGTCCTGAGCTAACAATACAGATCTAGATCAGACACCACCTCACAGCTAATAAATGGATAGTGTTTAACACAAACATATTGGACAGTCCTGAGCTAACAGTGTAGACCCAGATTAGATGTCACCTTACAGCTAATAAATGGACACTGAACAATAGTCTTTATACTCAAAGTATTGGACAGGCAATCCTGAGCATACCGTGTAGATCCAGATCAAATGACATCTTACATAGATAAATGGTTACTGTACAGAATCCGTTTTTACTAGGAGCACTGGACAGACAGTCCTGAGCTAACAGAGTAGACCCAGATCAGATGTCACCTTACATTTAATAAATGGGTACTGCAGAATACCGTTTATACTCTGTTTTAGACAGACAGTCCTAAGCTAACAGTACCCAGATCAGCTGTCACCTTACACTTAATACATGTAAATGGATACTGTAGAATACTGCATATACCAGATTGCCCGAGCTAACAGTGTAGACCCAGATCAGACACCACCTTACATGTAATAAGTGGATATCGTAGAATACCATTTATACTCTAAGTTTTGGACAGACAGTCCTCAGTTTAACAGTGTAGATCCAGATCAGATGTCACATTACACCCATTTATGCCATAAGCTGTGGACTAAAATCTGTGAGATAAGGCAAAATACTAAGGGAGATTTGACAAAATTCTGTGAGATTTTCTTTAAAATCACTTTGGTGTTCCCACAATATAGTCTAAGGTCTTTTTTTTTCATGTGAGAAGCTTGTGAAAGCCACAAAAGTGTGTGATTTATGTTTAATTCTTCATAACATCTGTTGTAAAATGGTCTGAAAATTCTGTGAGATTAGAATTTTTTATGGGAATTGCCTTCCAGATTGGCCAAATTCTGTGAGATTTTATCTCACAGTGTGAGATATGGCATGTAGGTACACCTAATAAATGGATACTGTAGAATACTGTATACACCGGACAGTCCTGAGCTAACAGTGTAAACCCAGATCAGAGGCAATCTTACAGCTAAAAAATGGATATTGTAGAAAACTGTTTTTATTCAATTTACATTTTTATATTGTGAATTTAATGTAGTGGCTGGAGTGCATGGGCTGAACAAGACTGCCTGCTTGGTTCAGTAGGAAGAGCACCTGACTAGTGTTATGGGGTTGTTGCCAACTTGTTGGCGAATCCCAGCTTAGGTAGTCATTGTTTCCTCTCCTGTTCACTTTACTGATATCAGATTTAGTAAACACAGGTGTGTGCCAAATGCAATTAATTGGGGGTTGCAGACCAGATACCTTCAGGACATCAGGGTGGTACCTGAATCCTAAATGTTATGAGGAGTGTAGTGGCTCGAGTCCATGGACAGAATAGGACCGCCCGTGTAGCTCAGTAGGTTTAGCACCTGTCTAGTAGTATTGCCATTGATGATCAATTATAATCAATCATCAATCACTTTTGCCTCTTGTGACTGAAGATCAGAAAGATCTTTTTGAGTCAACTAACCAGAATTTTTTTTTGTTTTGAAACAAATATATTTTTTTCACCTTTTGTTTTCATAGGCAAGTCATCAGTAAATTAAGTTCAGAGCTGTCTGTTTGGGTCATTCTAGATTTATGGTCAATAAAAGTGAAAAGATTTGATAAAATAGCCTTCAAAAAAGTCAGCCCAAAAGAACTGATGTTGTAGGTACTCATTAGAAGCACCTTGCAGAGGCACTTCTAATGAGTACCAACAACATTATATGTATTTATGGCAAAATAAGAAAAATATTACCTGGATAGCCCTCTTATTGATCTGGAGCATGTATACGTACCTGGAAGATGGCTGAATTAAGAGTGAATATATTTTCTACAAGTCAATTATTACTCAAAGATCAGTCAGTTTTACAAAACCGATGATCGACGATGAAATTCTGGCTGATTCCCAACACTACTGTCTAGCGATATGGGGATCATGGGTTAAAGTCCCGCCTTAGACAAGCGTCTAATTTTACTTTCATTTTACTTTTAATATTATAAGAATATTGCAATTCACTTGCAATTTTTTATCTGCAGACCTGTACTGTTTTTAGCTGGAATTTTCAATTTTATTTTTCATGTAGACCCTTGAACATGTTCAATAATCAATAGTAAAATAAACTTAGGAGGAGAACTCGAACCCGCGACCCCATGGCTGCAAATCAGGTGCTCTACCAACTGAGCTAACCAGGCTGACAGTCCAGATCCATACGCAAACTTTTGAAATGGGGAGGGGAAGGGAGGTGGAATTTTAGCTATTCTGAAAACAGGGGTGCAAATGCTTCTTGAAAATGCCAATATGGGGGCTAAAATTAGGGATATAAAGTGAATCTGGGTTTAAAAACTGCATGATTTTGAAGTAATTCTCCAGAAAAGAGGGTGTGTTTGTACCCCCTGAACCCCCTTGCATACGGGCCTGCAGTTTCACCAATAACAACACTCCTCTACCGTTAACAGTGTTTAACTTTTATGTGCCAGACATCAACTGAACACACTAACAGTGCTTAGTTTTTCTCCCCACTCACAAGTACCTCATTGCCATTGAAGCAACTTAAGGAGGGAAAGGAATGCCTAATGCAGAATTTAACCCCGCAATCCCCTGTCTGTAAGTCAGGTGCTCTACCAACTGTCTGATGTACCAGGCTGACCTACAGTTTTGGCAATCACCATAGCTTACCTTCTGCTGTCAAAAATCACAAGTGTTCCAGGTCAGTACTTCCAACGATGTTTCATCCATCATGCTAAACATTTCTGCCTGTACAAGTTATACGCGTCAAACCCCATAGTTGTGCGTTCAGTAAAGTCACGTGTACGAATCCTAATACTGTACGAACATCGCTGGTGACGCAGCCATTTTCAACGCATCCACGATTTTCCAAATTCTGTTCATTTTTATGCAGCCGTCTGATCATAAAGTACATAAGAAAAAACTACATTTCTGTAGGTATCAAACCGTAAGCTGGTAAGTAAACAGTCACACACGGCGAATATGAATGCACGTTTTCATTCTTCACGCCGTATGTCAACAGGTATTAAATATAATACAGGTGTCGAAGCAAGACAAACACCTCCATAATTCATCTGGGTATTCTAAATTCAAACACAGCACGGAGAAAAGGAAAAAAATACTTTAAAATAGGAAGTCAATATTAGGGCAGATAAACTCTGACAATTCTCACGGCTTTTCCCCCACTGGACATCCGCTTCCATTGCGCATGCGTTCTGAAACATCTCATGGTCTTAAACATCTCACGCGACACCGGACAAAGTTATAGTTTGATCTATAACCCATGCAATAAAAACAAAGTGGTCCAAGCATCAAATGAACATCAACATTTGTAAAGGACCATTACGACAATGATCTAAGAATCCGGGCAGACAAATCGGCATCTTTAATTGTGCACCTAAAGAAACACTGGTTACTGTAAAATGCATTGATAAACAGTGAAAATCCTGATCAGAATGTGCAGTTGTGCTGTCTGATTTGGGTATTTCGTGTTTGCATAATACACAATCTCCCTTTTTTCATAATCTGACACAAGTGTCCTGTATCTGAGACAGGTCACTGCAATTCTTTAATCTGTCAGATCAATAAAATTTCTTAAGTTTGATTGATTAACTGAAAAGTAATTGTAAGGTAACATTTATGAAGCCGGCCTCGGTGGCTCAGTTGGATGCGTCGTCCGACTGGAGACCAGGAGGTCGCGGGTTCAACCCCCGCCGAGGTCGGCAACATTCTTTCGTGGCGATTGATCATTTTCTACGGTCATTCTCTCCCTTCCGCTGATTCAAGAAGGGCAGTTGTCAGTTTCTGGCGAAAGAATGTGCACAATACTGGTTAACCGCTTAGAGGACTAAACCTGCCCAGTAAACGTGTGGTTAGGTAAACTGACCGTGCTCGACATGACCCCATCGGGTTGACTGGGCCGTAAAATCTCAACACAAACAAACAAACAAACTGACAACTGCCCTTCTTAAATCAGCGGAAGGGAGAGATCAATCTCCACGAAAGAATGTTGCCGACCTCGGCAGGGGTTGAACCCGCGACCTTCTGGTCTCCAGTCGGACGGCGCATCCAACTGAGCCACCAAGGCCGGCTACAAGCACCGAATGATTTTTGCATTAAAGTAAAAACAAAATGGCGACTGATTTTCAAACTAAACCACGCCTCCTGCAATTCATGCATTGACAGGAACTATTTTGGTAGGAAATCATAAAGGCTGACTATGAAAATTTCAAAGCTAAAACATGAATGAAAATGTAATAAACAGTTTATTTGTTTGTTTTGATCGATTACGGAGAAATAATTCACTTGTGTTCTAAGGCTTTCATGTAAAAAACTCGTTCGCTGTCGCTCACTCGTTTTTTACACGGAAGCCTTAGAACACTGATGAATTATTTCTCCGTAATCGATAATGTCCCATCTTATAAAGAAGTTCCGGTGTATGTAAAGTAGAACCTCGATAGCTCGAACACCGATGACTCGTTTACCATGGCTAATTCGAACTCGTTTTTTGAGTCCCTAGGAACTTTTTCCAAGAGAACAAATATTTGGGGAAATTTTGTCATTTTATCATGAAATTTTATGTTGAGTGTACTTATTAGAATCGCCTCATCGAGGCGATTCTAATGAGTACACTCAACATACAACTAATATATAGAAGATCAAAAAGATTTCCCTTAATTATTCACCTTTGCTTCCTGACCTAGCGCCCGGATTAACCCTCAATGGCTCGAACTACCCATATCTCGAACAAATTTTCATGGCCCCAAAGAGGTTCGAGCCATCGAAGTTTGACTGTAGTAGTAGGCTGAATCAGTTTAAAAGAGAATTATGCCCGTGATGTAGCCTTTCCTAAGTAGTTCTACAGTTAAACTTCAGTGGTTCAAACATTTTTGGTACCATGGAAATTCATTCTAGACATGGGTAGTTCGAGTCACTGAGGGTTTTATCGTGCCATCAGGTTTGGAAGCAAACATAGATAATCTAGGGATGTCTTTTCGATTCCCTACAAAATAATGGCCCAGCTAGCATTCTACATAAACCTACAGCGGGCCGTTATCGGCCCGTCAGCTACCCTGACGGGCCGATAACGGCCCGCTGTAGATTTATATAGAATGCTTACTAGGGGCATGGTCAGTATATTCATTGAAATCGCCGTCGCCTCATAATCTTATGAATATACACAGAACATACATTTTCATGATAAAATAAGAACATTATCCTATACTATCCCTAAATATTTGTTTTCTTGAGTTTCGGAAGAGTTTTCTAGGGACAAAAATGAGTTTGAATTAGCCACTTTAAACGAACCATAGGTTTTCGAGTTATGGAAGTTTTACTGTATAGTGATATAAAGTCCGCAATCTACAATCGACTCTCGTTATCTCGACTTCGCTTATTTCGAATAACCGCTTATCTCGAAATGAAAACCTGTTCTTGGTTTTAACATGGAAAGCTATGAACAGCTAACAAAATATTGTGGAAAAGAGGAGAAATTGCTGCGAAGGAGCAATTTCTCCTCTTTTCGATAATATTTTTAATATATCTCTAACTTCAGATATCAAGTTACATATTCATTTTGGAAATGTGGTTGTTCGATTTATGTTTTTTCTCAATTCTGCAAATCTGATATGTCGAGGAATGGATATCTTGAAGTATTTCAAAGAGTCCCTTGGACTTCGAGATTACAAGAGTCGACTGTACCTCTATTACAAACTCCCAAATACGGCTTCATGTTGTCCGATAGTGACAGCTCCATGTAGTTATTGGTGGCGGACTGTAGATAAAACACACATCTGTTTGTGTCAGGTGCATACAGGACGGATTGACAGTTTGGGGAAAACGCTTCACAGTTCTTAAAACAATCTTCAGTGGAGTGTAAAATTAGTTCTGTTGGTTCCATCTGTTGATCAGGTGCGTACAATTTTCCTACAGGAAGCCATTGCCTGGTTTCGTCTTTGGTACATGTTCTGGTATAAATATCTGAAAAAAAGGCTATGAAGGTCATTTCGGGTTTTCTTTATCAAACTGGCGTCATTCGTAGGTTTGGAGTTTAACCCTTAAACTGCCAATCACAACATTTGTCATCTGCTTTGTCATCTGCTTATGATTTAAAAGTCATTTTTGCAAACAGTGTGGACCCAGATCAGGAGCAGTCTAGGTGCAGTCTGATCTGGATCCACACTGTTTGCCTGTATGCACAACAATTGTTGTCTGCTTTGCCATCTGCTTGTGTCTTTAAAAGTCATTTTTGCAAACAGTGTGGGCCCAGATCAGACTGCTCCTCCTCTAGGAGCAGTCTGATCTGGGCCCACACTGTTTGCCTGTATGCAAAAATAGATTTGAAAAAGTTTGCAAGAATATTCAACAGACGACATAAATAGACGACATATTCAGATGTAGGTTTTCTTGGCGTTTCAAGGATTTATTGCCCAATCAACACTGTTGAAGGCATATCGAGCCGGTCAGTTTACCTAATGACTTTTGCTCGACAGGCTTATTCCTCAAAGGATAACCAGTCCTTGTGCAATTCTTTCCCAGAAACTGACATGTATTTTCAGATTTATTTTCACGAAAGAACGTTGTCCGATCCGGCGGGGATCGAACTCGCGACCTTCTGTTCACCAGTCGGACGCTCGCACACGCATCCGACTGAGTCACAGAGACCTGCAAAAACTGAATTAAGAAATAAAACCGTATTATTTCAGATTGGGTCCTTTGGTCTAAGTTAAACGCTCTAGATTGAACAAAATAAGTCGCAACATGAAAAAAGTACCTTCAGACATGAGCGCCTGCACATTTGCTCATCTGATCAGAATCTTCACTGGGCGCTTTTTTGGATAGCGACGGATGCATAGTTCCTTCAAGTGGATAATTAAGACTCATCACGAAAACATACCTATATAATAATTGACCTCCTAAAACCCCACTTTCATATAGTAAAACTGGGGTTTACAGGTGTATACATTATTTTTCTTATTTTGTTAAAAAACATAGATTGTGGGTACTCGTGAGAACCGCCTCGCCGAGGCGGTTCTAACGCATACCCACAACCTATGTTTAGAGAAGAAATATGAAAAGTATCGGATTTTTTTTATCAGAAAATTTTCCCTTTTTTGGTTGTAAAATATTTAATATATTTGAATAGGCGTGTTTTCGTAATGCATATCAGACTGCGTGGATGCGCAGGCTGACAGTGTTGAGTCTTCGTTGGGTGCACTAGTTCGAAGGTACGTTCTCTATCGGTAATATCCATATACATCAATGTAAGCGAGCAATATCGGGTGTGCGTCCCGATAAGGAATAGATCTGCACACTTTCTCACAGATTTTTTTCTCCCATAGTTTACCATTAAATATCTATAGTTATAATACAAAAGTTATAACGTTTCTACTTATAACAGGCATCATTATATTATGATGGAAAAACAATGGACACCGTTAATCATCAAATGTCAGTTTCGAGATATGAATAAAATAGTCCTTTCATATACCGTTATACTACCTAACGGTAGTAGGGCACTATTGTATATAGACCGACGAATGTTTACTGCCGTGTCAATGTACTTTTATTAGAATAGAATAGAATAACTTCATTTATGCAAAAGGCCATTACGGCCCATGAGCATATATACAAATACTATATCATACATATACAGGATAGCGAGCTACAAATACACGTACATACACTAGCACCATAGACCATGAAGTTTTATGCCATATTTATGTCTTAAAGTCTTGTTTTATGGTTTGAGAGAGGTGCATCAATGGTTTAATATTTCACTTGAATAACACATCCATACGCTAAAATTATCCGTTTCAGATGTAACCCTGTATTGTTCTATTTACTAATACAATAAGGCGAATATTGTCACATACATACATACAAACATACATACATACACACACACACACACACACACACACACACACACACACACACACATACATACATACATACATACACATGCATTGCATTTGAAATTTTCTATTCTCATAGGGAATTTTATTAGGCTTAGCCCAGCGGCCTACTTCTACTTCAAGTCTACGTGCTGATAAACGTAGTCGGCTTAAATGTTTCCGATATTTTGCAATATTGAATATATCTAAATACTTTTGATACTGAAAACTTGCAAAAGTAAAATAGCATCTTGCTCTTGTTGAATTTTATCAATCTAGAATGCCATTCTTGTGTGAAAATTCCCTCACCCTAAGTTAGTAAATCCCTAGGAAAGCTTCAATATTACCCACACCCTGTAATTCTCAGACTTCCATAAATCCTAACAGGCAGAGTAAATCTCTCGTACACAGTGCCCAGTTTGTTTTTAAAGGTTGTGCTTCCATATATCTCAGCATCATATTATAAATTTGTTCAATATACTTATTTTCTTCACTGCAAATTTCTTTGAGCCAGTATTTAATTAAAGATACATATCTACGAGACTGATAATCCATTCTTCCTAATTCACCGTATATAAAATCGTTTTGAGTTGACTGTTTAACTCCTAATATTTTTTTACAAAATTGTAAATGAATAGTTTCTTTTGAAGATGAATTATGAAAACCCAAGACTTCACTGCCAAAATTTAAAATAGGCGATACTAATTTATCAAAGAGTTCTAGTATATGTGAAGGTGTCAGTGCCGTGATGTTATATAAATATTTGTTCATCGTGAAATTGCTTTAAGTGCTTGTCCTGCTAAAGTTGTCTGTATTGCAAAGCTTGAGGCTCCCGATGTAAACACTACCCCTAAATAACAAAATTTATTTACTAGTTCTATTTTAACCTTATTGTAAGTAAAATTTAAATTGTTTGATAAACGCCCTCCTTTCTCAAAGACCATGATTTTAGTTTTATAAGTATTTAATGTTAATTTCCACCTTTTACAATAATCTTCTAGAACTAACTGCTAAAAGCATTTTGTAAATCTTCAGGGGTTTTGCCAAAGAGGATAATATCGTCGGCATATAAAAGGATGTACATTTCGAAAACACGCCTATTCAAATATACTTAAAATTCGCCACCAAAAACTGAAAGTTTCCAGATAAAAATTATGATATTTTATCATATTTCTGCTCAAAACTTAGATTGGGGGTACTCGTTAGAACCGCCTCGACGAGGCGGTTCTAACGAGTACCCACAATCTATGTTTTTGAGCAGAAATAAGAAAAATAATGTATATCCCTGTTTTACTATATAAAAGTGGGGTTTAAGGGGGTCAAACTTATACAGGTATGTTTTCGTGATGTATATTTATGATGCCGACATCAATGTCTGGTATGCCCTTAACTTCCAACTCGGCTTCTAAATCATTCACAAACATTACGAAGAGAAACTGTGACAGACACTCATCTTGACGAACTCCAATGTTACATTTGAAGGACTCACTAAGATAATTCTCGTGTTTAACTCTGGATTTAACTAAACTATATATAGATTTTATAATCTCAAGCATTTTATGTTATATTTTATATTATTATTGGACTAATCCAGGGTCAATGTATAGCAGATAGTTACGGGAAAACTTTCAACACTCGATATTTTCAGAATTTATCTGCTCGGTTTGACTGAGGTATAGTAGTATACACTGTCGCCCGCTTTGTGAAGTGTACTGAATTGAATTATACATCGATTGGTTAGTTTGTTGGAATATACACGATTGAGAAGCTTCAAGGTCAGGAACTTGACCTTCTTTTATCAATCATATTATTTTGGGGTTTGTGTTTTGTTTGTTTGTTTTTTTGTTGTTGTTTTTTTTTATTATTATTTTTGTTTGTTTGTTCTTTTTTTGTTGTTGTTTTTTATTTGGTTTGTTTTTCTAGTTTTTTTTTTATTTTGTTTTGTTGTTGTTTTTGTTTCTTTGTTTGTTTCTTTGTTTATTTTTGTTGTTGTTGTTGTTATTTGTTTGTTTGTTTCTTTCTTTCTTTACTCCATGTTTGTTCTTTCCTTTTTGTCAATAGTGTTTGGGTCCCATTTGAAATTATGAATAAAAAAAGTAAAAAAAACGTAAATTCCCTTCAGATATTATTCTTAGAAGGTTCCAGTCTGCATAAAATACCAAAACTATAAATATTTACTAGCAGAAAAAATAAACTGTGCATGTGAAACAATGTTCAGGTATCGCTCCATCTTATAAATCAAAGCTTGAAACTTTACACAGACAAGTTGTGTATCAATCCCGGTCATTTACACTGGTCAGTGCATGAGTTTCATGGGTAGTTTATCTGTTTGGCCAACGTCTTCGTTTCCACGTTTTTTTTTTTTCGGGCAGCAGTCAAATCGCAAACTCGTTGGTCGAATAAACATGTGTAAAATCATAGTGTTGATGCTTGAAAAACAGAAAACCAGGATAATTTTGAAAAACGCCTTTGATACGCCATGCCAAGGTTGAATGAAACTGACAGATGGCGCGCCGTAGGCATGACTGAAGCTGGTCTGCGTCATACTGATGTTGCAGGACAGTTTGGTGTGCATCGAAATACTATAGGCGACTTGTGGAGACGGTACCAACAGTTTGGGACCACCAGAAACCGGCCTCGGTCAGGATGTCTACAAGTAACGTCTAATCGTCAGGATACGTACATCCGGGTGGTTCATCTCCGTGATCGACTCAGAACTGCTACTCTGACAGCTAGAAGTATTCCTAGTCTTAGGGGGATTAGTCCCCGAACGGTACGTAATCGATTGCATGAACGAGGCATACGGCCACGACGTCCAGCCATACGTCCTGTTCTCTAGCAACATCATCGAGTAACACGTTTCGCCTGGTGTAGACTACACATACACTTCACGCAACAGGACTGGGCACGTGTTTTTTTCACGGATGAATCCAGGTTTAATCTCGACAGCAGCAACGGTCGTTCTAGAGTGCACCGTCGTGTTGGTGAACGTTTCCATGACAGTTGTGTGATTCAGCGGCGTCCTTTCGGCAGAGTTAGTGTCATGGTGTGGGGTGGAATCTCATCCCGTGACAGAACAGCGCTTATGGTTGTGGACGGCACACTTGCAGGCATCATATCCGAGACGAAATCATACGGCCCCATGTTCTCACATTTGTGCAACAACATAACGCCAGGCTGCAATTGGATAACGCTCGCCCACATGTCGTGATGGTCGTCACCGACTTCTTGATCCAGAACAATGTTAATGTGCTTCCCTTGCCTGCAATGTCACCGGATTTGTCTCCTATAGAGCACGTTTGGGATAAGATGCAGCGTCGCTTACGTGGCCTCCAAAATCAACCGTTGACGTTACCTGACCTTCACGTGCGCTTGTGAGAATTTGGAATGGTATGCCCCAGGCATTTTTCAGAACACTTGTTGCATCAATGAGGCGTTGTTGCCAAGCATGCATCGATTCCAATGGTGGACATACACGGTTTTGACGAGCTTAACTGTGTTTAGAAAACGTCTCCGAAAACTGATCTCTATCCAAACACAATAACCTGATGCAATAACCATGTCAATTGAGCTGGTGTTAAATATAGGTCAGATAAAACCCTGATTCATTTTGTGTAGCAATTTCTTGTATACCTCCTAAGTTATAGCATATTATACCCATGCACAGTTTATTTTTTCCGCTAGTATATGTGTATTTGGCGATACTATGGAAGCATGACGAATTTTATATTTACAAAACCCGGGAAGGGACATGCCAGTTTTACCTTTATGATATCTTGTCCACACTAGAAAATGTCTTGTTCGGACAACTTATTATCTTGTCCTCACAAGATAATAACTTCTGTACGAAACAATATCTTGCTCTCACAAGATAATATCTTAACTGGACCACTTATTATTTATCATCTTGTCCACATAACTTATTATTGTCCGCACAACTGCCTTTCTTGTTCGTAAAACTTAATCAGACAACCTGGTTGGATGATTCCTATTTATTGCAATATTCAGTCAGTGTCTACTGAAGTTGTGCGAACTAGATAGTAAGTTGTGCGAATAAGATAATAAGTTGTGCAAACGTATATTATCTCGTACAGGTAAGATAATAAGTTTTACTAACAATATATTTTCTTGTGTGTTCATACAAAGCAAAAAAAAATATAACTTGTTCAGACAAATAAAAAAAAAAAAAAAATAGATAAAACTAGTAGGTCCCTTCCCAGATTCCGTAAATGAATTAATGTATCCATATTTTCTCATGCAAACAGCAAGCAGTTGGATCTTCCTGAACGTGTTCTGTATTTTTTCCTTGTTCATTGTCTAAACAATATAATTGCATAAAAAGCAGTGCCGTACGTTATTAACAGCCGTGCATTAACCGGCGAAAAGCCGTGTATTAACAAGGCAATTCACGCGCTGTTAATGCACGGCTACGCAACTTTCAATATGCTCGTACCGGGGCCACAGAATTACTGCCGTCACGAAATGTGTACTACCCTGCTCTAGAACGAGCATAGTCCGTGGAAATAGCGTTCGCGCGACATCGGTGAAAAGGCGAAACCAAACAGTGCAAGAAATAACGCCAAATAGTGCAAATATTTTCGTTTTTTTATGCAATAATAGCGATCGAACATGGTTTCTCAATGCATTAACATTCGCCAGGTCCCTTGGGAGGTGTTGAACACCGCGGCCTTCGGCCTCGGTTTTCAACACCTCCCACGGGACCTGGCGAATGTTAATGCATGAAAAACCATGTTTGATCCCTATGATACAACAGAACACATGAAGATGGTAATAAAATGATAAATAAATAAATAACATGACGGTATGCACTCGAACAAGCAACATTCTAATAAGATGCTTTGGGTATCTGCCTTCTGGCCTAAGCGCACTATGGAAAATCTCAACCACATCAGTCAAAGAGCGCGGTCATATTGTGCGGCTGTAGTAAGGTCATAATGAACATTGACATTACGCATATAGCATTCTATAGATTTTATCTGAAGCTACACTGTTTGAACAGGTATTGGTTTGAGTCTACCGGGTTGAAAGGAATAAATCCCAGATGAACAATTACAGGGTTTTCTTTCCCCGGAAATAAAGGATAGTTCATTGTAAAAATGAAATAAATACCAAAAAAATTGGTATTCAAAGAAACTATACAAGGTTGCTCTGTCCATTTACTCCTCACATACCTGGCTTTTGACAACCGATGAGTTCCAGTCTTAGGCACATTCGTGTAACTCCCATTGGTTCTAAAGGGTACAACAGAAGATATCTAGTTATTAGCGATGAAGCAAAGAACACTGTCTGAGCAGCTTCGGGTGGTAGAAACGGATCCAAATAGAATACCTGAGTAAACAAAGCCATTGTAAGAGACATTACCAAAACACGCCTATTCAAACATATAGAAAATTTCACCTCAAAAAATCTGAAAATTTTCAGAAAAACTCTGATATTTTTCATGCTTCTGCTCAAAACATAGATTGTGAGTACTCGTTAGAACCGCCTCGAGGTTATAATAATAGGGTTTTGCAAACAACATAGATTCTGATGAGACGGCTCATAATGAGCCATTTCATCAGGATATATGCAGTTTGACATTTAGCCTTTCAACTTTACATACAAACATTTTTTCCAAGCGATAGTTAGTTTAATAAAGCAGACGACAAATGTCGTCTGAAATTTGGCATCGGCAGAGTTTTTAGACACATACGAGCTGTAAGATAAGAAAATGTCCGGTCAAACACGAACGCCTAGCGAGGATTCAGATCATTCATACAGTGTGATCAGAATCTTCACTGTGCGCATTGTGGATAGCCGAGGATGCAATGTTTCTTCATGCGGACAATGAAGACTTATTGCATAAAAAGTAGTGCCACACGTTATTAACAGTCGTGCATTAACCGGCAAAAAGCCGTGTATTAACAAGGCAATTCACGCGCTGTTAATGCACGGCTACGCAACTTTCAATATGCTCGTACCGGGGCCACAGAATTGCTGCCGTCATGAGATGTGTACTGCCCTGCCCCAGAACGAGCATAGTCCGTGAAAATAGCGTTCGCGCGACATCGGTGAAAAGGCGAAACAAAATAGTGCAAGAAATAACGCAAAAAGTAGCAAATGTTTTCAGTTTTTATGCAATAATAGCGACCGAACATGATTTTTCAATGCATTAACATTCGCCAGGCCCTTTGGAAGGTGTTGAAAACCGCGGCCTCCGGTCTCGGTTTTCAACACCTCCTACGGGACCTGGCGAATGTTAATGCATGAAAAACCATGTTTGCTCCCTATATTGAGTCTTCGTTGGGTGCGCATGTCAGATGATACGATTTCTATAGTTGTGGCTCTATAGCGACAGCTCACTGCATGGACTTAATACTATTCCATCATGTTTACGTGTATAACATAAAACTGCGTTTACCTGAGCTTTCCACTGTAGATTAAATGACTCGTTTCCAAACTTGACTTTAAATGAATATATCCCTCTGCCGTAAAGGTCAGAATTGTCGTCCGACATCAGTATGTTTTCTCTTTTCCAGTTAAATATTTGAATTCCTTCTAATTTTATAGTATCAACAAAGTCAATCTGCAAAGAATAAGTCCAATAGGAAAACTTTTTCACTATTTGAGCGGAAATTGCCGACAATGAAAACGAAAATCTGCATTTACCTGTGTACACTTGGTTAAATGTGCAATAATAATGTTTAGTGAAATAACGTAAACTAGAATCAGATGTACCATTATGTCAAACTGAGAAGTATTATATTAAAAAAATACAAGTCAAAAGGATTGCCTTTGGAAACAAAGAACACACAAAACATGAAAATCAGAGACTCGGTTTGACAGAGTCTCTTCATATGCAACACTGTAGTTTGCGAGGCTGCATACGTCTCCTAGCACAAGCTTAAGCGGTATTCGAGTTTCAAAATAACCAGGATGGTTAACTTTCAATCATAATCTTTATTTTGTACAGTTTAATTTCCAATTTTAAGTTTTGAAACTTGTAATGTGCGTCTAATATTAATATTTACATGAAATATTTGCAAAACAGTATTTTATAATTTTCTAAAAAGATATATCCAAATTTCCTACCCGTATTTCCTTTAGAATCAAATAAATTACGCCTGGACCAGATTTTGAATTTTAATGTTCGCATTTAAAGGGGAACGCAACCTTAAAAGGTATTGTGCTTTAAAGTAAGAACTTTACAAACAATGAATTTTGACACAAACTTGATCAAAATCGGTGGAAAATTACGTAAGTTACAGGCAATTGAATATTTTAACATTGGTGGAATGAGCGCCGCCATTTTGAATATGTAATGCGCTTTCATAAAAATTAAAATTCGTTTCGTAAAAGGTGTTATTGTCATAAGGTTGTTTTATTTTGGGGAAATGATTGCTTATCACTAGAATTAAAATATTATAAAAATATATAGCAAACTTAAAACCCCTTTATTATTTGATTTTGCATATTTAATTTGGGCTTTATGACGTCACAAAGCCTACAATATGGCGGCATCCATGACAACCATTTTAAATGTATTCAAACCACCATAACTTCCTTATTTCTAGGCCGATTTTGAAAACTCTTTGCATCAAAATAAATGGCTTGTTAAGCATTTTTTCAAAGTTCAGAATGTTATTTTAATCTATTTATATCAATTTTCCATTGAACAGGTCATCTGAAAATTTCTATTACCCTTGGGGTGAAGATACCCTGACATGGGGGATTGGGGCCAAAATACTATGGTCCTAGAGGTTCACTCCCAGCCTCAGAAAATCTTGTAACTTTCAGAATATTATTTTTATCTTTTTTCAATTGCATGCCATATTGAACAGAATATTTGAATAATTCCAGTATTAACTCTTACCTGTCTTCTGAAAGTTACAAGATTTTCTGAGGCTGGGAGTGAACTCTAGGACCACAGTATTTTGGCCCCAATCCCCCATGCCAGGGTATTTTCACCCCCAGGGTAATAGAAATTTTCAGATGACCTGTTCAATGGAAAATTGTTATAAAAAGATAAAAATAACATTCTGAACTTTGAAAAAAAATGCTTAACAAGCCATTTATTTTGATGCAAGAGTTTTCAAAATAGGCCTAGAAATAAGGAAGTTATGGTGGTTTGAATACATTTAAAATGGCTGTCATTGATGAAATTTTGTTTACAAGATTTTTTGAGCTGGGGAGCAAACTTTTTGGGCCACAGTAGTTTCGTCCAAATCCCTTCCCGTAAAGTAGAAAAATAGGTAAAAGCAGGTACCACTGCTATTCTAATGTATGTGCATTAGAATTTTAAATTTAAAATGATCAAACAACTTTTCAGGTCATAGTTTGTCAAGTTTCCAGGGGTGGGGGGGCAAGCAACCCAGGTCAGGGTATCTTACCCCCCACCCCAGAAGAAAGATAAATAATAAAAAAATAATATATATATTCATATGACCTGTTCAATGGGAAATTGTTTTAAAAAGTTAAAAATAACATTCTGAACTTTAATTTTGTTTACAAGATTATCTGAGCTTGGGAGCAAACTTCTTGGGCCACAGTATTTTGGTCCCAGTCCCTTCCCTTAAAGTGAAAAAATAGGTAAAAGCAGGCACTTCTACTCATTCTTATATCAGTGCATTAGATTATTAAGTTGAAAATGATTAAATAGCTTTTCGGATCGGTTTTGCCAAGTTTCCTGGGGTGGGCGGCAAGCTGCCCAGGCCAGGGTATATTCATCCCCGGTGTGAAGCTGCCCAGGCCAGGGTATCTTATCCCCCACCCTAGCCTGCCTGAAGAAAGCTAGATAATAAAAAGTAATATATATATATATATATATATATATATATATATATATATATATATATATATATATATATATATATATATATATATATATATATATATATATTCAGATGACCTGTTCAATGGGAAATTGTTTTAAAAAGATAAAAATAACTTTCTGAACTTTAATTTTGTTTACAAGATTTTTTGAGCTTGGGAGCAAACTTCTTGGGCCACAGTATTTTGTTCCCTGTCCCTTCCCGTAAAGTGAAAAAAATAGGTAAACCATTGCCATTCTAATACCTGTGCATTAGAATTTTAAGTTGAAAATGATTAAATAGCTTTTCAGATAATAGTTTGCCAAGTTTCCAGGGGTGGGGAGCAAACTGCCCAGGCCAGGGTATCTTCAACCCCTGGGGACAAGCTGCCCAGACCAGGGTATCTTACCCCCACCCTAGCCTGCCTGAAGAAAGATAGACTATGTTAGATAATAGAAATATTCAAATGATTTGTTAAATGGGAAATTGTTTAAAAAAGATAAAAAAAAACATTCTGCACTTTAATTTTGTTTACAAGATTTTCTGAGCTAGGGAGCAAATTTCTTTGGCCACAGTATTGTGGACCCAGTCCCCTTTCCATAAAGTGAAAAGTAGGTAAAAGCAGGTACTACTACCATCCTAATGTCTGTGCATTAGAATTTTATGTTGTAAATGTTTAAATAGCTTTTCTGATCTAAGTTTGTGGGGCAAGCTGTCCAGGCCAGGGTATCTTCAACCCCCGGGGGGGGGAGGGGCATGATGCCCAGGCCAGGGTATCTTAGCCCCCACCCCAGCCTGTCTGAAGAAAAATAGAAAATAAAAAAGTAATAGAAATATTCAGATGACCTCTTCAATGGGAAATTGTTTTAAAAAGATAAAAATAACATTTTGAACTTTAATTTTGTTTACAAAATTTTCTGAGCTTGAGAGCAAACCTCTTGGGCCACAATATTTTGGTCCCAATCCCTTCCTTTAAAATGAAAAAAAAAAATAGGTAAAAGCAAGTACTACTACCATTCTAATGTCTTTGCTATCGAATTTTAAGTTGAAGATGATTAAACAGCTTTTCAGGTTGGAATTTGCCAAGTTTCCAGGGCCGGGGTGCAAGCTGCCCAGGCCAGGTTATCTTCACCCCCTGGGGGGACGGGCAAGCTGCCCAGGCCAGGGTATCTTACCCCCCCCTCCCTGCACCCTCGCCCTTTCCTGTACGAAGAAAGATAGGTTATATCAAATACTGGAATTTCTCTAATGACCTGTTCAATGGGAAATTCTATTAAAAGTGATAAAATTTTCTTTGGAACTGTGTCTGCAAGGATTTCTGAGTTTGGAAGGAAAATGCTTAGGCCACAGTATCTTCGCCCCAACCTCCTCCCATAAAGAGAAAAATAATGAAATACATTACTACTGTTCTGATAAATGTGCAATATAAGTTGGTTATAAAAAAAAGTATAAATATTGTTTTAAACTGAGTTAGCCAGGTTTTCTGGGGTGGGGGCAAGCTGCCCAGGGTGGGGGCAAGATACCCCGGGTTATCTTGCCCCCCCCCCCCCCCGCCCCCCACCCCGGGCAAGATAAACTGTTACACCGGGATTCAACCAATGGTTTTCTTTTGCTTCAGTATTCCGGTGATGTTTGACACCTTAGGGATCTCCAAATGTCTTAACCCTTGTCCTAATGAATAAATTAAGATGCCACGCCTACTTCTAATTTTCGGCCAATCAGATTACTTGATCTGGATTGTTGCTATAAATTCACATACTTAATGGCAAACAGTGCAGGTCCAGATCAGTTGGCTTCTTCAGAAGCCAACTGATCTGGATCTACACTGTTTGCAAAGGCAGGGTATATCTGGGTTCAGCAGGACAAGGGTTAACACGTTCTTTCCGTTGCGTTCTCATCCGTGATTCATTACAGGCTTTATGCGAACCGAATTTTTATGTGTTTCTGTATTAAGAGTAGCATCGGGACCCAGGGTGAAGTTAGCTAGCTGTAAAAGTGCTTTAAACCCCCCGGTGGTTTGCTCTACCGACCGTTCTAAGGTGGTGGTCCCGATGTTGGTCTTACTCTTTGTTGCTTTGTGGTTTATTCTACGAGGCGGTTTGTTGTATGTCTTTCCGTGTGTCATTTTGTTCTTGTGTTTTTCAGTCCTTGTAGTATTGCGATTACCTCGCTTGGGGAAGAGAGAGCTTATCTTAGTGCTTTTCGTACGTTTGTTCGGTTTGTGCTTGTTTAGATTTGTCGGTTTTCTCTTCCTCTTGGGGTCTGGGAAGGGCTGCGGTTTGTGATTGTGGCACCCCCTGGACTTTTCTCTTACCTTTTTTTATATGTGATTAATTTGTTGCCCGTAATGATTCATAGAAGAGTCTCCACCTGGACCCATCACGAAAACATGCCTATATCATTTTGACCCCCTTAAACCCAACTTTTATATAGTAAAACTGGGGTTTACAGGGGTATACATTAGTTTTCTTATTTCTACTCAAAACATAGATTGTGGGTACTCGTTAGAACCGCCTAACGAGTACCTACTACCCATATTTTGAACAGAAATATGAGTTGTTATCTGAAAATTTTCAGTTTTTAGGAGGTGAAATTTTCTTTATATTTTATTAGGCGTGTTTTCGTAATGCGAACAAATATATGTTTTTACCATTATGGAAGCTGACAGCGAGGGTTGGGATTCCATAAAGCTAGCTTCACAAAAATCTTAAAGGATGTCTTTGGAAAGAAAGAACACATTGCAGATAGAAAATGGGAATCTCGGTTTAATTGAGATTTTTCATAAGCAGTAATGAAGTTTGCAGCACTGCGTATGCCCCCTGCCTAAGCCCCCAAGTAATTTTATTATTGACCATTGTAAGGCGGTTTTTTTATTGTAGTACTTTTTGTTAAATGTTCTGTTGTGTTTGAATCAATGTTTGTTGTTTTTTTGTTGTTGTTTTTTGTTGTTGTTTTTTTGTTTTTTTTTTGTTGTTTTTTTTTGTTTGTTTTTTTTTTTTGTTTTGTTTTTTTTTTGTTGTTTTTTTTTTTTTTTTTTTTTATGGTTTTTTTTTTCACCAATTATGTAAGTTTGAGATATATTTAGTTCAGTTTGGATAACTGAGTTGCCACCTTTTTGGGAAAAGGTTGCCAACTCTGCTTGCCAATTGTTTTTTTTTTATAATAATAATAATGGTTTTCATAATAATTATTATTATTATTATTATTATTATTTTATTACTTTTATTATTATTTTGTGTCTGTTTAATTGTATTAGTCTATCTTTCCACTTGATGTCGAGAACTTGATGTGGTTCTGCTTGTATCTTGTCCTGAATTCGCTTACTTACTTTTAATTCTTCACAACTGTCTTTCCATTTGATGCACTTTAAAGTGTTTTAAGCAGTTGAATGTTAAACTGGTGTTTCTTTTCTTTTCTTTTTTTGCTCCTAATCTATGTTTCATCGTAGTTCTTTTCATGTGGTTTAACCCATTGGTACCATAAATGCTTTAAATGTTTAGAAATACACTAATATCCACAATGACGTCCTTGATGATAGCTTCATTGTGGCGATCCGCACAGGGTACCTCTGCCTCAGCAATGAAACAATTCAAAGTCCAAGGGACCAAAGACTTTTGTTTGAATTATTGAGACTTTGAATAATTGAGGGTTAAAATGCATACATATATTTAAGTTGGGACTTCAAAATGATTTTGAATCATTGAGAATTTTGAATTATAGGAGTTTTGAATTATCGAGGTTCTACTGTATATACCGTTGACTCTCGCCATCTCGAACTCGCTTATCTCGAATAACCGCCTATCTCGAAGTGAAAATCTATTCCCTGTCTAAACATGAAAATCTAACAACTTGTAAAAATATTGTGGAAAAGCAATTTCTCCTCTTTTCCACAATATTTTCGATATATCTCTAACTTCAAGAGTCCAGTTACACATATATTTGTTAAATGTGGTTAATCGAATTAGTTTTTCCTCAATTCTGCAAATCTGATATGTCGAGGTACGGCTAACTCGAAGTATTTCAGCGAGTCCCTTGGAATTCGAGATAACGAGAGTCGACTGTAATCACAAATACTGTGATGAAACAAAGCAAAGATATCAACGTCGATCAGAAGTCAGAACAAAACAAAACCACAAACACATCACGAAAACACGCCTATATACGAGCGTAATATGACCGCCTTAAACCCCATTGTTATATAGTAAAACTGGGGTTTACAGAGGTAGACATTATTTTTCTCATTTTGCTAAAAACATAAATTGTGGGTACTCATTCTAACGAGTACCCACAATCTACGTTTTGAGCAGGAATATAAAAAAATTCAGAATTTTTTTATCTAAACATTTTCCTTTTGTGGTTTAGAATTTTTTTAATATAGTTAAATAGGCGTGTTTTCGTAATAAGGATCACAAGCGGCGCGCTCACAGACATTAATAATCAAGCGTCAACTTTCTTAAAACAAAATGGTGAGAACGGCTGTCAGTTAGACTGTCGACCGACTCACCGTCATGAAATTAAAGAGGGGAGCAAAGTTCAAAGTTATAGTACCAATCATAAATGGATGGACAACTATGCCAATTTTCGGGAAAAGTAAGATAAATATCATCAGTATGTCCAGTGAGTGGTAAAAGCTAATATCCCAGTAGTGGTTCCAATTAAGTATTATAGGTAGGTAAAATTAGGGGTCTACCAATTAGCACGCCGAATTGGAGATGACCTTATCTCGTGTTTACTCGAATTAATGCTTTCAGTGTGATGTTTAAAATTAAATCATAAGCGCGTGCGTGCGTACGTGTATGAATGTTTGTTTGTACAAATACGATCTAAATGACAATAATAAGTAACTCCGATAAGTTCTTTCATTTTCAACAACCTTATTCAGCAGTTTGTTTTTTGTTTTTTTTTTGTTTTTTTTTTTTGTTTTTTGTTTTTTTTTTTTTTTTTTGTTTTTTTGTTCTTTTATTAACACCAAACATCTGCATTTATTGTTCTTGATTAATTTCCAACAAGTAATTTGTAATTCAATACCGCTACTATACCCAGTTGATATTACATTACATGCATTTATTATCCCACTGTGCGCAATAGTTTGTTGAGCGTGTCTGGTAGATATTCATTACGAAAACACGCCTGTTCAAATATACTGAAAATGTCACCACCAAAAACTGAAAGTTTTCAGATAAAACTTCTGATATTTTTTATTTTTCTGCTCAAAACATAGATTGTTGGTACTCGTTAGAACCGCCTCTCCGAGGCGGTTCTAACGAGTACCAACAATCTATGTTTTTGAGCAGAAATAAGAAAAATAATGTATACCCCTATGAACCCCAGTTTTACTATTTAAAAGTGGGGTGGGGTTTAAGGGTGTCAAAATTATAAAGTATGTTTTCGTGATGATTTGTTTTGAAATGTGCGCGTGTTGTATTACTAAGATCACAGTCGTTTCTGTGAGAAGCGAAATGAACCATGTTAAATGTAAAACAAACACACAAACAGTGCCCGATAGCCCCTTTTTTGTCTGTTTTTAGTAGGACCGCGGTTCAGGCTACATTTTTTTTTTCGCGGGATTCGCGCCTATTTCTAGTGATCTCGCACAGTTTCATGGATTGTTTAAGGTATTATGATTCATAAAAAAAGATTAGTCTACGCTTCGCACACAATTAATCTTACAACAGATTTTAATACGGAATAGCTTGGATATTTTAAATGCTAATCTTGGCTCAATTCCATAATGCAAATGGTAGAGTCGAGAGGTCTAAATGAGATCTCGCTGGCCTCTACAAGCATAGCCAACTTTGAAAAACCGCCGCCCAAGATTTACCTGTGCGAACCGCTACAGTAAAATGTAAAGACTCATATAGGAAAGCTATATTATACATCAATTTTTAAAAGTATGAAAAATAATACAATATTTTTGCTGGTAGCTTTTGATTCCATTTTTTTTCAGGAATACACTGATACTTTTTTCATATTTTTAAAACGAAAACTTTTTGGTCCTTTTCATGTTTTTAAAAGCACCCTTCAAATGATTAAAAATATAGGGTAACGACGATTTTTGTTTCGCTGTTTGAATTTCTAGCTTACAAATAATTCATTTAAATTACAATTTGGGATATTTTTGCTGGTGGCATTTTGTGCAGAAAAGATTGCTGGAAAATTTGGTTTTTGGTGGTATTGTTTTTTGTTTTTTTTCTTAAGAAATTTTCGTATTTCCGACAATCGGCAGTGGCTATCCCATAACCTTTGGCAAAATTCTACAATGGTAACCTTTTAGAATAGGCTGTCTACGTAAATCTATTTTTACGACAGTTCGCCTGAGTTCTGCTTCAGGACATGCAAACAATAATAAAATAGTCCTTAAATACTTATTTTCTACGAGCATTAACACAATAATATAATTAAAGAATATAAAAGAAACTTCCTATAACATAATGATATTGAACGAAGCTTGGCCCCCCTATTGAGAATTCCTAAAATGATCTTTGCCTGTTATTATGATCAGGGGCGTGGAAACTAATTTCAGCTGTTTACCTACGCTGCAGATTAGGAGTGCTTTACTTCAGTATTCATATTCGCCCCCCCCCCCCCCCCCACCTCCGTTTACCTACGCTGCAGATTAGGTGTGCTTTACTTCAGTATTCATATTCGCACCCCCCCACCCTCCACAACGAAAACACGCATATTCAAATATATTTAGAATTTTACCACCAAAAAAATAAAAACTTTCAGATGAAAATTCTAGTAGTTTTCATATTTCTGCCCAAAACATAGATTGTGGGTATTTGTTAAAAATAAAACTTTACTCCCCTCTGGAGTAACTTTTTTCCTTTACGCGTACACTCCTTTTCTCACTACCATCAAGAATACACACCTATATAATTTTGACCCCCTTAAACCCCACTTTTATATAGTAAAACTGGGGTTTACAAGGGTATACATTATTTTTGTTATTTCTGCTCAAAAAGATAGATTGTGGGTACTCGTGAAAACCGCCTCGACGAGGCGGTTCTAACGAGTACCCATAATCTATGTTTTGAGCAGAAATGTGAAAAATATCAAAATCTTTTATCTGAAAAATTGCCATTTTTTGGTGGTAAAATTTTCAGTGTATTTGAATAGGCGTGTTTTCGTAATGTTACTATGAGACTGTTGACTCAAGGATACCAAAGAACTAAACTGGTGTTAACACATAAGAAGCCCTGTGGGAAGCATCATAAATTTTCAAATCCCTACAATGTTACTGCTTCCAGACTTATATCTGATTTTTTTTCTGCAAGTCAAGCATAAACAGACTTTCTAAACCCCGAACATTAATTCCCTAATTATTTTTTTTTTTTTTTTTTTTTTTTTTTTTTTTTTTTTTTTCAGGCTGGTGGGCACGATAGGCAAAGCATGCTTACCAAAATAATGCTCATTTTCCATGGACGCCTGATTACAACGCAGTTTTGGGGAGTCGATGCCTGTCTGTCTGAACATTCCTAATTTGCCTTTGTGTTTATCGACTATGATTTTCCGAAATACGACTTTGGTATATTGGCCTCAGACTCTTTTCAGAAGGGACTTGTCTTGCAGGAAAGCAAACAAGAAGTCACATAAGTTGTCCTCCTTGGTGGGAACGCTATAAGGTGTATTAAGTCCCCTTATACATACATTAAGCCTTCTCTTGCTGAACACGGCAAGTCCTGTCTAAGCAAACAGTGTAGATCCAGATCAGTTGGCTTCTGAAGAAGCCAACTGATCTGGATCTGCACTGTTTGCCAGTAAGAATGTGAATTTGTATCAACAAACTGGATCAAGTAATCTGATTGGCTGGAAATTAGAAGTGGGCGTGGCATCTTAATTTATTCAGCATGACAAGGGTTAATGACAGAAACACCAAATATTAGAATGTACCTGTAGATACGGGTTAGGATCATCTGGAAGGGCACACCAACCTGCACCATATGGTCGGGCCTGACTTGGTTCATAACCAGAAATAAATGATGAAGTGGATATCTGGAACTCTTGTATTGCTCCTTCTCGCATTCCTAGTGCACGGTTACAACGTGGAGAACCTTGTGAAGTATAAAAATAGTTTACCGTCATAATCCTAAGTACTGGGACAGACAAACAGTGTAGACATAGATCAAACACCACAGCTTGTTATAAATAGGTTATAACATTGATATCATAAGTGAGACAACGTGCCTAATTATTAAACAATGGACACATGACATTTACACAACGTTGCATCAACTTTAATTTGACGTTGTATAAATGTTATGACGTTGAATCGTGGTTGTGACGTGGTATAAACGTCATGACGTTGAATCGACGTTAATGCGATGTATAAACTGGTGACTTTACATAGACGTTAATGAGACGTTGTATATAGGTATCAAACATGGGTTTTCATGCATTAACATTCGCCAGGTCCCGTGGGAGGTGTTGAAAACCGAGGCCGAGGGCCGCGGTTTTCAATACCTCCCCAGGGACCTGGCGAATGTTAAAGCATTGAAAAAACATGTTCGATCGCTATTATTGCATAAAAAATGAAAACATTTTCTACATTTCGCGTTTTTTCTTGCACTATTATTTTCGCCTTTTCACCCATGTCTCGCGAACGTAATTTCCACGGATTGTGCTCTTCTAGGGCAGGGCAGTACACATCTCGTGACGGCAGCAATTCTGTGGCCCCGGTACGAGCATATTGAATGTTGCGTAGCGTGCATTAACAGCGCGTGAATTACATTGTTAATATTAACAGCGCGTGAATTACATTGTTAATACACGGCTTTTCGCCGATTATTGCACGGCTGTTGATAACGTGCGATACTTCTTTTTATGCAATAATAAAAGTCAAGTGCCAGCTGTTAAGATTATGATCCTGTAAAACGGATATAAATCAGGTCGGTGTATATTTTTGATCGCTGACAGTTCTAAGGCGATGGTTCATTGTATTACTTTTGTGGCTATGACTCCCGAGTTATTTTTGATCCATCTTTTTTGCTGCATGTGTTCTTGTGTTATTTCTGTCTGATCTAGCTTTGTGATCACAGCACTTTAAGGAGGGAGCTAATCACGTGTTTTAGTGTTTAATTCTATTGGCCGCGTCATGCGAAGACGTTTGTTTGTTTGTGTTGAGGTTTTACGGCCCAGTCAACCAAATGGGTCATATCGATCGCGGTCAGTTTACTTAACAACACTTTTACTGGGCAGGCTTAGTCCTCTAAGCGGTTAATCAATAGTGTATGCTTTCTTTCGCCATAGACTGACAACTGTGCTTCTTGAATCAGCGGTAGGAAGAGAATGCCCGTAGAAAATAGTTCGTGCGAAGATGTGTCCTCGGGCATATATGGACATCAAATGCCTTGATCAGACTGTGTATCCGCTGGTCACTGCGGTATCACTGGATACTACAGAATGTATGAATGGACATCAAAGGCCCAGATCAGACTGTGTATCCGCTGGTCACTGCGGTATCACTGGATACTACAGAATGTATGAATGGACACCAAAGGCCCAGATCAGATTGCGTATCCGCTGGTCACTGCGGTATCACTGGATAATACAGAATGATTGAATGGACATCAAAGGCCCAGATCAGACTGTGTATCCGCTGGTCACTGCTGTATCACTGGATACGACAAAATGTATGAATGGACAACAAAAGCCCAGATCAGACTGCGCATCCGCTGGTCACTGCGGTATCACTGGATACTACAGAATATATGAATGGACAACAAAAGCCCAGATCAGACTGCGCATCCGCTGGTCACTGCGGTATCACTGGATACTACAGAATATATGAATGGACATCAAAGGCCCAGATCAGACTGTGTATCCGCTGGTCACTGCGGTATCACTGGATACTACAGAATATATGAATGGACATCAAAGGCCCAGATCAGACTGCGCATCCGCTGGTCATTGCGGTATCACTGATACTACAGAATGTATGAATGGACATCAAAGGCCAAGATCAGACTGTGTATCCGCTGGTCATTGCGGTATCACTGATACTACAGAATATATGAATGGACATCAAAGGCCCAGATCAGACTGTGTATCCGCTGGTCACTGCCGTATCACTGCATACGACAGAATGTATGAATGGACAGCAAAGGCCCAGATGATACTTTGCGCATGCGCAGGATGATCTGAATCTACGCATTTTCCGCATGTGTGAAGGCACTTATTAGCTTGACGCGGCCCATTCACTGCAGGACACACAATACGTTTTATCAAATACTTAATGCTTGTATTGAGACAACATATTTCTCCTGCCCCCCCCCCCCACCCCCGCCACGCCTCAGCCCCCCTCCCCCCCCCCCCCCCCCCCCCACACACACTTATTCCTTTTCTCACTCTGTTAGTAGCTGCCATCTCGCCTACACAGTCCAAAGAGCTGTCCCGAGGGCCGGGACAGAAGTCTGTCCCGCCCTTGTAACAACCTATCTACTAAATGTGTTACCCTCTATAAATAAAGTCGATTATTATTATTATTATTATTATTATTATCGGCCTTGTAAAAAACAATCACTGAGAAATTGCATAAAAACGTTAAACTGACAGAAATATATTGTTGGAGAAGCATTTCAAATACAGTCGACTCTCGTTATCTCGAAGTCCAAGGACTCACTGAAACACTTCGAGATATCCGTACCTCGACATATCAGAGTTGAGAAAGTGAGAAAAACAATAAATTGAACAACCATATGTAACAAATGAATACGTAATTTGACTCCTGAAGTTAGAAATACTCGTATATATATATAAAGTAATGTGGAAAAGAGGAGGAGCAATTGTCATAGTTTCATGTTAAAACAGGGACCAGATTTTCACTTCGAGACAAACGGTAAATCGAAATAAGCGAGTTTCAGATAACGAGGTTCGACTGTAGCTTTTCTATTCTAACATGATACATAAGGGAATACCGGCATCGTTGCAATGCTTGCTTAAGAACTCTTTTGCAGCTAACGTCGACAGAAGTAGATGTTTACTTGCGATGTCATCAAACGCGCCCTTTTGCACGCACTACGTTGACGCGATTTATTGTAGTGTGATCATGGGAATACAGTCGACTCACGTTATCTCGAATTCCAAGGGACTCACTGAAACACTTCGAGATATCCGTACCTCGACATATCAGAGTTGACAGAGTGAGGAAAACAATAAATTGAACAACCATATTTAACAAATGAATACGTAATTTGACTCCTGATGTTAAAAATATATATATATATATATATATATATATATATATATATATATATATATATATATATATATATATATATATATAATAATGTGGAAAAGAGGAGAAATTGCTCCTTAGGAGCAATTTCTCCTCTTTTTCCACATTATTTTGTTACCTGTTGTCATAGTTTCATGTTAAAACAGGAACCAGATTTTCACTTCGAGACAAACGGTAATTCCAAATAAGCGAGTTCGAGATAACGAGGTTCGACTGTATTTCCATAAGGCGCTAGGTGAAAACATTTACGCCAGAGTGTGCCAGCGTTAGTAACAAGTAGTTAAGGAATAAAGAGATTGTTCTTTTATCCTTGTTATTACGCATAAAAGTATATGATAAATAGAATATAACACGGTTGTTTTGATCTCGGTCCTGGTCTCGGCCTGTCTCGGCCCTCGCCGTTCCGGTTCGAGCTGAGACAGGCAACTCGGGCCGAGACCATGGCTTAGATCAAAACAAACATGTAATATTCTATATTTCCTACTCTGTGCTCTAATTAAAAGACGCCAATGATAAATAGCAAGATTCTGTCAGGAATGCGCGGACATGCAAAGTGCTTAGACTATGCCTAACTGGCATATTTGAAACGCCCCTCCTGATGAGACGGCTCGTCACGAGCCGTCTCATCTGGATCTACACAGTTCGCAAAGGTATCTGTTTTGATCTGTCTGGCTGAAAGGGCAGATAACAAAATCAAAAACATAATGGCTGACGCCGAACAAACCTGTAGTGCTGATAAACTGTTTTAGTTTCATGCCAATATCCTCATACCAGAATGATCCTGTAAGTTTTGGATATACCAATGATACATATCTACCAGCTGGTTGGTTCAGACACTGCACTAACAACCAATCATCCAAGAAATTCCCAGCCGCATTACTGTAAATGTCAGGATGACATCTGAAAGCCCCGTTATGCAGAAATCCCCATTTCTTTTCACTGACGTACACCTGAGGAAAGAGCTTGTGTCGATTTGCGGCAGCTGCAATAAAAAAAGGCTCATATGAAAGGTAGTGTAGGAAAAAAGTCTTTACGACACGTGACCTTCCTCGTGATTTGTTATTCCCCCATCGGTCTTTTTACTTCTATAAAGTGGTGAACTGGAACTGGAGTGGGACGGGGGTTATACTGGAATCTAAATAAATCAGCATTTCTTTTTATATTTATGTCCAAAAGCTCAGAAGTAGTTTAGGAAGCACGTTTTGTCACAGTGAACAATGAAAAGGAGCGGAGTTTAACCCACTTATGCCGAATGGATTCTTCTACTTTCATTCTTCGGACCGATCCATTTCCAATCAGGGGTGTCTAGTTAGTTTTTTATTAATACCATGTCATAGAAATTCCTGTATTTGATGCAAACAGTGTAGACACTGATCAGACGCTGCGTTCTGTGGCGTCTGATCTGGGTCTACACTGTTTGCATTATGGTAAAGTACGGGGAGACGTTCTATGGCCGCCACACGGAACTAACATCAGCTGCAGTGTAGTAAAAATACATAAAGATTGCCTTTGGAAACAAAGAACACATTACAGATTAGAAAATGTGAGTCTCGGTTTTATTGAGACTTTTCATAAGCAGTAATGAAGTTTGCAACACTGCTTACGCCCTCTAGCATATACATGAACAGAACTCCATTTTCAAAGATACCACAATAGGTAAAGCCTTCTTCACTGAAAAAAAAATATCACTAAATCTCATCTTTTGCTTTAGCCTACATACGGCTTGAGCTTAAATTGATATGACCTTAACTGTGTTGACTGGACCATAAAACTCCAACTCAAACAATCAAATATTATATAAACACCACAGAACAGGTAGTGAAGACCAGTCTGTCTACGTGTATGTGCAGTTTACTACGCCTTTGATTGAAGCTCTTATATTGACAGAGCAATGTTCCATTACGAAAACACACCTATTCAAATATACTGAAAACTTTACCACCAGAAACTGAAAATTTTCAGATAAAAAATTCTGATATTTTTCATATTTCTGCTCAAAACATAGATTGTGAGTACTCGTTAGAACCGCCTTGACGAGGCGGTTCTAACGAGTACCACAATCTATGTTTTTGAGCAGAAATAAGAAAAATAATGAATACCCCTGTAAACCCCAGTTTTACTATATAAAAGTGGGGTTTAAGGGGATCAAAATTATATAGGCATGGTTTTGTGATGGTTATTTCACTATTTGTGTGTGTTGGAGTTTTACGTTCCAGTCAGTACTGTTAAGGTCATATCGAGCTAAGCGGTTAACCAGTACTTGTGCACCTACTTTCGACAGTAACTGACAAGTGCCCTGCTTAGAATAGTGGAAGAGGGAGAATGGCTGTGGAAATAATTCATGAACAATCCACACGAAAGTTATTGGCCAAACTGGGAATCGAGTTCTGAGCCTTTAAGGTAGCTGTCCACATGATTATCATTGATCAATGTAATCAAACCGATAGATCGACGAAATCCAGAAAACGTGTATTTATAGCCGCGCCATTCTTGTCACTGTGACGTCAGAGAGCAGTGTAAAGAAGGATATCTGTAAAGCAAGGACTCGGATATTGGCAAACACTGCAGACCCAGATCAGACGACACAGAACGCGGCGTCTGATCAGGGTCTGCAGCGTTTGCTTAAATTACAGGAAATTAGGGTTGAAGGAAGTCCCCCTTCAGGACCATTTTCCAAGCCTACACTCAGAGACAATCGATCCACCAGAGATCTCAGTGCTTAGACTGGTTGGTCATGTCCCTCATGCTAAACATCCTATGGTTTGAATATTTCTCAGCTATTTCATAGCTCCGATAAAAGGGTGTACCCATTAGAGCAATACATAATTTTGGGAGCATTTGGGTATTTAACCCCATCAAAATTCAATTAATTGGGTAAAATTGTATTTTCATTTTTCGGTTTCAGTAAAGATACCCCAAAAATGAAAACTAATTGGGTAAAACATAAAACTGAAGGAAATAGCACAAAAAGGCTGATTTAGGTATTTAAAACATGGTATTTCATTATATCCTATTAATTTTATGATTATATTTGTCTTATGAAGAATAAAAACACATATTATGTGCAGTAGCCATAATATAAAATAGTAATCATGTGCTTTTCTGGCCTTGAAACTTTAGTTTTCACCCTTGAATTTGGAAATAATTGGGTACTCTGTCATATCAATTGTGTATCAATACCCAAGGTTTTGAAAATAATTGAGCATTTGCTCAAAACATTTAGGTATTATACTCGGATTCTCCTCTTATCTCTTGCCCTGATCCATACGATACTTTTCTTATTTTTCCATGAAAAAGCTAGGTTCGCATTAGAAGCGCCTCGGCATATAAATGCATATAGCAAGTTTGGTTAAAAGGCCTTGTGAATTACTCAAGTTATCGTCCGGAAAAAAAGGGGCGTGTCTCGGGCAGGTAACCCCGTAAAAATTGGACGAAATTTGCCCATTAGCAAGTCCGAAACAGATCTCCTTAAGGTCAATGCCTATAGCAAGTTTGGTTAAAATCCCCTGTTATTTTCTCAAGTTATCGTCTGGAAACGAAAATATGGGCGTGTCTCGGGCAGATAACTCCGTAAACATTTGTCGAAATTTGCCCATTAGCAATCCCAAACCAGATCTCTTTAATGTCAATGCATATAGCAAGTTTGGTTAAATTCCCTTGCTATTTACTCAAGTTATCGTTCGGAAACGAAAATATGGGCGTGTCTCGGGCAGATAACTCCGTAAAAATTTGACGAAATTTGCACATTAGCAATCCCAAACCAAATCTCCACAATATCAATGCACGTACCAAGTTTGGTGAAAATCAATTGATGTTTACTCAAGTTGAAACCTACCCCGCCACTTTTGTGTGGTGCGGTATAAAATAACGTCCATACAACATTCATCTTCATTACAGTAATGTAGCCTGAATTACAGTAATGTAAGCCTTAAATACAGTAACGCACGCCTTAAATACAGTTACATACGCCTGTAATACATTAAGTACGCCTAAACTATAGTAATTACCACCTAAATTACAGTAACATACGCCCAAAATACAATAATATGACAGAAATACACTGAAAGTATGCCTGAAAAACAGTACCGTTCGCCTGAAATACAACATTCATCTTAACTACAGTAATGTAATCTGAATTACAGTGATGTACGCCTTAAATACAGTGATGCACGCCTTAAATACAGTTACATACGCCTGTAATACAATAAGTAAGCCTAAACTACAGTAATTACCACCTAAATTACCGTAACATACGCCCAAAATACAATAACATACGCCTGAAATACAAAGTATGCCTGAAAAACAGTAACGTACGCCTGAAATACAGACACATACTCGTGAAACACAGAAAGGCACCTCTAAAATACAGTACCGTATGCCATACATACGCCTGAAATACAGAAATGTACGTCTGCAATACAGTAACGTATGCCTGAAATACAGTAACGTGTGCCTGAAATTTAGAGAGCTTAAATAATAACGCTTAGCTTGCCGGTTATTGTTTTGAATATATTTCTTATTTTCCCCAGGAAATAGGATTTACATTTCAAAAGCAGACAATTTGCATGAAAATGTAAAATTCCATTTACTGGAAAAAAATAACCAAGATATCAACAATTTGTCATCTACTGAATTTGCTAACAGCATGCTAAAGAATAGGTAATAATCACAGACACAGACGAAAACCTGTAGCACTATACCTGTGTAGAATGCTCCCACAATAGCCATAGCGGAAAGGGTCGTGCTGATGCCAAGATTAAAGAGAATCCATACATCTTCAGAATGTGATGATGTAAATATATCTAGGGAAACAAAATGAAAGTGAAACAAAATGTATCATATTAACCCTAAGTATTTTAGATGTAAACGGATTCTGTTCTTCGTTTGTTTCTTTGTGTTAAGGTTTTACGGCCCAGTCAACCCAATGGGGTCATGTTCAGCGCGGTCAGTTTACCTAACCACACGTTTACTGGGCAGGCTTAGTCCTCTAAGCGGTATTGTGTACATTCTTTCGCCAGAAACTGACAACTGCCCTTCTTGAATCAGCGGAAGGGAGAGAATGACCGTAGAAAATATTTCATGATCCATCTCCACGAAAGAATGTTGCCGACCTCGGTGGGGGTTGAACCCGCGACCTCCTGGTCTCCAGTCGGACCGAGGCCGGTTCTGTTCTTCGCCGACAGTGAATTTGATATGATAAAAATCTATTTATTCTGTATGAGTGTAGCACATATCTAAAAACAAAGACAAACAACACAAGGTAGGTTTCCACTTCCCCACCCTACTCCTCACGACACACACACACACACACACACACACACACACACACACACACACACACTTTTACAAGGAGTAAAACTTTTGCGTTTCTGCACACCAAGATAAAGGGTCTACTCTTAAAGGAAACAGTTTGCAGAAAAGAGGCCAACATGTCTTCACCTTGTAAAAAGTGTATGTGTGACACAAACGCACACTTTTTACAAGGTGAAGACGCTTGTGTTCCTTCACACCAAACCTCTCCTGAAAAGGGTTTTACTCTTAAAAAAATCTGAAGGAAGGTAAACATGTTGACTTAGTCACTTTGTATGAGAGTGTATCCATACCACTTGAGCAGTAAACAACTAAAAAATTAGTAAAAGTACAAGATATCCTCAGATTTCGATGACAAAGAGAAATACTTTAAAAAATGTCATTTTATTTTCAAAATAGATATAAGCGTGCTCGTTAATACAGAGATTGTAACGTCGACAGGAAATTCATGAAAGACGAAAGGAATTAAGAAAAACAACGTGAATATTTTTTTGGTTGGGATATTAACCTTATCTGGAGCTATAGAGTACATATACAGTCAACCCTCTTTATACCGACACTCAATACAACGACAAAACATTCGCTCGAGGTGACGGTTAATGAGAAATTATGCAGAAACATTGCATAATATCTTCAATCAACATATGTTTTGGATATTTGTTAGAATCGCCTAGAGGCGATTCTAACTAATATTCAAAACACATGTTCTATGAGAAAATAAGAATAAAACAAGGCCTTTCTAACATATCATTCATCCATTAAGGATTTTTTACAACAGCAAATTCATTATAATGGCAACATTTCTGGGAACAAATTATGTCGTTGTAACGAGAGTTCACTGTAAATGCTGACTGCTCGTAATATTTGTATGAATGAGATCGGTTTATTATGACAAGGATGACAGATTTGCAAATTTACATATTAATACATACCAAATCGCCCCCAATGTCTGTGATAGTACACATGGGACGCATACAACACAGTTGCGTTGCTTATGTACATATCTACAATAAATGCAATAGAGACTTTAACATTTTACAGCCAGAATTAAAAAGCATTTCATCTACAAAACGCCTGTGAAACCTTTCCATACGCTTTTATATTGTATTTAATTATACTTTTAAACGTTTGTTTTGCTGTTGACACGTTTGTTGGGAAGTTAAGAATGGTTTAGTGCTGTTTGAGAATATGCAACTCATTCATTTCTATGAAATGGTTGGTTAATAATACAAGAATGAGTGTGGATTGACTTACTGCTTTCGTATTGATCACGTGGATGGTCATGTCGGTTACATTTTTGCTCGAGGGAGAGTATTACTTTCCATCCCGCAGCAAGCAAATTCTTTCCTATTTGGTTTAAACATATATTATTCAAAACTATCAATAAATATTAATATTGTAAACAATAAAATACAGGGCAAGAACGAAAGCAAACAAGCTTATATAGTTCTTCTCTATACAAAATCAACATTGTCGGTAAGCATATAGCAAAAAAGGTTAGAGAAAGTTTTAAATGAAAATAAAGTTAACAACACAATTGCGTTGCTTATGTACATATCTACAATAAATACAATAGAGACTTTAGCATTTTACAGCCAGAATCAAAAAGCATTTCATCTACAAAACGCCTGTGAAACCTTTCCATACGCTTTTATTCCATACGCTATTAAACGTTTGTTTTGCTGCTGACACGTTTGTTGGGAAGTTACGAATGGTTTAGTGCTGTTTGAGAATATGCAACTCCTTATTCATTTCTATGAAATGGTTGGTTAATAATACAAGAATGAGTGTGGATTAACTTACTGCTTTCGTATTGATCACGTGGATGGTCATGTCGGAGACATTTTTGCTCGAGGGAGAGTATTACTTTCCATCCAGCAGCAAGCAAAATCTTTCCTATTTGGTTTAAACATATATTATTCAAAACTATCAATAAATATTAATATTGTAAACAATAAAATACAGGGCAAGAACGAAAGCAAACAAGCTTATATAGTTCTTCTCTATACAAAATCAACATTGTCGGTAAGCATATAGCAAAAAAGGTTAGAGAAAGTTTTAAATGAAAATAAACATGGCCCATTATGAAATTTAGAAGTAATAATCAATTTCCTGATAAATAAAATACAGTACACTCGCATTATCTCAAATTCTGATAACACAAACCAATACATAGACCAAAAATCAAACGAGGGACAACATAAGTTTTGTTTACCATATGATTCTTTCACCTCACCTCTTTCTTTTTCTAGAAATCTCTGCCATCTCAAACGAAAGTTCTGGTCCTTGGAGTTTGAAACTATGAGAGTTTTACTTTATAGGTTAATGACATCTTATAGTGTAAAGACAAAATTTTGAACCAAAAAAAAGTAGAATTTGGGTAAATATAAAGAAATAAAGATAGAAATGAGCAGTATGACCACAAATAAAATAGAAGTTTGCTTTTAGGGAGGCAGTGGAAGGGGCTTTTGCACTGGGAGCATCATGGCTTTCGAGGTTTTGTTTTGTGATATCATGGCTTTCGAGGTACAATGGCTGTTGCTTTCCATAGATCCACTGCGGCACAATGGAGAATCTATTTTTTTTTTTTTTTTTTTTTTTTTTTTTTTTGAATAAAGATTGTTATTAAGCAAACTACAATTTGTACTAAGTCGTGTGTACACTATCTGTGCTTTCCTTGTGCCAATGTAGAAGTGTTTCGGAATTATAGTCCATTCCCTTTTCGAATTTTAACGACTAAAGCGAGTCTGATTGTCTGACATCGTTAGTTAAGTGTTCCATTCCCTAACTACCGATGGCAAAAATAAATTATAATACTAATTCGTTCTTGAAGCTACAGATTCCAGATCATTAGCATTTCGTAGATTATAATGGGAAATGGTGTTTTTAGATTGGGGCACTAGATCAGAGATGTGATGTTAAATATATCTAAATTAACATTAAACCAAAGCATCAAAGCCAATTCAGAGTTGAGACGTTGCTAGATAGATAGATAGATACAGTATAACCTTAATGGTTCGTTTACCCTGGATGATTCGAACTCTTTTTTCAGTCCCTACAAAATCCTTCGAATAGCTCAAGAAAACAAATATTTAGGGATTTTTTCTTATTTCATTATGAATTGTATGTTGCGTGTACTCATTAGAATCGCCTCATCGAGGCGATTCTAATGAGTACACTCAACATATAATCATTGTGTAGAAAATCGAAAAGATTTCCCTCTATTATCGCTATTTGCTTCCTGAACTGGTGCCATGATTAACCGTCAGTGGTTCGAACTACCCATGTCTCGAACAAATGTCCGTGGTCCCAAAGATATTCGAGTCATTGAGGTTCGACTATAGATAGATAGATAGATAGATAGATAGATAGATAGATAGATAGACAGATAGATAGATCTAATTTTACAACAGCATAAAAAGCATTTTATAATTTTATTACCTAACAATACAACGTTGCCGTTAAATTAAGAACTATGAAAGACAATTAAAACATGAATTAAGCAACCAAAATACTTGAAGTATATACATAAATATCGTATCAACATGATGTGAGCCAACTCTGCTCCGACTGTGCCATCTACACAGGCACTGCACCGAAAACCTATGGACAAAAGAGCATGTGGAAACCAATGTCCAAACAGCACGTCCTTCGCACCAGGATTCGCCACGCTGACACATTAAACACAAACAATACAGAGCAGACCTTAAAACACACCATTTACCATCGTAATCTAGCTACATATATAACCTATGATAGACAATTAAAACGTATGTATCAGACTTTAAGAAGATGCCAGCAAACTCTGCACCGACTGTACCACGTACAAAAGCACAACTGGACGGGTGGACGAAAGTGCATATGGCGGAACCAATGTCAAAACAGCATTTCTCTCGCACCCGGATCCGTCATGATGACGCATTAGGCGCAGCCGATTCAGACTCTATCTTTATGTATCATGTTAGAATAGAAAAGCTACAGTCGAACCTCGTTATCTCGAACTCGCTTATTTCGAATTACCGCTTATCTCGAAGTGAAATCTGGTCCTTGTTTTAACATGAAACTATGATAACAGGTAACAAAATAATGTGGAAAAGGGGAGAAATTGCTCCTAAGGAGCAATTTCTCCTCTTTTCCACATTATTTTGTATATATATTTCTAACTTCAGGAGTCAAATTACATATTCATTGGTTGTTCAATTTATTGTTTTCCTCACTCTCTCAACTCTGATATGTCGAGGTACGGATATCTCGAAGTGTTTCAGTGAGTCCCTTAGAATTCGAGATAACGAGAGTGGACTGTAATTCTATATTTGTCAATAAAAGAGTTAAAACTGTGGTCTACAGACAATGCCTTTCTAAATAGCTCAGCTCTTATGTCTCTGTACAGGTAACACTGAAGAAGAGCATGTGTTTCACGTTCCATTACATAGCAAATGAACATTTACGCTCCTCAAGTGGCTTAGTTTCGTTTCTGCCTGTTTTGATTCGTAATGGTGCAACGCCGCATCAGAATTAGCAAACGCAGCACGAGGCCTAACGGTAGGATCAATTTGCAGTAAACTTCAATCTCAAAGGTTGTCTTGAACAGGCAGTAGGTAGGTAATTTTGTTGAGTTCCCTGCCCTGGGAACCCGTTAAACTATCAATATTGGTATACCAGTTTGCTTTAAATTCATGCAAACTATTGACAAACGTAGGACTGACAGGGCGATTAATGTCTATATCAACAGCCAAACGTAGTTCAGAGCAGCATTTCGATACCACAAAAAAATCCAGTTCCTGCAGCGCGATGAAGCTTTAGCTGAGGCCAAAGAGGCTACAGGTTTATTAAGCCTTGAACTATTTATGCCGGATATTCTAATCAGGTACTGACCAATGGAAGACCACTGTCTGGTAATGCATGGTTCCCAACCCATTTCGCCGTATAAGGCAGCAACGAGTGTATATTTGCCAACCACTAAGGAAAACGCATCTCCCTGTTTCGTACAGTATTTCGGCAGGAGTAGGATTTAAATCCTCATATGCAGGTGAAATAGTTAATTACTGGATAGACCATAGACTCGTAAAATTGTGTGTATACATCAAGATAATTTATGTTATGGAATCAAAAGCCATAGTGCTCATCACGAAAACATGCCTATATAATTTTGACCCCTTTAAACCCCATTTTTATATAGTAATACTGGGGTTTACAGGGGTATGCATTTGTTTTCTTATTTCTGCTCAAAAACATAGATTGTGGGTACTCGTTAGAACCGCCTCGCGGAGGCGGTTCTTACGAGTACCCACAATCTATGTTTTGAGCAGAAATATGAAAAATATCAGAGTTTTTTATCTGAAAATTTTCAGTTTTTGGAGGTGAAATTTTCTATATATTTGAATAGGTGTGTTTTCGTAATGCTACTTGCGCTATGAGCGATGGCTTTCGCTATTAATTCAAAGATCAGATGCTCTGACAGAAGGCCTGCAAGGAAAGTATATTTGTCCGCTGGTAACAAAACATTATTACCAAACCTGAAAAAACGATTGTTTTCCAAAGCCAAATCAATCAAATACTAGAGGACATTAAGATGGCGGCGCTCGTGAACCGTCATTAAAGCAGGAACAGAAAAGTGATAAAATGCCATCTAATTGCATTCTTAAAGGTTAATAAAACATATGCAAACATCCGTGATATGCATTTTCCATCGTCTAACATGGAGGAACGAAAAGGGTTTTAAGCAACGGTTTATCTGGCCTTAGAAGACAAATAAGTAATAAGGGACTGTCATTGTTATTCGCCAACAGATGATCGGTCAGTTTGATCGTGTAATCGAAGTCTACGTGGTTGAATTCCGATCGGATGTACGGAGAAATATGGAGCCGCTATGAAACTGATTATAATATTCAGAGTAAAACATGCTACGGCCTATCACTCCTACCTTCAATAATCTACCTTGGCAGATTTCGCATAGCTTGTAGGTATATATTCAATCTCTGACAACTGCGTCAGGGAGTCGACTCTTTGGCTCAGTGGTTACAGCATTAGATTTTTATCCGAACAGATCGGGTTCGAATCCCACGATAGGCGGGAAATTTTTCAGCTATGCTTCATTCCTTTGTTACGACTTTCAAGTCGTAAGATTGGGGCTCGTCCGGGATAGGACTTTATTTCGCCGAAAATGGCTTCGAGTCATCATAAATGATATAAATGATGAATTCCTTGAAATGGGGGAGTGTTACGACATAGCACTCTTACCTTCGATTATCTGCCTTGGCAGATTAAGCATAGCTTGTAGGTATATATTCAATCTCTGACAACTGCGTCAGGGAGTCGACCCTTTGGCTCAGTGATTGGATTTTTATCCGGACAGACCGGGTTCGATTCCGACAACAGGCGGGAAATTTTTTGTTCGGCTATGCTTCATTCCTTTGTTACGACTTTCATGTCGTAAGAAACAGATACGCTTTAAAGCCGTCTACCAACGTCTTAGGGGATCCGGTTTTAAAAAATGCGCGAGCAGAATTACAACGTGACAAATTGCAGGGAGAGATTAATAAAATTGATATAGGGAAAGGTAATTAGAAGTTGCTCGATGCCATGCCTGTTGACAGTTCGGGTAACTTTTGAAATGCATGGATTTTCAAACTTTCTAGCGGGTTACCGTAATTATTGTCACAGTGAGTTAGCCTGCTATATACAGTACGCAATACATACTCAAGTAAAGTACTGATAAGTTCACTTCAGACACGACAAAACTTCAAATTACTTTAACTTATTGGGGAACCCACTTGTTAAATTTAACCTCTACCACATTCTGGGCTAATTCAGCAGACAACAAACTGACGATAGTTTTTCTTGTTTTTTTTTTTTTGTTTTTTTTTTTGTTGTTGTTTTTTTTTTTTTTTTTTTTTTTTTTTGTTTTTTTTTTTTTTTTTTTTTTTCCAGACAGTAGGTTTTGACATTTCATGCAAATAAACTATTAGCTTGATATGCTAAAACCTATTTTCTAGGCAAAAATAAGAAAAAAACAATATTTAAAATTGTCGACTTTTTTTCAGCATGGTAAAGATTAGATTACCAATATATCATGTGGATTATGATTTCTTACCTAAAAAATCTGGATCTTCAAGTTTGGTCTTATCCACTGAAACGAAATATACTGATTAACAAGAACACATTACGTAAATCTCTCTCTCTCTCTCTCTCTCTCTCTCTCTCTCTCTCTCTCTCTCTCTCTCTGTGTCTCTCTCTCTCTCTCTCTCTCTCTCTCATTTGTTTTTTTTTACTTTCGGAGCATAAAAGATTGACTTGGACACACTTATTTATTATTTTAAACCTTTTAGTTTAAATCCACACAATGGGGTATTTATTTCACATACCAGGCCTGATAGCGAACATTTTGTAGCAATCACCTTAGGTTACAATTTGCAGGTTTGAATAAGACAGACAAACATACATACAAAGAGAGAGAGAGAGAGAGAGGGAGAGAGAAAGGGGGAGAGAGAGAAAGATCCCGAAAACATACCTGTATAATTTTGACCACCTTAAACCCCACTTTTATATAGTAAAAACTGGGGTTTACAGGGGTATACTTTATTTTTCTTATTTCTGCTCAAAAACATAGATTGTGGGTACTCGTTAGAACCGCCTCGGCGGTTCTAACGAGTACCCACAATCTATGTTTTGAGCAGAAATTTGAAATATATCAGAATTTTTACTGAAAACTTTCAGTTCTTGGTGGTGAAATTTCAATACATTTGAGTAGACGTGTTTTCGTAATGAGAGAGATGGAGAGAGCGAGAGAGAGAGAGATTTACCTTTAACGTTGATACTGTAGTAGTTCATCCAGCTGTAGGGAATATCTACCCCGTCTACGGATTTGCTCACAATATTCAGCTGTCTTACACTTACGTTAGTATTTTCTCTCAGACTTTGCGTTATCTTAAACATTAATATTATGAATATTCAGATGTATAAAAAATAAATTGTCATAAAATAGCCTGGGAAATGCATCGCCTACAAGATTCAATGTTCGCCTACAGATGTTTTGGATCCTTGGCTATCCGCAGAGTGCACTGTGAAGACTCTTATCAGACTGCGCGGATGCGCAGGGTGATATGTCTTCGCTGGGAGCACATACAATCTGTAGCAAAATGCTTTGCCCAGCCTCAAATTATATAAATGTTAAAGTATGCGAATAATTAATATGCTAAGAGATGTACGGAATATGGTTTGGAAACGTATTATTTTTTGTTTGTTTGTCCGCCCCCCCCCGCCCCCGCCCCCCGCCCCCCGCCCCCAGCTCCCCCGCACCCCCCCCCCACCCCATCAACCTTCCAATATTTGGATATAATCTAAAAACAAGGACTCAGTATGTCCTACTCGGCATATGCGCAATCTGATCTATATAGGGGGATTTGCCTATGCCTTAAGGCAGTTTTGCTATCCATTGTCCTTAATCTTAGACCTGCAGAATTTAAACAATGGACGACATTTTCAAATGTGGTTCTTTTTTTCGTTTCCAAAATTAAAAGGTTTGACTACTGGAGAAATTTTTATGTAATATGAAACCCAATTTTCGGGGGAAAATAAGAAAAATAACGTCGGTGTGTTGCCTGCTGAGTTTGCGCATACATTGCTAAAGGCAGAAACTAATAGCCTTATATACCAGAAATGTGGCATTGACAATTCGCTCAGGTAAATCAATTTGAATGAAATGGAAAGTTCTTTTCTTCTTGGATATTATTAAGAATTGCTATGACATGCAAAATATAAAGTTTAATAAATAACATAAATTATTCAAAAAAAAAAAGAAAAAAAAACTCTTAGAATATATATAAACATACCAAAAACATGACTATTCAAATATATTGAAAATTTCACCACCAAAAATCTGAACGTTTTCAGATAAAAATTCTGATATTTTTCATATTTCTGCTTAAAACATAGATTGTGGGTACTGGTGGGTACCCACAATCTATGTTTTTGAGCAGAAATATAAAAAATAATGTATGCGCCTATAAACCCCAGTTTTACTACATAAAAGTAGGATTTAAGAGGGTCAAAACTATATAGGTGTGTTTTCGTGATGAAAAAAGAAGTGTTTCTGTTGTTGTCTCTGCTTTCTGTATGTTTGCGCTTCGAATGCGTTTTCATTGAAACATTACATTGCAAGTTGACGTTTTACGACAAAACATCACTTTCTGCAAGATTTATTTCGACGAACTACATTTGTTCTTTTATTAATCTTTTCCAAGGTGAATTTAGTTTGAAATAATTTGAAAAAAGAATAATGTCTTCCGGCTAGATTTTGCGCAAATTAGCTTTAAAATGCAAAAATAAGAGAAATTCCAAATCAGTTCTTCGTTTTTGGCAACGATTTATTTTCTGTAGGCTACCGATATACAAAACAGAACCTGCAGCAGTTGGCAGGGCATGTACCTACAAACATTTTGGTGTAAAAACTAAATCAGAATGTAAATTTGCTGTAAGGGTATGTACTTTCAAGCCGATAGATAATGACGTCAAAAGCGCGAAAACCATGCCGATTTAGTGACGTTACAAAAACGACGGATTTATTATGAGGCACAAAATGATAGCGGAAACGTTCTCTAGAAAGACGGAATGTTTCAATAATGTATATTTTTTGTCTTTAACATCTCAATATTTAGTTTTATTGGCTTCCACCTTAACATGACATATTCGAAAATAACAAAACGGCTTCCAGTTAGACTACAACGTTAAAAAATTCACTCAAAAAAAATCTTACTGCCGCCTGGAACCTTTGAAGCAGTAAAGGCATATTCAAAATATTATTGTTTTCTATTGTCTGTAAGCGATATATTATACAATTATTGTTCTTGTGCAAGGGTAATATGACGATTCGTTCACCCAAGGCAGGAACTGTTACCCGAGGGTAACATTAACTGTCGAGGGTGAACAAATTGTCAGATTACCTTCGTACAAGGGTAAAAATTCTTTTAATACCGAATTCTTACGCTGAAGCCTTTTTTATTTAAAAAAGTTCTTGCAAATCCTCCTTACTTGGGACGACGAAGTGGCAACCTGCTGCTTGCTGCTGCTGCACTATCCGTGGTCTTGGTTGTGAAAGTAAATACTACGTCACAGCGCATGACTACAAAGTGCACCAGAACTTTTAGGCAGTGACATCACTGGGAGGGTAATATTACTTGCGAAGGTAATATTACAGGGTAACAGAACATTGTCCCGTCCTGCACATGATATGCTCTCGACAAATGAGATTGCTAATATAGGTTATCAATATTAATTAGGTATTTTAAGTGTTAATCCGAATAGCGTCATTTTTGCGCAATACCCTGAAATGCGTGTCCACAAAAAGGTGAATTAGGCGTTAATTTGAAATCACTATTTAAACCTGCTCTTGCTGAACACGTCATGCCCTGTCTTAGCCGACAGTGTAGATCTCTTCCCAGATCAGTTGGCTTCTGAAGAGGAAGCCAACTGATCTGGATCTGCACTGTTTGTCATTAGATATGTGAATTTCTATCAAAAACCCGGATCAAGTAATCTGATTGGCTGGAAATTGGAAATGGGCGTGGCATCTTAATTTACTCAGCATGACAAGGGTTAAGGAAAAAAACATTTGAGCCGCAACGTGAGAAAACATACTGCTGATATGTGCTCCTAATGAAGACCCAAATTAGCCAGTGCATCCGCGCAGTCTGATAAGAGTCCTCGTTATCTGCATGAAGAAACTTTGTATCCTTGGCTATCTAAAATGCGCCAAGTGAAGATTCTGATCAGACTATGCGAAACGGAATCTTCGCTGGGGGCACATGTCAGAAGGTATGTTTTCTGACGATGCGGCTCATTTTTTAACCCTTGTCCTACTGTATAAAAATAAAGATGCCAAGCCCATTTCTAACTGTCAGCCAATCAGATTACTTAATCCAGATTGTTGATGTAAATTCACATACTGAATGACAAACAGTGCAGATCCAGATCAGTTGGCTTCTTCAGAAGTAAACTGATCTGGATCTACACTGTTTGCAAAGGCAGGTTATATCCGGGTTCAGCAGAACAAGGGTTAAATGTCTTTAAGGTAGATTTAGAGAGCAAACAGACATTGGTACTTTCAGCTACAGCTCTAATGTTGACAGTTACTGCGACACATCTTGCCTGACTGTCACTTGAAATTAACCTTTACCACTCTTAGGGTTAATTCAGCAGAGAAAAGGATGATTTTTTTTTCAGAAAACAGGCTTTGACATTTCAAGCAAATTGTCTCCTTTGGTACGTGAACGGTAAAATAATTTAATTCGTTTAACATACCTTGTCAGGTGCCAGGAGGATGAATGGAACGGAGAGATTTTGAGACAGCTGTGGTGGTAGGTCAGTATCTTCTGACATTTTCTGGCAAATTAAGAACCTGATTACACTTGTGTTTCCATCTGTTTCTACCTGTATTTCAGGAAGGGAACCATCCGTGTTGATGTGAAGTATCTCAGGTACGCTTCGATTGATGTAGGTCTTCACCAACCCTGAATAAACAGTATTATGACAAGTATTAGCTTCCACAAAAGGCTTGGTCTATGCACAGCACACACACAAACGAAGACAGCCAATGCTTGGTTACATTATACGTAGAAAGTTAATGCTTGGTTATAGTAACGTTGAACATGGAAAATAGCATTGGACGAGTCCATGACCTTTCATGAAGTGCTTCCGATGCAATAGCAAACTCTAAAATTGTCTACGCCCATGGCGTTATGACATAAAGACATGAGCCGCAACGCAAGAAAACGTACCTTCTAACCAAGTTAAAATACTCGAGATCATATATCTGTGCTTAGAAGTTAATGTCAGTATTACTTACGGACACACGGACAGAAGGCTGTAACCAGTAAATCCCGTTCATCACGAAAACATGCCTATATAATTTTGACCCCCTTAAACCCCACTTTTATATAGTAAAACTGGGGTTTACAGGGGTATACACTATTTTTCTTATTTCTGCTCAAAAACATAGATCGACGAGGCGGTTCTAACGAGTACCCACGATCTATGTTTTGAGCAGAAGTTTAAAAAATATCAGAGGTTTCTTTTTCTGAAAATTCTCAGTTTTTGGAGGTGAAATTTTCTATACATTTGAATAGGCGTGTTTTCGTAATGTCTAGACGCGTCATTATATGTTGTCAAATGGACTTGTTAAGTCTCCCAAACGAAGTGGGAAGACTTGTTGTTTTCTGCTGTTTTGTTCCATTTCTTCTTCTTCTTCTTCTTCTTCTTCTTATTATTATTATTATTGCTATAATTATTATTATTATTATTATTTCCGCTCAAATCTTGTCTGGATGAGTTCTCAGTAACTACTGGACAAATTGTTTTGAAATATGGGGATAGGATAGATATGGACATGAAGTTTTGCAGGAAGGGTTCAAAGAGTCCCCGGGGGGGCATGCCTCACCCCTTCATAAAAGGCCTTATATCTCAGAAACCGTTCAGAATCCACCCTAAACTATATATATTGTTGCTTCTAATGATAAAACGCATTCAGTGACATGGACCATGAGTCCCCCGGGAGTATGCCTCACCCCCTCCACTTCATAAAAGATTTTATATCTCAAGAACCGTTCAGAACTCAACCCTAAACCATATATATTGTTCCTTATGATAAGACGCATTCGGTGACACCGATCATGGGTCCCTCAGGGGTTAACCCCACCCCCTCCAGTTCATATAAGGCTTAATATCTCAGAAACCTTTCAGAACCCCACTCCTAAACCATATATATTGTTGTTATGATGAGACGCATTTAGTGCCACAAACCGTGGGTCCCACGGGGGTATGCCCCACCCCACCAGTTAACATGAGGTTTAATATCTCAGAAACCGTTCAGAACTCCTTAACCATATATATTGTTGTTCCTTATTATAATACCCATTCAATGACACCGACCGTGGATCCAGCGGGGTATGCCTCACCGTCTCCAGTTCACATAAGGCTTAATACCTCGAATACTGTTCAGATCCTCACCCCAAAACCTATATATTATTGTTCCGATTGATAAGACGGATTCAATGACACCGACCAAAGGTTCCCAAGGGGGTATGCCCCACCCATCGCAGAAACCGTTCAGATCTGTGCAAGAATAAATGGTTTGAAAATGTTTGTATCTTCTGATGACGAAATAAAATGGAAATAGAGTCCATATGGGAGCTCATTTGAGTATTAGAGATTCGTTTGGGAGACTTTATAATCGGTAGATTATAATCATATCTTGTTCAATTTTAGGACAAGTACGGTTAGGAGTTAATAAATACAATGAGCGCATTTCGTATCTATGGTGATATCTCATTAAAATTGTTCATTGATCATGTACTAAACATTACATAAAGATGATATCTTATCAAACTAAAATTATGTATGATACATATATAAATCGTTTTGGTTAGATTCTTGAAATCATTTCTTGCGCTAATGCTGAAGATTTCATTTGGATCTCTTTCCTGATTTTGTTTTATCTAACCATTAGATGCCCCTGTATATTCTCCTATGTGGGCTGAAAATTCGAAAATAGATATCTTGTATCTTGTCAATGATCTACTCCGAATTTCTTTAACCCTTTCACTGCCACAGGCGATAACAATAGGCTTTTGCAAACAACACAGATCCAGATGAGCCGTCTCATCAGGATCTATGCTGTTTGACATTTAGTCTTTCCACTTTACATATATACTTCTTTCCAATCGACAGTTTGTTTAAAAAAAAGCAGACGACAAATGTCGTCTGAAATTTGGCATCGAAATAGTTAAAAGAGTCAAGGTCATTTGAACTCCTTGTCGTACATTTGTTTATTTTATTCTGTTTGCTGTTCTTTATACCAGTCTCCTTTTGAAAAGGGATTTACTCTAAAAGGAAAGAATTTGCTCTCCTTTCTTTCCTTTTACAATAGATCCTTTTTTAGAAGGGAGGTAAAATGCACCATTAATTTGTTTAGGTAGATGTCTGAATACAATAGTAGGTCTAAAGGTGAACCCTTAGTATGTTAATCACAACTGTAGCAGACGACATTTATTAATATTATTACTAGTAGTAGTAGTAGTAGTGTTGATGGTGGGGAGTGAGGTGATGGTGGTGGTGGTGTTAGAGAAAATAAGGCTGGCATGTTATGTGAGCAGACGAGTCAATGAAATCGGAAATCCTTTTTTTCTCTGAAAAATAATTATAATAAATATATAGAATGTCGTCTGCTATAGTTTTTGATTTAAGGATTTACAATTTGCATTTAATGTTGAAATTTTTACCTGAAGGGCAGTCATATTCTGTTCCATATACACTATACTGACCGGATGGCCATTCTGTGAAGTTGTCGTTTTTGTGATGCACATGCGTACAAAAGTTTAGCTGTATGCTGTGAGCCCCGTACGGACCGAGCAGTTCCAGCACATTCAACATGTAGTTATGCCACAGATTGGGCTTCAACCATCCTATCCTTCCGATTGAAGTTTCGAACAAATCAATTGTTTGCTTGAACATAACGTTCATATACCCAGGTAACCAGTTGTTGACAGCTGGGTCTGGACAGCCATAAACTGACATTGGTAGGGAATAATGTCCTGCTGGCCATCGCATCACACCTGAAATAATAGGAGTCTCCGTGGTCGAGTGGTCGAAAGCGTTGGCCTTCGTATCACTAACCACCAACTGGAAAGAGAGTCTAATTTTCAATGGCTTATTTGTACTCTTTATAAAATTAATATTCGGTGTTTCGGTGTTTGGCACGTTTGCGCATTAAATGTAAAAAAAAAAAAAAAAATGGAGAAAAGTGTATCTATGATAATGGATGTTAGTAAATCCTTTATCTTGGTACGACTTTGGTTAAAATAGGATGAAAACTAAAGATTTCAAAGGCAATTTGAAGGATGCCGCCAATCTGAACATCTACGGCGCTCGAGCTACGGAGGTTTCAAACATACACACACACACACACACACACATACACACACACACACACACACACACACACATATATATATATATATATATTACGGAAGCGTAAAACTGCATGCCTATATTTGAAATAGATTTCTTCAATTTTTCGTTTTCATATTCCGTTTATATTTGTCTGTATATTTTTTTTCATGCTATGTTGTTTTTTCGTTAATAAGTAATTAAATAATCCTCTGTGGATTTATATTTTCGAAACAATTGTACTTTGTCTGATTTAAGTGGTTTAAATAAATTTTGACAATATAAAAACATAGTATTTTCTCAGAACATATGTGTTTTGAAAAACATCTTAATAAATGATAGCGTAAGATTTACAACTTATGTTTTCAGAGAAGATCTAAGAGTTTTAATTAAGATGTTTTTTAATCTTCAAATAATATATAAATGCAACGATATTTGAAAAGTATAATTCGTCTGAAAAACATATATCGTCTCTCTGACGGAAAAAAAGTGTTGTTGTTTTTTAAATAAAAACAACTACACATGCGGCAATGAAACAGCTATGTATACAAATATACAAATATAGACGTTGAATATTAGTTCAAATATTATCTATTTTATTTAGGTTTTTCATATCTAAGTAGAGTTTTATGATGTCATAAAATCTCACTAAGAATTCAAACTGACAACGCCCATTAAAGGGCCAGAAAAAGGGACATTTTTGCCTTACGTGACTTTCAAAATCTTTCTCAAAATCCGTTTCAAATCAATACCCTCTCTTAAATTCCTTCGAAACTTTTGAATTCATGTAGAACTCTGGTCGTCATGACAACGGAAAGAAATGAACACTTTTAAAATCTTCTTCTCAGAATCACTTCAAGAGTTTGCGGGAATGTTCTTTGGATAACTCACTATCAGATTCTATCTACTCACATTGATCATCAAACCACATGGCCGACAATGGGTGGGGCATTTCATGCCTCATATGACTATACTACAAACTTCTCATCAGAATAGATTCAAGAGGTTTCATGAATTTTACAGGAATTTTCTTTGGGTGACTATTAAATTCCTTCAACTCATGTTGATCAGTTAAAAAATATGGCCTCCCGTGGGTGGGGCATTTTTACCCGATACATCACTTTAGTACGAACTTTAGAAAATGTCTGCCTTATGGATTTTTACAGGGATGTTCTCTGAGTGACTCTCTAGCAGATTCTACCAAATAATGATTGGTCAAAAAACATGGCCGCCAGTTAGTTGGGAAGTTTTTGCCTTAAATGGGTATAGTGCAAACTTCGAAAATCTTCTCTTCAGAATCTATTCAAGGAATTTCAATGAAATTTTACAAGAGTATTTTGATTTTTATACTTGAGGTAGTTCGTCGTCTCTCACAGTTTATTCCTTAAAGAGAATACATAATAATGAGCTTCAAAAGTTACTCTCCCTTGCGGTCTACCTTGTGGTCTTCTTTTACATACTAATATAAAATACATGCAAATAAATATAATATGAAATGAAATAAATAGGTGTTACCTGTGAAACGAGCTTAAGCATTTTGTGCATTTTCTTTTTCTTTTTCTTTTTTTCACCAGGTACGCAAAGTCGTGGACCAGACAAAATCTGTTTAAATAGGTCCGAGACAAAGTACACAACATCGAATATTATGCTTACATCAATTTAACCAGAGTTTCCTAGGAAACATCGCTCTACTGTATTTTTTTTTTTTTTTTTTTTTTTTTTTTACATATTTAAAACGTGAGGCTGATTTGATACTAAATAATACTAATTTCAGAATCCATTAGACTTTCCTTATTACCCTTATTACACTCTATCTGAAAGAAAGCCCCTTGTACTGACAGGTGATGATTGACAGGTGATGACAGGTGATGACGCATAGCTTGTCTTTTTCAGCATTATTTTTGTCAAGAAAGAACTGATCTTTTTTTAGTTTAAATGACAAATCATCAAATAACTGAGCGATATTCATGTTCATTTCCTTTTCTGAGGTCATTTTTTGAATTGTAAACTGCTTCTGGTGAGGTTATGTCACACCTGGAATGATTATTTACCTCTTATCAATGATATGGAGGATTGATTTTGACAACAGGCTGTCAAATTTTTAAATGTTGCAAGATGTTGAAAGTCTAACCAATTCTGAAATGAGTAGTATAGTTTTATTACCCAGTCTGAATCACCTAAAATCTGCCATCCGTTATATCCAAATTTGATGCCTTCAGGTTATTAGGGAAGCATATTCTAAAAACACCACTAATTTGACAGGCGTTTACAAAATGGCATGCAACCGTTGCGTCCGTGTCGATCGGTCTGCCTTGGCTTTTGGACTTGGGGATGGGGCGTAGTACTCTCCACGGCGTCGTGACAAGCAAATCAATGTGCAGCATATGTGTACAGACGAAAGTTGCTAAAGTACGAACGATCAGCTGATCGCCAGTCAGCTGGAACTCGGAAACATCCTATTGATGGGTCCGAGGCTGAAATCACCGCAGATCATACCTTTATCACGTTGTCAGCGATAAATTATTCCCTAGTTTAATTTAGTTTAAACATATTTTATTGCATCTAAACAAGCAATAGGGTCGGGCCACAAGTTCTGCCAACATTAGTTACGGCCCTCCATTATTCCCTATGCATAATTCCTGTTATGTGCTGTAGGAATGTAATCCATTTTTACAGCAAAATGTTGTTTAATGCTAGAGAAATCTCAGATTAAAAATGGCGGCTAAAACGTAGATCAGTCTTGCAGTCATCCGTGTCAACGACGTAAAATGTATCCTTCTATTTCATTGGCTATACGATTCATTACAGCCAATGAGATCGCTTGCGGCGGCTGACTGGCTTTCCATGTTTGCAGCGGAGCGTATCTGATCATCATATTTTTCGGAAACCAGGCCAATGGCTCCGGTCTTATTAGCGTTGGTTTTCGGGTTCAACATTAAGCAGATACACTCCGCTGTAGATATGGGAAACCAGTCACCCGCCGCATACGAACTCTTCTGCATAGTATGTGAGAGACTCACGATACCTATAGTACGAGCTTAAGCTTTGTCACCTACTTCGCAGGTCGCTTAAGCTTGTTATTAAAATGATACGACATTGTAACAGCAGAAATGTGCCTTTAAACAATATTACATGCTAAATGTTTGAAAAAAAAAATAAAACTGTACATATGGAAGACGCTACATCATATAGGGTACACTAGTAGTATAAACATATTTTTATTGCATCATTTCATGGCAATGGGGTCGGGCCACAAGTTCTACCAACATTAGTTACGGCACACTAAGCACTTGTCACAGGCATGTTATCTAGTAAATGATAGTAGAGCTTTTAAACCCTTTAAGCGCCAAGAAAACCTGCATCTGAAAATGTCGTCTGTTTATGTCGTCTGCTGAATATTCTTGCAAACTTTTCAAACCTATTTTTGCATATAGGCAAACAGTGTGGACCCAGATCAGACTCTAATCTGGGTCCACATTGTTTGCAACAAAGTCTTTTAAAGTGACCAGCAGAAGACAAAGCAGACGACAATTGTTGTGACTGGCGCTTTAAGGGTTAAAACATATCGGGTAGTAAGATTTACACAAAAGGACCGAGAAGTGTACCGGAGCGTCACGTAGAGACTCTTCGCGCGTCACCACCCTTCTTTGGAAGTCTACTTTCTTATGGAATATATGAAATGTTTTTATATTTGAGTAAATTTTTAACAAATTAATAAATACAGTCGAATCTCGTTATCTCGAATTCCAAGGGAACTCACTAAAAAAACACTTCGAGATATCCGTACCTCGACATATCAGAGTTGAGAGAGTGAGGAAAACAATAAATTGAACAACCACATTTAACAAATGAATATGTAATTTGATTCCTGAAGTTAGAAATATATATATATAAAATAATGTTGAAAAGAGGAGAAATTGCTCCTTAGGAGCAATTTCTCCTCTTTTCCACATTATTTTGTTATCTGTTGTCATAGTTTCATGTTAAAACAGGGACCAGATTTTCACTTCGAGATAAGCGGTAATTCGAAATAAGCGAGTTCGAGATAACGAGGTTCGATCATATCATATATGAGCCAGCGCAGGATAAAACCTACGGTAAGAATTGTGCGACAAGCGAAGACTCGGATCAGCCTGCGCATCCGCGCAGTTTGATCAGAATCTTTGCTGATCGCATGCGCCTTCTACAGCTGCCGGGCTATTCAAAGAGATATAAAGTAGAACCCTTACCATACTGAGTGGATGTACAGGCTGATCTTTGCTGGTCACACAGGTCTTATTGTAGGTTTTGTCGTGCGCTGGCTCATATATGAGAGCAACGTGAGAAAATGTACCATGTGCCATATGCGCCCATCAAAGACTCTAATGAACTGCATCTTGACCGTGAGTCTTCGCTGTCCAAATGAAGAAATCATCACGAAAACACACCTATATAATGTTGACCCTTAAACCCCGCTTTTGTATAGTAAAACTGGGGTTTACAGGGGTATACATTATTTTCTTATTTCTGCTAAAAAACATAGATTGTTTGTACTCGTTAGAACCGCCTCGCCGAGGCGGTTCTAACGAGTACCCACAATCTATGCTCTGAGCAGAAATATGAAAAATATCAGAATTTTTATCTGAAAACTTTCAGTATTTAGTGGTGAAATTTTCAATATATTTGAATAGGCGTGTTTTCGTAATGTTTTGCATCCTTGACTATCCAAAATGCGCACAGGGAATATTCTGATCAGACTGTGTGGATGCTCAGGCTGATATGAATTTTCGCTTGGTGCAAATTTCCGACGGTACGTTTTCTGACGTTACGGCTTATACGCTGTGGGTACGTATTAGACGCATCTCTGAAAGTGGTTCGTAATGAGTACCCACAATATATGCTTTCAAGGAGAAAGAACACCAATCTTATTTTGGTTTGAAAAAAGTATCTTATGTACTGATATGGCTAAGCGGTGTGCGCTAACAATACGAAATAAAATAAATTAGACAAAGGCATATGATTAAGAGGAATTGATACACTTTCAAGGGAAATAACTTTGTCAAACTTTTTTTCGCCCTTCGGAAAAGGGGTCTACTCTAAAAGGAAAGAATTTTCTCCCAAAGGGTTAGGAGCAAATCCTTTCCTTTTAAAGTACATCGCTTTTTCAGAAGGTTCTTAGTTTGCAGGAACGCAAAAAGCAAGTCACAAAGTTGTCTCCCTTCTAGAAAATTGCGGAAAGTCTTCCAGGTGTATGAAGTCCCCTTAAGAGATAAAAAAAAAAAAAAAGAGTGTGACTTCTACCTTCTGAAGACATGACCATACACACTATTACTAAGGCTGCTTTAATCACCATTTCGTAGGTTTGTACCAGCTCCTTTTTTATCGCGTAAGAATACTATTTCAAATCACCATTTTCATTGGTTTCTACCAGTTCCTGTTTTTATCGCGAAGAATATTGTGTCAAATCACCAGTCCGTGGGTTTCTATCAGTTCCAGTTTTTATCGCGTTAGGATACCACGCCAACTCACCATTTCATAGGTTTATACAAAAAAAGTCCATTTTTATCGTGTTAGAATACTGCGTTCATTCACCATTTCATAGGTTTCTATCACTTCCTGGTTTTATCTGGTAAGAATACAAAGTGTTCAAAGACCAGTTTAAAAACTGTACAAAAGGCCAGTTTAAACGTTTATATCAGTTCCTGCCATATGACACAAGAATACTATGTCAAATCACTATTTGGTAGGTTTATATAAGTTCAGGTTTCTATCGCATAAGAATAATATATAAGTTCCTGTTTTTATTGCGTAAGAATACTGTATCAATTTCTGTTTTTATCGCATAAGAATACGATGCTAGCTTGAATATATATACATCAATTAATGTCTTAATTACCCGAAGCATTCGGACACCTTACTCGAACAACGTCATTTTACTACCTGTTTATGTGTCTTAAAACTGCTGAATGAGTGGCAAGCAGTGTAGACCCAGATCAGACCCCGCGTTTTGCGGCGTCTGATCTGGGTCTACACTGTTTGCTCAGGCCTGTATGTCTCAATACTTCGGGTAAATACGATACATGAGTCCTTGTTTCTTGTCGTAAAATATGTCCCCTTTATCTATTAGACAATGCAATCATTAGGCTGCGTTGAGGATCAAGTGAATGAATCAGGAATTCTCAATTCTTTATATATAACAGGTGAGCCACCAAGGAAGACAATTTAACCCTAGCGCTCTGCAGCCTGGGAACAAATTTCAGCAGACGACATTTTGAAGTATATTTTTATTTATTTTTTTATTTATTTATTTATTTTTTTTTTTTTTTTTTTTCTGATTTGCCCCCAAAATAGGCTTTGACATTTTATGCAAACTTCTTCTGAGGAGACAATTTGCATGAAATGTCAAAGCATATTTTCTGGGGGAAATAAGAAACCTATCATCAATTTTTCGTCTGCTACATTAGGTCAGAGAGTGGCAAGGTTAACACGCTAAGTAAATTCGTAGCAGACGATATTCTATGATTGATTTTGATATATTTCAGAGCAAATAACACTTGTCATTCCATGTGAATCGTCTGCCAGGCAGACGATTCCATGAAATGTCAAGTCTTATTTTTCTGAAAAATAAAACAAAACAATATTGTTTGTAAAGTTTCGTCTGCTGCAGTTAAGATTAGAGCTTTAAGGGTTAATACTCGCATACGACTACATGCTGGCATGTGTGCCCAGCGATTCTCGGCCATTGACCCAAAGCCGCATCCGCACAGGCTGATCAGAGTTTACGCCAGACACCCTGTGGATAAGTCAGGATCCAAGGTTTCGAAACCGGACAGTGAGGACTGACCAGACTACGCGGATGCGCTGGTGGGTCTGAGTCTTCATGCCCGACGGTATATTTTCTCAAACTGCGGAGCACGTGGATGTACGGGTGCCAAGAATGATGAAATGCAATAATCTCATCTCGAAAACATGCCTATATAATTTTGACCCCCTTAAACCCCACTTTTATATAGTAAAACTGGGGTTTATAGGGGTATACATTATTTATCTTATTTCTGTTCAAAAACATAGATTGTGGGTACTCGTTAGAACCGCCTCGCCGAGGCGGTTCTAACGAGTACCCACAATCTATGTTTTGAGCAGAAATATGAAAATTGTCAGAATTTTTATCTGAAACTTTTCATTTTTTTTTGTGGTAATATATTCAATATATTTGAATAGGCGTGTTTTCGTAATCTGATCTTATATTACCATCAAGGGAAATATATCCTGCATTAAAATGTAGATTAAACCTTCACAGTTAGATGACTGTCACGTTTGCAAAACATAAATGAAAATCTTTATTATGATGATGAGTTCAGGTTTGATCTTTTTCATTGATTTTAAAGGAAGTACTTCCTCCGATACACAATAAAACTGGCGTCCGCCATCCTAAACGTTATCGTAATTCATTAAGCCGCGTTGACGTCAACTTAGTAACAGAGTTATGTGACGTCCTATACAACAAACACGTAGATAGACCATTCGCGAAGTTTTTTTCTCCTTTTTATCTTACCCCTGGGTAGGATAGGAATTTCTGTTTCCAGTGGAAACATAGGATTTCTTTATCTAATATGCAAGAGAAAAAGATGCTTGTTTTGATTATGGATGCAAGATAACGAAAGCTGAGAGTTTGGGAAATAATAAAGCACACAAATTTTACTCTTGACATTCTTTTGAAACACGTTTTGGGCTTATTTTATCATTCCGTTTATGATTTACAATATCTTATCAGGAACCGCTTGTCTTTTCTGTTGTTTGTTTGTTGTTCTTTTTTTTTTTGTATGTGTTTTCTTTGTTGTTTTTGTTTTTGTGGTATGTTTTTTTGTTTGTTTGTTTGTTTTTCGTTTGCTTTTTAGGGTTTCTTTATTGTTTGTTTTTGTTTTTTTTTTTGTTTGTTTGTTTGTTTGTTTGTTTTTCGTTGTTTTTTTTTTTTTTTTTTTTTTTTGTTTGTTTTTTTTTTGTTGGTGTTTTTTTTTTTTTTTTTTGTTGTTTTTTTTTGCTCAATATTTACCATGAACCTGGCCTATGCAGTTTCTTTAGTAAACAGACATTTTGAGAAAAAGTATAAGAAAATGAAAGAGTTCATTGAGTTTTAAACCAATGAATCGAATAAAGTGCTTTGTGCATAGTTAGTTACAACAAAAGATTTTGCATTAAATCATGATAATACGTCTTCTGTGGAAAGCGCCAAACAAAAACTTTCGTAAAGAGGTCGAAAGAAGAGTAAATTAATTTTCGGCAAACAGTTTTTTTGTTGTTGTTGTTTTGTTTTTTTCGTGGCAAAAGAAAATAAATCCGGGGACAAATTTCGTCAATAATAAGTAATAAGAAAAGCTGAAAATAATTGGATATCGATAAAACCGAAGTCCTTTGTGACAGGTTCCATATTGTCAGAATTATTACCCAATCTACTATATACAGAATTATAAAGTATTATTTGCTCTTGTTAGGCTCTGTTGACAAATGGCCAAAGTGTGAATATAATATACCGGTTAATATTTTTTTGGGGAGTTACAATTCAGAAAAAAAATAACACTAACTAGAGTCTCGTATATTAACATTAGAGTCCCGTATTGTATTGATGAAAAATTGCGAGACAAGAAATAGTTCTTGAAAGAAGTGTCGATACTAGTTGTTATTTGGAAAAGAAAGTAGACATTTTTTACTTGGGAGTACCCATCTACTAGCGTAGATTTATATCATAGCATTTGCATAAGATTTGTTGTAGGCGATCTGTGAAATTAGAAGCCGCATAACGCATTTTTTCTCTGGTTATAGCTGGTAGTTTTGAACTATTTTATTCAAGGCGAATAACTCTGTTTTTTTGTTGTTGTTTTTTTGTTTTTTGTTGTTGTTGTTTTTTTTTTTTGTTTTTTTTTTGTTTGTTTTTTTTTTTGTTGTTGTTGTTGTTGTTGTTTTTTTGTTGTTGTTTTTTTGTTGTTTTTTTTGTTTTCTTTTGAAATAGTAAGTATTCGTATGTGAAAAAAGAAAACAGTTTTAGAAGAAATCTGTGGCTAGTCTAGAAAGCGTATGAATATAGCGTAGAAGCAGAACAGACCTGCGTAATTCATGACGTCATTAATGTTTTCCAATACTGGCTGTTAAACTAAACAGAGAACTTACGGAAAACAAGAAATGACTTTAGAAGTTGGCTTCTTTAAAAAGAATCCAAATGAAAGGTCTGCTGCTTTCTGTTGAACAGAGCAAACTGAGAAAGTGAACTGCTCTTTTTAGTATGTAATTACTGCAATACAATATGAATCAATATAAAATGGTATTATTTAAGCACTACTTGCGCAAATACAGCAGGCGACAAAATAATGATATTTTTTCTTATTTTTTTCAGAAAATAGGATATGTTTATTTGCATGAAATGCTAGACACTATTTTCGGGGTAAAATAAGAAAATATTACAAAATGGTGTGTGCTGAAATGTCTACCCAGCAAACTAAACGTTAATACACAAACACACTGGAACGCTTTGATAATAGGGTTCGTCACAGCAGGGTTGTGGATATAAGACACAAAGGGATCCAGAATGTTGTAAGCAAATAAAAATGTGTAGATCATATAGAAAATGACCATAAAAGGTCAGTTTCTATATAATCTATACATTTTTGCTTTGGATACAACACGGTTATTTTACCCAAAGTGTTTTTATTTTACACAAACGGACAGAAACGAAACAAGTTTATAGAAAATGAACACTAGCATTTAAGGATGTAAACATTAGGAGTTCATTAGAATGACAACATTGTGTCTCCTGTTGTTGCCATTGAAACTACTGAGCTGTTCAAAAGCTTTAAGGAGGTTTTGCGAATTGCGAGTTCGCCATCTGTGCAGTTTCTCATCCCAAACACTTTCGCGGAAAGAGGTTTCGTTACAAATACAACGTTCGTTTTCGCTACTTGCAAGTTAGCTACCTATATGTTTTCACCACCAAATATCATTACGAAAACACGCCTATTCAAATATACTGAAAATTTTACCACCAAAAAATGAAAACTTTCAGATAAAAAAAATTCTGATATTTTTCATATTTTGCTCAAAACATAGATTGTGGGTACTCGTTAGAACCGCCTCGGCGAGGCGGTTCTAACGAATACCGAGGCGGTTCTAACGAATACCCACAATCTATGTTTTTGAGCAGAAATAAGAAAAATAATGTATACCCCTGTAAACCCCAGTTTTACTATATAAAAGTGAGGTTTAAGGGGGTCCTAATTCGTATATAGGCATGATTTCGTGATGTCAGGCCTGCTTCTAGGCTTACGGTAATTAGTGCTTTTAATCTGATCTGGGACGGCAGTGTTATCACAGTTTAAGAAGAAAACATTCTGCTCTGATTTGTATCAACACTGTTTGTCCAGACCTGTTCATCCGATCATTAACGGTAATTACCGAACATATGACATTATTATATATATATATAATATTATTATATGACAGTTGACATTATTGAGGCTTTTAATTCAATTTCAAGATACCTTGATAATTTATTAAATATTGACAATATTTACTTTGACCTAATTGTGGACCGCATATACCCTACTGAACTCCAATTAAATAGAGCAAATTTTTCCGATACCGAGGCACCTTTTTTGGATTTGAATCTATGTATATCTAATGGTACAGTTTCCACCAAAATTGATGATAAACGGGACGATTTTGATTTTGATATAGTTAATTCCTATTTCTTGATGGAGATGTCCCCCGGCGTACCTCATATGGGGTATACATATCTCAACCTATTAGATTCGCCAGAGCTTCTTCAAATCTTAGTGACTTTAACTGCCGTAATAAAGCCCTTACTGCCAAACTTCTTAGGCAGGGCTATTGTTATTTTAAACTTCGTAAGGCGTTTCCGAAATTTTATCGCAGACACAGTGCCTTGGTAGAAAAATAAGGCGTCAGTCTGAAAACACTTCTGCAACAAGGTATATCGGAACCAGAATTTTACGATGACTTCGTGTACAGATTTAGAAAAATAATTGTATGAAAATCTAACTTTTCGGTGCAATTCAGGAAACGTATTAACCGTTATAAAACAATTGGCTATAGCCTGGATATTATACGGCAAACTGCATGGCTAGCTGGATATTATACGACAAACTGCATGCCTAGTTGTCAACGTGATTAATTTGATTTTATGTTTTCGCTTTGATGCATTGACTGAGTTGGGAGCCTGTATGCGAACTGAATTTTTATGTACTTCTGTATAAAGAGTTGCATCGGGACCCAGGGTGAAGTTGGCTATCTGTAAAAGTGCTTTAACCCCCCTCCCCCCCACACACACACCCCTACCCCCTCCCCCCCACCCCCCAGTGTTTTACTCTACTGACTGTTCTGAGGCGATGGTCCCGGTGTTAGTCTTACTTTTTGTTGCTTTGTGGTTTATTCTACGAGGCGATTTATTTTATGTCTTACCTTGTGTTATTTTGTTAGTGTGTTTTTAGCATTGCGATTACCTCGCCCGGGGAAAAGAGAGCTAATCTTAGTGCTTTTCGCACGTTTTTTTCGATTTGTGCTTGTTTGGTTATGTCGGTTTCTTCTTCCTCTTCACTACCAGGAATTATCGTACTACAGGAACTGTCACTCAGGTTATCGATATTTCATTTTAGATAGGCTACGATTAATTCCCTTCGACCGGAGGTCCCTAAGCGTCGTCTTACCTGTGTAGCTGGTGTGTAATCAACCCAGTGTCACACACCTACAGTACTGCTACAATTCAGATTAAATCATGTATGGATGCTCTTTAGAATCTTGGACCCAATATACACTGGACTAGGTCCGAGTTAGAATGAATGAATGATGAATGAATGAATATCACCAGATTATTCAGTATGATTTTCAAAAGAATATCAATAATTTAAAATCAATTATTATTATTATTATTTCAAATTAAATAAAGAGTGTTGTATTTATTTATAGATAATTCAATATGATTTTTAAACGAATTTCAGTAGTTTAACCTAAGAAAACAAAAGTAATTAATAAATTAAAAAAGTGTTATATTTAATGAATGGTAATTCAGTAAGATTTTAAAATGAAGAACTAATCTAAGAAAACAAATGAATTAATTAATTAAGGTTGTATTTAATTACTGATGACAGTTCAGTATAATTTTTGAAAGAATACGATCATTTCACCTGGAGAAAACAAATGGGAAAATTTAATTAAATATAAGTAATTTGAAAAAATGAATGTATGAATAAAAAAACGTTACTTTATGGTAACCATTAACTGAAGAAAGAAAGAAAGAAAGAAAGAAAGAAAGAAAGAAGCCTGTGGATAATGAATACAGGAGAAAGACCTATGTCGTCCACTTCTTAACATCATAGGACAGTCTGCGTACCTCCGTTATTAAGTTATCCTAAGACATTTGTTGTTACAATACAAAAGAATGAAAGAAAGAAAGAAGCATATGGATAATGAATACAGGGGAAAGGCCTATGTCATCCACTTCTTAACCTCAAAGGGCAGTCTTCATACCTCCGTTATTAAGTTAGGTTATCCTTAGACATTTGTTAGTACAGTAATTACTACTCTTTAAGGTGACCTAGGTAACCTATTTCAAATCAATACTATCACCACAGATTAAAGAAACCTATTAATTAGAATGCAATCAAGTGTGTTAAATCAATGCTCACCAGACACCATGATATGCGGCGTCTGATCTGGGTCTAAAGTTCTTATCTATTTGTCAGTGTCCCTTTTTAGCATAAATGAGTAATATCAAATATTGCGGTGTTTTAAGCAACCTTCAGGTATGTGCCCTTTGTAGACCAAGACCCCATTGCGCTTTCTGAGCAAGGTTATGCTCTTTGCTTAATGTGTGTTACAGATCTGATTGTTATGACCAGTATGTGCAGATGCTTATGCTAAACAATCCTCCTGGTCATTCTGTGCCTGAGCACAGTTTGGTCTGGGTCTAAAGTACAAACAACGCTTGTCATTATTTCCTTTTCTAGTAGTAAAAGGGTACATGATTAGAACAAAAAAAAAAAAAGCACGTAAATTTAGAGGTTTTAATTATTATTGGTAATTTGATAATTTAGTAGTTTGAAACCAGTCTGCAAAGCTCACACAGACCATCAGCTGGACAGAGGTGTACAAACAGGACATTTCTTTCAAGACAGGTACATAAATAGCTTTGGGCTATTTGTTCACAGCATAAAGACAATCCTATTTCATAAACTTAGGACCCATTGGTGGCGCGAATTAACATAGTACTTATCAGTTCAGCCCTTAGCACTTTGGGTAAAAGTTTTGCAGACAACATAAATATGGGATAATTTTCTCTAGTTCTCCATTAAAACATATGTTGTAGGTATTAATTTGATGCACCTCGGTGAAGCAAAAACGTGCTATGAGTACTCATTTGAAGAACCTTGGTGAGGCTCATCTAACGAGTACCCATAACATATGTTTTTATGGAGAAAAATATACAATCACCAAATACTTATCCTGAACAATTCCTCTGTATGTTTTATTTTCAAAACAGTATTTGACATTTCATGAAAATTGTCTCCAATGAAGACTATTTGCATGAAGTGTCAAATCCTATTTTCTGGATAAACTAAGACAATAATCTCTTTATCGCATGCTGAATTAGCCCAGAAAGTGATCAACATTAAGAGATAAAATATCACCCCCACCCCTAAAAAGGAAATGGTTTGACATTTCATGCAAAGCATCTCCATTGCAAACAATCTGCATGAAATGTCAAATCCTATTTTCTGGAGAAAATTCAACAGAAATCACCAGTTTATTGCTGCTGAATTAGCCCAGAGAGTGAAAAAAAGGTTAAGGGGTAAAATTTTTACACCTCCCCCACCCCCACAAAAAAGAAAAGAAAAAAAAGGTTTGACAGTCCATACAAACTGTCTCTGTTGGAGACAATTCGCATGACATGTCAAAGCCTACTTTCTGGGAAAAATAAGAATATCATCATCACTTTTCCCTTGATGCATGAACGTTGTTTAACAATCATTTAAACTTAAGAAAAAAAAATAGACAAACTGTCAAAAAACTTACATGAAAATTAATGTAGCATATGTTATTTCTATTTTTATCTAACATCTCAAGAATTGCAGGACCCGATGACCTGTCTCAGATGACCTGTTGTGTCAGATTATGAAAAAAGGGAGATTATGTATTATGCAAACACACAAGATCCAGATCAGTCTGCGCATCTGCACGCTCTGATCAGGATTTTAACTCTTAATCAATATATTCTACAGTAATCAGTGTTTGTTTAGTTACACAGTTAAAGATGGCGCTTTGTTTACCCATATTCTTAGATCATAGTCATAATGGTCTTTTTCAAATGTTGATGTTTATTTGATGTTTTGGCCACTTTGTTTTTATTGCATGAGTTATAGTTCTAGCTATTATTAACGTCCAGTGGCCTGAGGCTTCTAGGTCCAACTGGATAATGATAATAAGAGTAGACAAATGGAACCAGAAATTAAACAACGTGCTGTTATTTAACTTGTATATTTATATGTTTGAACAATTTTTTTTAATGCTAATATAAATGAAAGTAAAATGTTTTGTTGATCGTTTCAAGAACTTTGAGGTGTCTTCAAGTAAAATAATAAACAATTATGACTGAATCTTATAAAAAAAATGGGCCTTATGAATTATGCGATCAATGTAGACCCCGATTAGTCTGTGTGTCTGCTAAAATATATTGATCAGAGTCTATACTGCATGTTGAATACAGCTTGCACAATCTATCAGAGAAAAATGTATGCACATGTTGATCTGGAACTACAATGGTTGCTGCTTTTATTTGGAGTGACTCGTGTTAGTTCTGTGTTGGGTAGTTAGCAAATATGGATAAAATGTCGTTTTCCTTGGATTATGACTGTTACTACTATCCTAGGTTTTTAGACAGAGAGGTCTGTGCCAACAGTGTAGACCCAGATCAGATGTCACATTACGCATTGTGTGTTCAGGGTCTACACCATTTTACACTTACCCAGCAATGTTTAGACAAATTAGTTGGTTCTATTATGGCCTTGTCAAAAAGATAGGGCAAGTGTTGTAAAGAGTAGAATCGAATCATCTGGTATCCCAGGTTTGTTTTTGAAACAGTTGCCTTTAGGGTAATGTTTGAAAATGTGTGAACAATTTATTGAATCTGACTGAGAAAGTGGTTTATAGTATTTAACCTCAGGAATCTGATAAACACACCATAACAAAAGACAGAGACCCTGATCAGACATTACATCAAAGAGTGTCTTATCAAGGTCTACACTGTTTGCCACTCAGACAGCAGGTATAAGCTGTGTCAACAGGTAGCCAAACGGACTTGATCAAATTTCAGTATGATAGTAATTTAATGTATCTAATAGGGTTTATACGGTAATTAGCAATATTTTACCCCTAAATACACATGTACGATAGTATAAACTGTCATGTGGCTATTTACAAATAAAACATTTTGAATATGACCAGCATAATAATATTTATTCTTCGGAATTGTGATGTACAACATAATAATAATAGTAGTAGTAGTAGTAAATAATAATAATAATATCATTAGTATCATTATGTTTTAATTTCCTAGATAGAGAACCATTTTATGAAACAAAATAGGACCAGCATAGGATTAATTAGTTTCCGAATTATGATATACAGCTAAAGATTACTACAATAATTATTTCTGAAAATAATATCAATTATCATTTTGTTTTAATGTATTTTTTTTTAAATATTAAAATTATTTATTAAATATACATATTTAACACCGCATGTTGAATACAGCTTGCACATTCTATCAGAGAAAAAAATGTATGCACATGCTGATCTGGAACTACAATGGTTGCACATCACATTTAATGCTGCATTTAATGAGACTCGTGTTATTCACAGATTTAGAGAACAACGTTTGAGAGAGAGAGCCTTTTTTCTTTCTTTTCTTTTTCAGATTTTTAACGCTACCAGGCACCTAAGGCACATAGAGAGAGCCTCGCCCTCATTCAGTTTTTTATAGTCAAATATATTTTGTACACGCACGCACTTAGATGAAGCCATGATTATGAACCATGTATTTTAGTCCTTATTTATGTACAGGAATCTAAAATCAGCAAATCGTGTCAATTAAAGTGCTAATTTATGCAAAAAGATCAAATGTTGGATTTGATTCATTTTGTGCAATTAAAATTGCGCATAAGCATGTATGTCAATTATGTAAAAAGTGATTTCGTTGTTTTCTTTCGTCAAGATAAGCACATAATTGGCATTCATTAGCAGTAATTGTTATTAAAGGGCAAATATAAAGAAATTTAAAATATGCCTGGTTTTCAGGGTGTTGATAGAATGCTTTAAGAGAATTATTTTGTTGAAAACCCCATCAAAAAATTCCTATCCAATCAAAAGTTATGGTGATTAATTTACGATACCTACCTTTTTTTCCTGTTAGAGTAACCTCCCTTGGATTGTGTATTGATTAAGTCCCACGATGCAATATTCTGTGATGTCATAGTGGAACTTAAATTTTAAACTGAAATTTTAAACAGGAATATTCTGCATTTCCTTATATGCTACATAGTTTTTCTCCTTAACCATTATTGATGTAGGTCTCTGTCCACAAATAAGCCCATGAATAGAGAATTTAACTCAAAATTTAATCAGTTATTTAAATTTAAAGCTAAATTTTAAAATGTTTAAAACTTGACTAATATTAAATTGTTCGTAAGTTTTTTTAATAATAGTGAATTTTGGGTGTATATCATATAAATGAATACCAAAAAAGTCAATTTTGGCTAATTATTAAGCATTGTAACTGGATTTTAAATTATTTAAATGAAATTTTTAAATTTGAAATGTAACACTTTAAACCGAAAATAAGAGTTAAATTCCTATGTATATTAGTTTAAAGGAGTTGAATAAATTAATCAATGTGAAAACATAATTGATGCAGATTAAAAATCAAAAAATATTGGCAATTTAAAAAAGTTGAAAATTTTACTGTTCCCTTATGATGTCATAAAAGGGCTCATGAATATTAATGAGGCAGCCTGAATTCAATCCTCTTGGATGTTAAATATCAAATTTCAAATCGCAATATTTCAGAAACCGTTTAAGATAATTTGATGCCGTTTTCAGCATTCACCTCCTTACTGAAGTGCCCTTAAATATTTAGTAGAATTAAAACCTTCATATTTGCCCTTTAAGAAAACATCGCAAGAGTGGCCGCGCATTTAGGTATTTTTCTTGCATCCCGACAAAGCATTCTTTTTTCGTCATTAAACAAACCAAAAACAAGTAATTAAGCAGTTTGTAGTTTTCCTATGGTCAAAAGTAATTATATCAAATTTTCATTAAAGCTTCAATAAGTTGCCGAATAAAAACATAATTCGACATTAACAAAAATTAAATAAATAAGTTAATATATTTATAAATATATATCTTTGTTTTCCTTTTTGAAGCTAAATAATATTTATAATACTATCAATGGATATCAATTTCTTTTTTATTTTCCAATTCTTACAACCTCTTTTGCAATTCATTCTAGTATCATGTGTACACAAGGCCTGCGTCTGTGTAATCATTACATATTTTCGCTCCCCATTTTTCAAATATACCTATATTCTGCAACCTGTGGGCCATTTTTAATAAAATAATTTATTCAATATTTTACTACATAACTATAGATATTAAATAGATCTATCGAATGAGAGGTTATAGCGAACGGAGAAATTTTTAAAAATATGACTTTTGGGCGATTGAATCAAGGCTATTTTTCATTTTTGTTGTAAAATGCAAAGACTTAATAAGGAAAAATCCTTGTAGCAGTCATTACAATCTGGGCCATTTTAAAATTTATCTTATTTCAACAAATTTGGTATCAAATTGAAGCAGATACATTTTTCCATCTATTGCGAGGTTATAATAATATCTTGTATTATTGAAAATACATGATTTTATTAGTTAAATGATGGGCTCCTATATAATTCTATACATTTCCACACTATTACCTGTCTGAGAACTAGCGACAGGCTGTGACGTCACAGAAGGGACCGATTGGTGCGGATTAGTACCTGTAGTACGAGAATTCCTGCATATGGGTGTCTGGGAAGGGCTGCGGTTTGTGATTGTGGCATTCCCTGAACTTTTCTCTTACCCTTTTTTTTATACTTACACGACACCGTTTCGCTTGGCACGCTTTATTTTTATAAACAAAGCTGAAAAATGCCCATTGAGCCGAAAAGGAGCAAATCCTTCCGGGTGGCGTAATTTCCAGCACGAAACAGATGCAAGAACTACCGAGTACTGAAACAGCTTCCGAAAGATGCGAAACCTGTAAGGTAGCAAGACCTCTGACAACCGTTCAAATCCTTCGTTTAACTTCCCCTCTCAGAGGTGTGCATTTGTAGCACATCTATAATTGCTGATTTGAATGGCAAACGCGTGCTTAATATAACCCAAGCTATTTTTGAAAGCTAATACTTATTGGATACTAACGCGTTTGGGTTCATTTCAGCGAAGTTCGGCTAACTTATACACACTGCGAGACAGTCAGAGAATAATGAAGTATCCCTGTCAATTTTGGACTGATTCACGTTATTTTCTCATGCCAAGAATGAACTGTAATAGTAAATATATACAAGACAAAATATTTAGACGTAAACATCTAAGTACCGGCGCAATTGCCGGCCTCGGTGGCCCATTTGGATGCGCCGTCCGACTGGAGACCAGGAGGTCGCGGGTTCAACCCCCGCCGAGGTCGGCAACATTCTTTCGTGGAGATTGATCATGAAATATTTTCTACGGTCATTCTCTCCCTTCCGCTGATTCAAGAAGGGCAGTTGTCAGTTTTCTGGCGAAAGAATGTGCACAGTACTGGTTAACCGCTTAGAGGACTAGGCCTGTCCAGTAATCGTGTGGTTAGGTAAACTGACCGCGCTAGACATGACCCCATTCGGTTGACTGGGCCGTAAAACCTCAACACAAACAAAAACCGGCGCATTTTTTTTTCATGTTTACATAGAGATATGGGACAAGGGTTTACTAAAGTTTAATAAATTTTCAATGTAACAGGTAAAAAAAAAACAACAATGTAATTCTTTAATGTTTGCTTTTATTAAGCTTTATGAAATTTCTTGATTGAAATGAAAATAAAACAGACATTAATCTGTTTATAACACAGTTTCTTATAAGATTTTTTTTTATTTGCCGGGATCGTCACAGACCGACGATCCCGGCAAATATAAAAATAAGTCCTTAATGAGGTAATAGAATAGTCTACCATATATAAAAATCCAAAGCTATATTAAGAGACGCGCGCCGGTCAATGAAGTGGTCTGTACTGGAGCGAAAATGCTCTATTTCAAAGTATAAAACCATGTAAAGGGTCCTGAGGGACATTTCCAATAAATGTATTTGTTAATGCGCTTACAAATAACTGTTTACCTGAATTGACATAAAAATCATGCTCGGCATGGCAAATTATCACTGATCAACATTTGAAATACTTACGAAGCAACACATTGATATTTTCAATTTGCCACAATATTACAGTATTAATATTGCAGGTGTAAAAGTTCTACAAGCAAGATTGGTTGTTATCAATAGGTCTGCATTTTATCAAGTATATGTATCGTAATTACCTTAAAACGCAGAGTTTTCAGAAAACATCATTTGAAGTAGAAATACTGTTTCTTCGAAAGTATTACAGTCACAAACAGTTTATTCAATTTTCTATAGTTGAAAGTAATAACACTTTCTGGTGACACTGAGTTTTAATTTCGTGAAAAGTCAGAGGGCATTATTTTCTCAATACTTTTTTTAAAAAAAGTTTTGTACAAGAGCTGCGTACTTTTGGCGATTATGTGACTGCTTTCTTTAAAGGGAGAGAACTAAAAAAACTTTGGTACCATGTATTACAGTGTACCGCAAGGAGTTATCTTGCTGAAAAGTACAATGTTTACTTAAGCAATAATTGGCCGGCGCGGGAATCGCGCCGATCTCTTAATATTGCTTTGGATTTTTACATATGGGTGCGTGTTCGATTAGCTCTAAAAGTATTTTTAAAACTGCATCGTAAATATTGATAAATACCTTAATTTTGCAACATAAAACTTTGGATTTAAGGCGTAATGGTTAGCATTTTCGGCTGTAACGCGGACGGGCGTGAGTTCGAATCACGCAGTGACCGATTTGTTTTTTTTTTTTTTGTTTTTTTTTTTTTTTTTTTTCCGAATTCAGTACGTCTCTTCATGGTGACATTTTTTAGGTAGGTCTACACCCAGTATTTTTCATTTTTTTTAGATGTGCATGATTATTACACATTTTACTTGTATTATGTGTAAAAATGGCATGCAAAGCTACAAATGGGATATATGGTGTGCAAAGTTACAAATGTGATAAAGATGTCTATATTACTCATATTATATTTAATTTTCTCAATACAGGCATAATAATCACCTTTCATCAGGTTAACAAGCCTATGCAATGAAGATTCCATCAAAACCCAATTTTATAAAGTACAACTGGTTTTATTAGTTGCATTTATCAATTTTGTTATTTCTGTTCTATAGCTCGTACGGTACGTGTACTTGCGCATCACACTGCGATAGAGGTTTTTTTTTTTAATTTCCATATCTCAACAGTCACGCAACAGAACATTCGTATTTGGAGCATGTGCACATAGGAGGGTCTTCTGCGATTCTATAAGAATGGACCCTGAGTTCAAGCCTCGGGATGGAGGCTAGGGGTCAAAATCTGGGACACTTCTGTAAAGTGCTCTTATGCTGCGGTTAAGTTTTTAAATGCTTATATCTCGATAGTCAGTCGTCAAAAAAGCACTCATATTTAGAACATGTATATGTACATGCCATCTTCATTCAGGTGCATGGTCACCTATGTTTTATAAATAATCTGAAAGGGTTCTTCAGGTGCAAAGTCAACCTTTGTTGTTGCCGTGATAATTTTACATATTGCTATGCCCGGTCGTGTTCACATTTGCATAGCTGTTTTCAATGACCGTTCGGGTTTTCTATCAGTTTGAGTTTGACACGTTGCAGGCATTAATTGCAAGAATCATACATTGAGCATACTATAATACATTTCAAACAACATGCATCATCTCCAGGTTATAACAAATACAGTACGGTCCCCGTGTGTTCTTTATTTTGCACGTTCATGTGGTTTGCACGCTCACGTGGTTTATTAGTTGGTTTTTTTTTTTGTTTTTTTTTTTTTTTTTTTTTTTTGGTTTTTGTTTTATTTTGTTTTTCACGAGAAATTTCTCGGCATTATACGAGCGTATACCTGATAAAAATACAGTACAGCCCACACAGGTCTTTTCTTTTGTACGCTCGCGTTTTTTAGTGTTTCCACGTGAAATGCTTTGGCTTTATATACTTGTCAGATTTATGTCTAATTTATTCTCATTTCATTCAAAACATTTAATAAACCTTCATAAAGCATACATTAAAGTTAAAGAATCACATTGTTGTTCTTTTTTTACCTGTTACATTGAAAATTTATTAAACTTTAGTATTGTCCATTATCTCTAAGTTAACATGAACAAAATTTGCGCCGGTACTTAGACGTTTACGTCTAAATATTTTGTCTTGTTTTCTTTTGTTCTCACTTTCACTAAATACTGGTTCGTACTAGAGGATATGGTCAATGTGTCACCTTTTTTTTTATCTCTGTTTTAATAAACTGTTTTCATGAGCATTTTCTTTTTAAGTTCCCCAGAATTAAGACAAGCTTTAAAGTAGAACTCGTGGGAAATATAAACTTGCTCCCGACCGTCCATCTTTATATTTTCAAGTAGGGTTTCCACATATTGTACCAGAACCCGTATATGGGCTAGGACGATGTAGTTTCCATAATGGCCCTTGGGCACAGACTTTGATGGAGTAAGCCACATGAATAGCGGCACTGACGGACAGAGAGCAAATAATGCGTTACGCGGGACCTGGCTCACTTTTGACAGAAAATTATACAGGCTTGTAAGCCAGAAGGAAACACCCTTAGAGCAAGGCTATCTGTGCCATAAAGGGCTTCAATATTTTGTCCCGTTACATAATTTGGGGCTCGCCCCGTTACACTGTATTAAGGTACTTTCTGCATAATGTTTTGCAAACCTTTCATTATAGTAACTCTTCTGTTTACATTTCTTTATGTTCCCACAAACATGTCTTTTGCTTCAATTAATTTTTGCATAACATTCCCAATTTCCACTAGTAACTCCCCAGATATGACATATTTTGCTATATCTTTTCTTTTTACTATTGGCCTATTGGTCGTTGACGTTATGTCACGTTACGTCGTCTACACGCGTCGCGCTGCGTGATAGCGGTCTAAGAGGAAATATTTCCTCCTAGGAATTATAAATTTTATTTCCCTTTGACATTAATAAAATTTGCATCAGATATGTAATATTTGAAAATATTACATTCCTGAGAGGGCGATAGTAAAAATGTCACCCTTCGGAATATGGTTATGGACCTCGACTTCGCCTGGGTCGATAATCATATTTTTCAGACTGACATTTTTACTATCGCACTCTCAGGAATGTAATATGTCTTAGTTATACCATGGTTTGTGCGCATGTACGATGCGATAATGCACGAGCGTCAGCGAGTGCACTATCGCACGTACATGCGCAGAACCATGGTATAACTGACTTATCACATTTGCATGCATGCAGATCATCTACATCGTGAGATATTTCATGCTTAATGTTGGGAATTTAGGCCACTATGTGATAATTATAAACTATACTTTATTTATTAACTATACTTCAAACAGCAATGAAATAACCCAATCCATCTAGTATAAAGCTTACTAGGCCATAGAACAGAATTTATGAGAAATTTTATATTAGGATAAATAACTATAATATTTAGGAGAAATAACATTATATCATTCTACAAAACTTTTACACATGGTTCCCCTTTTACATAAAGCAAAATTGTGAACTACTTAATTTATTAAATATTCAAAATTGATAAACAACATAATAAGACCAAACTGATAGTAAAAAGAAACACATGTTGTAAAATCACTTCAGACTCACTTGCCATTTATCACAGCCAATATGCCACACTGCAATGGTCCTAAGTATTGGGCCTACAGTGTAGACCCAGATCAGAAGCAGTCTGATCACGGTCTACATTGTTAGCCACCCAGCCCAGTTTTTAGGACTTTTGATGAAATTCCATATTTGTAGGAATTTAGAGTGCTTGTTTTGACACTGGTTCCTAATTTGTATCTAATAGATGCAAAGAACCTTAAATTGTCATTTAAGTTGGATTTGTGGTACTTTTCGAACCGAGGGCTCAGATACTCCCTGAAATGTCACCATTCGCTACGTGTTCACCAGTATTGGTCGGACACCTTAGCAAACTTGCTATTTGCCATTATTTTCCGTATTTTATTTTTTGTTTACATTATTTCGTTTTGACTGATTTCGTTACGTTATTCGAAATGCTTAGGCACTTTGCATGCAGTCAAATAATTAATAAGCGTCTATCTCACTGCAGTTTTTAGAATAGAATAGAAGCGAGTAATTCAAAACAAACAGTACGAGCATGTTGCGCACGTAATATTTTTTGGACTATCATCCGGGTATGTGATATTATTTGGACTATCGATGATAGCAGAAAATGTCGCCCTCAGACCTATGAAAGTTTTGTATGGGAAAGTCACGTGAGGTATGATAATCAAAATTATTTGGCCGAGGTGCTTGGGGGTTCGGCCTGGGGATATAGTGCATTACGTTCGGCCTCGGGAAATAGTGCATCGGGTTGTACAATGTACCTCGGGCCAGTAGTTTCAACTATACGCCATATATCCATGAAATAAATATAAAAATCTTTTTAAGCGAGCAGAAGATACTAATAAAATCGAAGTGGTGTAGACATACTATAATCTTAACGCTTAGACTCTGGGTAAAATACATATTGAAATACTATTCTTATTTTTCCAAGAAAACTGTTTTGGCATTAATGGAGACAATTTGTATGAAATGTCAAATCCTGATTTCTGGGAAAATAAGAAAACATCATCATTTTGTCTGCCGAATTAGCCAAGAGAGCAGTAAAGGTTAAATTCACATTGGGTAACATCGGATGAATGTAACAGAATTACATTTGGCCCAGCTACAATTCTGCTTGAATCCATGCTGAACCGTTATCGCCCAGAAAGGAATCCTGTTCTGATGTGGAGATAAGGGGCCTTTTAAAAAGGTTCAGGGGTTAGTTGGTTTCAAGGTGTTAACTGTTGCCCAAATGCTGATAAATATTTCCTTTCCTTTAGGTCACAAAGAGAAAATAAAATACAAAGCCAGAAATAAACAATATTAATTTTAGATGGATTACATATCCGTCACTCAGGACCCTTGTCCCTAATTTTTGAGTCACCAGAACATGTCTGTAGGGTAAAAACTGCCAAAATGCGAGTCAAGGAAAACCCTCTACCGGACTTAGACATCAGCGCCCAGTTGTTGAAAGCTAACGATGTCGTTAGTTAACGATTCGTTAAAATCTACATTCAGTGATATGCAAATATGCTGAAATTTTTTGCTGAAAAAATGTGAGTAGCCTTTGCAGTGCAAAAGCTACTCACATTTTTCAGCAAAAAATATCAGAATATTGTATATTGAATCCGCTAAAACAGTTAACGAAATGACCCTTAACGAGTTTGTTTAGGTAACGACGCTTTGAACAACTGGGCCCAGACTTCCAAATTTTCGACAATGATATAATGTAATAAGTGCGGTATTTCGCTGAAATAAAAACAAAACATATACAGTTGACTATCGCTATCTCGAACTCGCTTATCTCGAATAACCGATTATCTCGTAGTGAAAATCTGGTCCTTGTCTAAACATGGAAATCTAACAACATGCAGAAAAATATTGTTGAAAAGAGAAGAAATTGCTCCTCAGGAGCAATTTCTCTTTTCCACAATATTTTCAATATATCTCCATCTTCAAGAGTTCAATTTCACATATATTTGTTAAATGTGGTTAATCGAATTAGTTTTTTATTCTCAATTCTGCAAATCTGATATGTCGAAGTACGGATATACGGAGAGTTCCTTGGAATTCGAGATAACGAGAGTCGACTGTATATTCAGAAATGGGGATTTCATGGAAATCAGAAGAAAACAAATTTAGAAAATAACTGACTCAGTTTGCGCAGACTCGGTTTTAGATCTATAACGCGGAAGAGTTGAAGCGGGGACACATCAGCTCTTAACCTAATAAAAAAAACAAAGACATTAATACACTTGTTATGTTTTTACATGCTTTTCTGTCACCAAAACGTCAAAATCTGACCACCATTGCATCGGGAGAAAAAAGATTTTTGTTCCGTATTCACTCAAAGGACTACTATTCCGGTCTGATTACATGGTAGACTAAATAAGAGTTGAATTCCAGCGCCCGATTTTGGATATTGACGATCGTGCCAAAATGTCAGCCATATTTTAACTGACATTCCATCACGAAAACACGCCTATTCAAATATCTAGAAAATTTCACCTCCAAAAAACTGAAAATTTAAACATAGATTGTGGGTACTCGTTAGAACCGCCTCGATGAGAACATAGATTGTGGGTACCCGTTAGAACCGCCTCGGCGAGGCGGTTCTAACGAGTACCCACAATCTATGTTTTTGAGCAGAAATAAGAAAAAATAATGTTTACCCCTGAAAACCCCAGTTTTACTATATAAAAGTGGGGTTTAAGGGGGGTCAAAATTATATAGGCATGTTTTCGTGATGAACCTTCAACGCTATGTACATGTAACTATCTAAACTGACTCTCCGCAAGCACCTCCGGAAGACCGCCTTATTTTTCTTTTCACAAGACGATGTTGCGCGTGTGGAGATGAGCAGCCGTGTAAGTTTGTATAACTACGTAACCTTCCGCTTTTCGAGAACGGAAATTGGCGAATGAGTGAGATATTGCGTTGCCAAAATGGCTAATCAAACGACTGACAGTAAAGACTGCGATGTTGTGAAGATCTCCGAGGATCATCTGGGTTATTTGAAGTCGAAACTTGTACATTATCTATCTTCTGCCAATGATTTTTCTGCAGAGATTCATCACATTCGAGGACAATCAGCTAAACTGGTATTTTTTCTTGGAACGAAACCAGGTAGGCCTATTGCATAATTATTTTAATAGCAAAACCATTTATTAATTATTTTATTACGTAATTCATATCATATAAAATGCACCTTTAGTTTTATGATATGCTGAAGCATTTAAAAAGAAACGTTGTCGTTTACTTACTAAATAAATTGAGATATCGGTTACAACTTATTTTTCTACTTTCACTTTCATTCTTAATTACCCGAAGCATTCGGACACCTTACTCGAACAACGTCATTTTACTACCTGTTTATGTGTCTTAAAACTGCTGAATGAGTGGCAAGCAGTGTAGACCCAGATCAGACGCCGCGTTTTGCGGCGTCTGATCTGGGTCTACACTGTTTGCTCAGGCCTGTATGTCTCAATACTTCGGGTAAATACGATACATGAGTCCTTGTTTCTTGTCGTAAAATATGTCCCCTTTATCTATTAGACAATGCAATCATTAGGCTGCGTTGAGGATCAAGTGAATGAATCAGGAATTCTCAATTCTTTATATATAAAGATAACAGGTGAGCCACCAAGGAAGACAATTTAACCCTAGCGCTCTGCAGCCTGGGAACAAATTTCAGCAGACGACATTTTGAAATATATTTTTATTTATTTATTTTTTTTTTTTTTTTTTTTTTTTTCTGATTTGCCCCCAAAATAGGCTTTGACATTTTATGCAAACTTCTTCTGAGGAGACAATTTGCATGAAATGTCAAAGCATATTTTCTGGGGGAAATAAGAAACCTATCATCAATTTTTCGTCTGCTACATTAGGTCAGAGAGTGGCAAGGTTAACACGCTAAGTAAATTCGTAGCAGACGATATTCTATGATTGATTTTGATATATTTCAGAGCAAATAACACTTGTCATTCCATGTGAATCGTCTGCCAGGCAGACGATTCCATGAAATGTCAAGTCTTATTTTTCTGAAAAATAAAACAAAACAATATTGTTTGTAAAGTTTCGTCTGCTGCAGTTAAGATTAGAGCTTTAAGGGTTAATACTCGCATACGACTACATGCTGGCATGTGTGCCCAGCGATTCTCGGCCATTGACCCAAAGCCGCATCCGCACAGGCTGATCAGAGTTTACGCCAGACACCCTGTGGATAAGTCAGGATCCAAGGTTTCGAAACCGGACAGTGAGGACTGACCAGACTACGCGGATGCGCTGGTGGGTCTGAGTCTTCATGCCCGACGGTATATTTTCTCAAACTGCGGAGCACGTGGATGTACGGGTGCCAAGAATGATGAAATGCAATAATCTCATCTCGAAAACATGCCTATATAATTTTGACCCCCTTAAACCCCACTTTTATATAGTAAAACTGGGGTTTATAGGGGTATACATTATTTATCTTATTTCTGCTCAAAAACATAGATTGTGGGTACTCGTTAGAACCGCCTCGCCGAGGCGGTTCTAACGAGTACCCACAATCTATGTTTTGAGCAGAAATATGAAAATTGTCAGAATTTTTATCTGAAACTTCTCATTTTTTTTGTGGTAATATATTCAATATATTTGAATAGGCGTGTTTTCGTAATCTGATCTTATATTACCATCAAGGGAAATATATCCTGCATTAAAATGTAGATTAAACCTTCACAGTTAGATGACTGTCACGTTTGCAAAACATAAATGAAAATCTTTATTATGATGATGAGTTCAGGTTTGATCTTTTTCATTGATTTTAAAGGAAGTACTTCCTCCGATACACAATAAAACTGGCGTCCGCCATCCTAAACGTTATCGTAATTTGTTAAGCCGCGTTGACGTCAACTTAGTAACAGAGTTATGTGACGTCCTATACAACAAACACGTAGATAGACCATTCGCGAAGTTTTTTTCTCCTTTTTATCTTACCCCTGGGTAGGATAGGAATTTCTGTTTCCAGTGGAAACATAGGATTTCTTTATCTAATATGCAAGAGAAAAAGATGCTTGTTTTGATTATGGATGCAAGATAACGAAAGCTGAGAGTTTGGGAAATAATAAAGCACACCAATTTTACTCTCGACATTCTTTTGAAACACCTTTTGGGCTTATTTTATCATTCCGTTTATGATTTACAATATCTTATCAGGAACCGCTTGTCTTTTCTGTTGTTTGTTTGTTGTTCTTTTTTTTGTATGTGTTTTCTTTGTTGTTTTTGTTTTTGTGGTATGTTTTTTTGTTTGTTTGTTTGTTTTTCGTTTGCTTTTTTGGGTTTCTTTATTGTTTTTTTTTTGTTTGTTTGTTTGTTTGTTTGTTTGTTTGTTTTTCGTTGTTTTTTTTTGTTTTTTGTTTTTTGTTTGTTTTTTTTTTGTTGGTGTTGTTTTTTTTTTTTTTTTTTTTTTTTTTTTTTTTTTTTTTTTTTTTGCTCAATATTTACCATGAACCTGGCCTATGCAGTTTCTTTAGTAAACAGACATTTTGAAAAAAAGTATAAGAAAATGAAAGAGTTCATTGAGTTTTAAACCAATGAATCGAATAAAGTGCTTTGTGCATAGTTAGTTACAACAAAAGATTTTGCATTAAATCATGATAATACGTCTTCTGTGGAAAGCGCCAAACAAAAACTTTCGTAAAGAGGTCGAAAGAAGAGTAAATTAATTTTCGGCATACAGTTTTTTTGTTGTTGTTGTTTTGTTTTTTTCGTGGCAAAAGAAAATAAATCCGGGGACAAATTTCGTCAATAATAAGTAATAAGAAAAGCTGAAAATAATTGGATATCGATAAAACCGAAGTCCTTTGTGGCAGGTTCCATATTGTCAGAATTATTACCCAATCTACTATATACAGAATTATAGAGTATTATTTGCTCTTGTTAGGCTCTGTTGACAAATGGCCAAAGTGTGAATATAATATACCGGTTAATATTTTTTTTGGGGAGTTACAATTCAGAAAAAAAATGATAACACTAACTAGAGTCTCGTATATTAACATTAGAGTCCCGTATTGTATTGATGAAAAATTGCGAGACAAGAAATAGTTCTTGAAAGAAGTGTCGATACTAGTTGTTATTTGGAAAAGAAAGTAGACATTTTTTACTTGGGAGTACCCATCTACTAGCGTAGATTTATATCATAGCATTTGCATAAGAATGTTGTAGGCGATCTGTGAAATTAGAAGCCGCATAACGCATTTTTTCTCTGGTTATAGCTGGTAGTTTTGAACTATTTTATTCAAGGCGAATAACTCTGTTTTTTTGTTGTTGTTTTTTTGTTTGTTGTTGTTGTTTTTTTTTGTTTTTTTTTTTGTTGTTGTTGTTGTTGTTGTTTTTTGTTGTTGTTTTTTTTTTGTTGTTGTTGTTTTTTTTTTTTTTGTTTGTTTTCTTTTGAAATAGTAAGTATTCGTATGTGAAAAAAGAAAACAGTTTTAGAAGAAATCTGTGGCTAGTCTAGAAAGCGTATGAATATAGCGTAGAAGCAGAACAGACCTGCGTAATTCATGACGTCATTAATGTTTTCCAATACTGGCTGTTAAACTAAACAGAGAACTTACGGAAAACAAGAAATGACTTTAGAAGTTGGCTTCTTTAAAAAGAATCCAAATGAAAGGTCTGCTGCTTTCTGTTGAACAGAGCAAACTGAGAAAGTGAACTGCTCTTTTTAGTATGTAATTACTGCAATACAATATGAATCAATATAAAATGGTATTATTTAAGCACTACTTGCGCAAATACAGCAGGCGACAAAATAATGATATTTTTTCTTATTTTTTTCAGAAAATAGGATATGTTTATTTGCATGAAATGCTAGACACTATTTTCGGGGTAAAATAAGAAAATATTACAAAATGGTGTGTGCTGAAATGTCTACCCAGCAAACTAAACGTTAATACACAAACACACTGGAACGCTTTGATAATAGGGTTCGTCACAGCAGGGTTGTGGATATAAGACACAAAGGGATCCAGAATGTTGTATGCAAATAAAAATGTGTAGATCATATAGAAAATGACCATAAAAGGTCAGTTTCTATATAATCTATACATTTTTGCTTTGGATACAACACGGTTATTTTACCCAAAGTGTTTTCATTTTACACAAACGGGCAGAAACGAAACAAGTTTATAGAAAATGAACACTAGCATTTAAGGATGTAAACATTAGGAGTTCATTAGAATGACAACATTGTGTCTCCTGTTGTTGCCATTGAAACTACTGAGCTGTTCAAAAGCTTTAAGGAGGTTTTGCGAATTGCGAGTTCGCCATCTGTGCAGTTTCTCATCCCAAACACTTTCGCGGAAAGAGGTTTCGTTACAAATACAACGTTCGTTTTCGCTACTTGCAAGTTAGCTACCTATATGTTTTCACCACCAAATATCATTACGAAAACACGCCTATTCAAATATACTGAAAATTTTACCACCAAAAAATGAAAACTTTCAGATAAAAAAAATTCTGATATTTTTCATATTTTGCTCAAAACATAGATTGTGGGTACTCGTTAGAACCGCCTCGGCGAGGCGGTTCTAACGAACACCCGAGGCGGTTCTAACGAATACCCACAATCTATGTTTTTGAGCAGAAATAAGAAAAATAATGTATACCCCTGTAAACCCCAGTTTTACAATATAAAAGTGGGGTTTAAGGGGGTCAAATTTATATGGGCGTGTTTTCGTGATGGATAAAAGTAGTTTTAAAATATACTTGGATGAGTAGATTTAAATGTTAATATAAACTATATATATACTTGTATTAGAAAAGCATCTAATAAGATATGTAAAAAGAACATTAAAGAATTACAGACGAAACGGCCCTAGACTAAAATTGTCCTAACTAAAACTGCCCCAGGCAAAATAGGCCCCAGGTACTGTTACCCAAACGGCCACTTAAGTATGAAAAGTTTATGGTAAAAATCAAACTTAACTGAATTGCATTATTTTTTCAATATGATTGTGTATTATGCATATTGGCATGCTTAATTACTTTTAAAGACATGTTCATTCATAAACTTTATTTTAGCACATGAAGAAATGTTACATTGGAATTTAATATCAATAGTTTGCATACCACCTGTTACAGCACTTAATTATGCGCGACAACCTGTATGGAAAGTTAAATTGGTCTTAATTATCTCACTTCTGCTTACACCGAAAAGACTGAAAATCCCAGTTAAAATAGAAATATGTAGAACTAAAAGATGTATGACAGTTTGAGCATGGTATTTGGAGAAATTTTACATGGTGTGAATTGTAGATGATCAAGACGTGTTTTATTTTAATTTAGGGTAATTACAGTAGGCTATGTGAATAGCTATTGTTAAAAGCATGTGGTTTGATGGAACAGCAACAGTTCAGACGTTGATCAGAATGCGTCTTAAGTGATCGGGGTCTACATTGTTGGGCACTGCATAAAAAGAAACAAAAGCAGTCTGATCTTATATGGGTCTAAAGTGTTTGCTAAGGCCTGTTTTCTCCGTGGAGTATATACGGTAATACCTGCCGTATTCTTGATCTGATCTAGATCTATACTCTTGTAAATAGCATAAAAACAGTCTGATTTGGCCTAAGTCTTTACATAGGTTTAAGTTTTCACCTGAATAGTTTTCAAAAACATTTACAGTAGAACTTCAATGGCTCGAACCCCGATGGCTCGTTTACCATGGATGAGTCGATCACGTTCATGAGTACGCAGGGATTTCCTCCAAATACGATAAACGTATAACTTAGGGAGATTTTCTTCTATCTTGTAAATGTATGCTGTGTGTACTCATTAGAATCGCCTCATGAGGCGATTCTAATGAGTACACACAACATACATTTAAAATATAGAACACCGAAAAGATATCCCACAGTTATCTCCATTGTGCCTCCTGGTGTGGCACTAACAGTAACCTTCCGAGGCTTGAACTACCGCTGTCTCGAAAAATTTTCATGGTCCCAAAGGGGTTCGAGCCATCGAAGTTCGCCTGTATAATGATTTATGTAAACACTGCTCCTGATCTGACCTGGATTGACAATATTATACAGAGTGTTCGAAGAAAACGATATGGTCTGATCCGGGTACATAATGTTTACCATTACGAAAACACGCCTATTCAAATCTACTGAAAATTTTACCACCAAAAAATGAAAATTTTCAGATAAAAAATTCGGATATTATTCATATTTCTGCGCAAAACATAGATTGTGCGTACTCGTTAGAACCGCCTCGGCGAGGCGGTTCTAACGAGTACCCACAATCTATGTTTTTGTGCAGAAATAAGAAAAATAATGTATACCCCTGTAAACCCCAGTTTTACTATATAAAAGTGAGGTTGAAGGGGGTCCTAATTCGTATATAGGCATGATTTCGTGATGTCAGGCCTGCTTCTAGGCTTACGGTAATTAGTGCTTTTAATCTGATCTGGGACGGCAGTGTTATCACAGTTTAAGAAGAAAACATTCTGCTCTGATTTGTATCAACACTGTTTGTCCAGACCTGTTCATCCGATCATTAACGGTAATTACCGAACATATGACATTATTATATATATATATAATATTATTATATGACAGTTGACATTATAGAGGCTTTTAATTCAATTTTAAGATACCTTGATAATTTATTAAATATTGACAATATTTACTTTGACCTAATGGTGGACCGCATATACCCTACTGAACTCCAATTAAATAGAGCAAATTTTTCCGATACCGAGGCACCTTTTTTGGATTTGAATCTATGTATATCTAATGGTACAGTTTCCACCAAAATTGATGATAAACGGGACGATTTTGATTTTGATATAGTTAATTCCTATTTCTTGATGGAGATGTCCCCCGGCGTACCTCATATGGGGTATACATATCTCAACCTATTAGATTCGCCAGAGCTTCGTCAAATCTTAGTGACTTTAACTGCCGTAATAAAGCCCTTACTGCCAAACTTCTTAGGCAGGGCTATTGTTATTTTAAACTTCGTAAGGCGTTTTCGAAATTTTATCGCAGACACAGTGCCTTGGTAGAAAAATATAGCGTCAGTCTGAAAACACTTCTGCAACAAGGTATATCGGAACCAGAATTTTACGATGACTTCGTGTACAGATTTAGAAAAATAATTGTATGAAAATCTAACTTTTCGGTGCAATTCAGGAAACGTATTAACCGTTATAAAACAATTGGCTATAGCCTGGATATTATACGGCAAACTGCATGCCTAGCTGGATATTATACGACAAACTGCATGCCTAGTTGTCAACGTGATTAATTTGATTTTATGTTTTCGCTTTGATGCATTGACTGAGTTGGGAGCCTGTATGCGAACTGAATTTTTATGTACTTCTGTATAAAGAGTTGCATCGGGACCCAGGGTGAAGTTGGCTATCTGTAAAAGTGCTTTAACCCCCCCCCCCCCGCCCCCCCCCCCCCCCCCCCCCCACACACACACACCCCAGTGTTTTACTCTATTGACTGTTCTGAGGCGATGGTCCCGGTGTTAGTCTTACTTTTTGTTGCTTTGTGGTTTATTCTACGAGGCGATTTATTTTATGTCTTACCTTGTGTTATTTTGTTAGTGTGTTTTTAGCATTGCGATTACCTCGCCCGGGGAAAAGAGAGCTAATCTTAGTGCTTTTCGCACGTTTTTTTCGATTTGTGCTTGTTTGGTTATGTCGGTTTCTTCTTCCTCTTCGGGTGTCTGGGAAGGGCTGCGGTTTGTGATTGTGGCATTCCCTGAACTTTTCTCTTACCCTTTTTTTATACTTACACGACACCGTTTCGCTTGGCACGCTTTATTTTTATAAACAAAGCTGAAAAATGCCCATTGAGCCGAAAAGGAGCAAATCCTTCCGGGTGGCGTAATTTCCAGCACGAAACAGATGCAAGAACTACCGAGTACTGAAACAGCTTCCGAAAGATGCGAAACCTGTAAGGTAGCAAGACCTCTGACAACCGTTCAAATCCTTCGTTTAACTTCCCCTCTCAGAGGTGTGCATTTGTAGCACATCTATAATTGCTGATTTGAATGGCAAACGCGTGCTTAATATAACCCAAGCTATTTTTGAAAGCTAATACTTATTGGATACTAACGCGTTTGGGTTCATTTCAGCGAAGTTCGGCTAACTTATACACACTGCGAGACAGTCAGAGAATAATGAAGTATCCCTGTCAATTTTGGACTGATTCACGTTATTTTCTCATGCCAAGAATGAACTGTAATAGTAAATATATACAAGACAAAATATTTAGACGTAAACATCTAAGTACCGGCGTAATTGCCGGCCTCGGTGGCCCATTTGGATGCGCCGTCCGACTGGAGACCAGGAGGTCGCGGGTTCAACCCCCGCCGAGGTCGGCAACATTCTTTCGTGGAGATTGATCATGAAATATTTTCTACGGTCATTCTCTCCCTTCCGCTGATTCAAGAAGGGCAGTTGTCAGTTTTCTGGCGAAAGAATGTGCACAGTACTGGTTAACCGCTTAGAGGACTAGGCCTGTCCAGTAATCGTGTGGTTAGGTAAACTGACCGCGCTAGACATGACCCCATTCGGTTGACTGGGCCGTAAAACCTCAACACAAACAAAAACCGGCGCATTTTTTTTCATGTTTACATAGAGATATGGGACAAGGGTTTACTAAAGTTTAATAAATTTTCAATGTAACAGGTAAAAAAAAACAACAATGTAATTCTTTAATGTTTGCTTTTATTAAGCTTTATGAAATTTCTTGATTGAAATGAAAATAAAACAGACATTAATCTGTTTATAACACAGTTTCTTATAAGATTTTTTTTATTTGCCGGGATCGTCACAGACCGACGATCCCGGCAAATATAAAAAAAGTCCTTAATGAGGTAATAGAATAGTCTACCATATATAAAAATCCAAAGCTATATTAAGAGACGCGCGCCGGTCAATGAAGTGGTCTGTACTGGAGCGAAAATGCTCTATTTCAAAGTATAAAACTATGTAAAGGGTCCTGAGGGACATTTCCAATAAATGTATTTGTTAATGCGCTTACAAATAACTGTTTACCTGAATTGACATAAAAATCATGCTCGGCATGGCAAATTATCACTGATCAACATTTGAAATACTTACGAAGCAACACATTGATATTTTCAATTTGCCACAATATTACAGTATTAATATTGCAGGTGTAAAAGTTCTACAAGCAAGATTGGTTGTTATCAATAGGTCTGCATTTTATCAAGTATATGTATCGTAATTACCTTAAAACGCAGAGTTTTCAGAAAACATCATTTGAAGTAGAAATACTGTTTCTTCGAAACAATTACAGTCACAAACAGTTTATTCAATTTTCTATAGTTGAAAGTAATAACACTTTCTGGTGACACTGAGTTTTAATTTCGTGAAAAGTCAGAGGGCATTATTTTCTCAATACTTTTTTTAAAATTAGTTTTGTACAAGAGCTGCGTACTTTTGGCGATTATGTGACTGCTTTCTTTAAAGGGAGAGAACTAAAAAAAACTTTGGTACCATGTATTACAGTGTACCGCAAGGAGTTATCTTGCTGAAAAGTACAATGTTTACTTAAGCAATAATTGGCCGGCGCGGGAATCGCGCCGATCTCTTAATATTGCTTTGGATTTTTACATATGGGTGCGTGTTCGATTAGCTCTAAAAGTATTTTTAAAACTGCATCGTAAATATTGATAAATACCTTAATTTTGCAACATAAAACTTTGGATTTAAGGCGTAATGGTTAGCATTTTCGGCTGTAACGCGGACGGGCGTGAGTTCGAATCACGCAGTGACCGATTTGTTTTTTTTTTTGTTTTTTTTTTTTGTTGTTGTTGTTGTTTTTTTTTTGTTTTTTTTTTGTTTTTTTTTTTTTTTGTTTTTTTTTTCCGAATTCAGTATGTCTCTTCATGGTGACATTTTTTAGGTAGGTCTACACCCAGTATTTTTCATTTTTTTTAGATGTGCATGATTATTGCACATTTTACTTGTATTATGTGTAAAAATGGCATGCAAAGCTACAAATGGGATATATGGTGTGCAAAGTTACAAATGTGATAAAGATGTCTATCTTACTCATATTATATTTAATTTTCTCAACACAGGCATAATAATCACCTTTCATCAGGTTAACAAGCCTATGCAATGAAGATTCCATCAAAAACCAATTTTATAAAGTACAACTGGTTTTATTAGTTGCATTTATCAATTTTGTTATTTCTGTTCTATAGCTCGTACGGTACGTGTACTTGCGCATCACACTGCGATAGAGGTTTTTTTTTAAGTTTCCATATCTCAACAGTCACGCAACAGAACATTCGTATTTGGAGCATGTGCACATAGGAGGGTCTTCTGCGATTCTATAAGAATGGACCCTGAGTTCAAGCCTCGGGATGGAGGCTAGGGGTCAAAATCTGGGACACTTCTGTAAAGTGCTCTTATGCTGCGGTTAAGTTTTTAAATGCTTATATCTCGATAGTCAGTCGTCAAAAAAGCACTCATATTTAGAACATGTATATGTACATGCCATCTTCATTCAGGTGCATGGTCACCTATGTTTTATAAATAATCTGAAAGGGTTCTTCAGGTGCAAAGTCAACCTTTGTTGTTGCCGTGATAATTTTACATATTGCTATGCCCGGTCGTGTTCACATTTGCATAGCTGTTTTCAATGACCGTTCGGGTTTTCTATCAGTTTGAGTTTGACACGTTGCAGGCATTAATTGCAAGAATCATACATTGAGCATACTATAATACATTTCAAACAACATGCATCATCTCCAGGTTATAACAAATACAGTACGGTCCCCGTGTGTTCTTTATTTTGCACGTTCATGTGGTTTGCACGCTCACGTGGTTTATTAGTTGGGTTTTTTTTGGTTTTTTTTTTTTTGGTTTTTTTTTTTCTTGCTTTTTGTTTTATTTTGTTTTTCACGAGAAATTTCTCGGCATTATACGAGCGTATACCTGATAAAAATACAGTACAGCCCACACAGGTCTTTTCTTATGTACGCTCGCGTTTTTTAGTGTTTCCACGTGAAATGCTTTGGCTTTATATACTTGTCAGATTTATGTCTAATTTATTCTCATTTCATTCAAAACATTTAATAAACCTTCATAAAGCATACATTAAAGTTAAAGAATCACATTGTTGTTCTTTTTTTACCTGTTACATTGAAAATTTATTAAACTTTAGTATTGTCCATTATCTCTAAGTTAACATGAACAAAATTTGCGCCGGTACTTAGACGTTTACGTCTAAATATTTTGTCTTGTTTTCTTTTGTTCTCACTTTCACTAAATACTGGTTTGTACTAGAGGATATGGTCAATGTGTCACCTTTTTTTATCTCTGTTTTAATAAACTGTTTTCATGAGCATTTTCTTTTAAGTTCCCCAGAATTAAGACAAGCTTTAAAGTAGAACTCGTGGGAAATATAAACTTGCTCCCGACCGTCCATCTTTATATTTTCAAGTAGGGTTTCCACATATTGTACCAGAACCCGTATATGGGCTAGGACGATGTAGTTTCCATAATGGCCCTTGGGCACAGACTTGGATGGAGTAAGCCACATGAATAGCGGCACTGACGGACAGAGAGCAAATAATGCGTTACGCGGGACCTGGCTCACTTTTGACAGAAAATTATACAGGCTTGTAAGCCAGAAGGAAACACCCTTAGAGCAAGGCTATCTGTGCCATAAAGGGCTTCAATATTTTGTCCCGTTACATAATTTGGGGCTCGCCCCGTTACACTGTATTAAGGTACTTTCTGCATAATGTTTTGCAAACCTTTCATTATAGTAACTCTTCTGTTTACATTTCTTTATGTTCCCACAAACATGTCTTTTGCTTCAATTAATTTTTGCATAACATTCCCAATTTCCACTAGTAACTCCCCAGATATGACATATTTTGCTATATCTTTTCTTTTTACTATTGGCCTATTGGTCGTTGACGTTATGTCACGTTACGTCGTCTACACGCGTCGCGCTGCGTGATAGCGGTCTAAGAGGAAATATTTCCTCCTAGGAATTATAAATTTTATTTCCCTTTGACATTAATAAAATTTGCATCAGATATGTAATATTTGAAAATATTACATTCCTGAGAGGGCGATAGTAAAAATGTCACCCTTCGGAATATGGTTATGGACCTCGACTTCGCCTGGGTCGATAATCATATTTTTCAGACTGACATTTTTACTATCGCACTCTCAGGAATGTAATATGTCTTAGTTATACCATGGTTTGTGCGCATGTACGATGCGATAATGCACGAGCGTCAGCGAGTGCACTATCGCACGTACATGCGCAGAACCATGGTATAACTGACTTATCACATTTGCATGCATGTAGATCATCTACATCGTGAGATATTTCATGCTTAATGATGGGAATTTAGGCCACTATGTGATAATTATAAACTATACTTTATTTATTAACTATACTTCAAACAGCAATGAAATAACCCAATCCATCTAGTATAAAGCTTACTAGGCCATAGAACAGAATTTATGAGAAATTTTATATTAGGAGAAATAACTATAATATTTAGGAGAAATAACAGTATATTATTCTACAAAACTTTTACACATGGTTCCCCTTTTACATAAAGCAAAATTGTGAACTACTTAATTTATTAAATATTCAAAATTGATAAACAACATAATAAGACCAAACTGATAGTAAAAAGAAACACATGTTGTAAAATCACTTCAGACTCACTTGCCATTTATCACAGCCAATATGCCACACTGCAATGGTCCTAAGTATTGGGCCTACAGTGTAGACCCAGATCAGAAGCAGTCTGATCACGGTCTACATTGTTAGCCATCCAGCCCAGTTTTTAGGACTTTTAATGAAATTCCGTATTTGTAGGAATTTAGAGTGCTTGTTTTGACACTGGTTCCTAATTTGCATCTAATTTAAGTTGGATTTGTGGTACTTTTCGAACCGAGGGCTCAGATACTCCCTGAAATGTCACCATTCGCTACGTGTTCACCAGTATTGGTCGGACACCTTAGCAAACTTGCTATTTGCCATTATTTTCCGTATTTTATTTTTTGTTTACATTATTTCGTTTTGACTGATTTCGTTACGTTATTCGAAATGCTTAGGCACTTTGCATGCAGTCAAATAATTAATAAGCGTCTATCTCACTGCAGTTTTTAGAATAGAATAGAAGCGAGTAATTCAAAACAAACAGTACTAGCATGTTGCGCACGTAATATTTTTTGGACTATCATCCGGGTATGTGATATTATTTGGACTATCGATGATAGCAGAAAATGTCGCCCTCAGACCTATGAAAGTTTTGTATGGGAAAGTCACGTGAGGTATGATAATCAAAATTATTTGGCCGAGGTGCTTGGGGGTTCGGCCTGGGGATATAGTGCATTACGTTCGGCCTCGGGAAATAGTGCATCGGGTTGTACAATGTACCTCGGGCCAGTAGTTTCAACTATACGCCATATATCCATGAAATAAATATAAAAATCTTTTTAAGCGAGCAGAAGATACAAATAAAATCGAAGTGGTGTAGACATACTATAATCTTAACGCTTAGACTCTGGGTAAAATACATATTGAAATACTATTCTTATTTTTCCAAGAAAACTGTTTTGGCATTAATGGAGACAATTTGTATGAAATGTCAAATCCTGATTTCTGGGAAAATAAGAAAACATCATCATTTTGTCTGCCGAATTAGCCAAGAGAGTGGTAAAGGTTAAATTCACATTGGGTAACATCGGATGAATGTAACAGAATTACATTTGGCCCAGCTACAATTCTGCTTGAATCCATGCTGAACCGTTATCGCCCCGACAGGAATCCTGTTCTGATGTGGAGATAAGGGGCCTTTTAAAAAGGTTCAGGGGTTAGTTGGTTTCAAGGTGTTAACTGTTGCCCAAATGCTGATAGATATTTCCTTTCCTTTAGGTCACAAAGAGAAAATAAAATACAAAGCCAGAAATAAACAATATTAATTTTAGATGGATTACATATCCGTCACTCAGGACCCTTGTCCCTAATTTTTGAGTCACCAGAACATGTCTGTAGGGTAAAAACTGCCAAAATGCGAGTCAAGGAAAACCCTCTACCGGACTTAGACATCAGCGCCCAGTTGTTGAAAGCTAACGATGTCGTTAGTTAACGATTCGTTAAAATCTACATTCAGTGATATGCAAATATGCTGAAATTTTTTGCTGAAAAAATGTGAGTAGCCTTTGCAGTGCAAAAGCTACTCACATTTTTTTTGCAAAAAATATCAGAATATTGTATATTGAATCCGCTAAAACAGTTAACGAAATGATCCTTAACGAGTTTGTTTAGGTAACGACGCTTTGAACAACTGGGCCCAGACTTCCAAATTTTCGACAATGATATAATGTAATAAGTGCGGTATTTCGCTGAAATAAAAACAAAACATATACAGTTGACTATCGCTATCTCGAACTCGCTTATCTCGAATAACCGCTTATCTCGTAGTGAAAATCTGGTCCTTGTCTAAACATGGAAATCTAACATCATGCAGAAAAATATTGTTGAAAAGAGAAGAAATTGCTCCTCAGGAGCAATTTCTCTTTTCCACAATATTTTCAATATATCTCCATCTTCAAGAGTTCAATTTCACATATATTTGTTAAATGTGGTTAATCGAATTAGTTTTTTATTCTCAATTCTGCAAATCTGATATGTCGAAGTACGGATATACGGAGAGTCCCTTGGAATTCGAGATAACGAGAGTCGACTGTATATTCAGAAATGGGGATTTCATGGAAATCAGAAGAAAACAAATTTAGAAAATAACTGACTCAGTTTGCGCAGACTCGGTTTTAGATCTATAACGCGGAAGAGTTGAAGCGGGGACACATCAGCTCTTAACCTAATAAAAAAAACAAAGACATTAATACACTTGTTATGTTTTTACATGCTTTTCTGTCACCAAAACGTCAAAATCTGACCACCATTGCATCGGGAGAAAAAAGATTTTTGTTCCGTATTCACTCAAAGGACTACTATTCCAGTCTGATTACATGGTAGACTAAATAAGAGTTGAATTCCAGCGCCCGATTTTGGATATTGACGATCGTGCCAAAATGTCAGCCATATTTTAACTGACATTCCATCACGAAAACACGCCTATTCAAATATCTAGAAAATTTCACCTCCAAAAAACTGAAAATTTTCAGATAAAAAAAACTGATATTTTTATAGTTCTGCTCAAAACATAGATTGTGGGTACTCGTTAGAACCGCCTCGATTAGAACATAGATTGTGGGTACCCGTTAGAACCGCCTCGGCGAGGCGGTTCTAACGAGTACCCACAATCTATGTTTTTGAGCAGAAATAAGAAAAAACAATGTTTACCCCTGAAAACCCCAGTTTTACTATATAAAAGTGGGGTTTAAGGGGGTCAAAATTATATAGGCATGTTTTCGTGATGAACCTTCAACGCTATGTACATGTATCTATCTAAACTGACTCTCCGCAACCACCTCCGGAAGACCGCCTTATTTTTCTTCTCACAAGACGATGTTGCGCGTGTGGAGATGAGCAGCCGTGTAAGTTTGTATAACTACGTAACCTTCCGCTTTTCGAGAACGGAAATTGGCGAATGAGTGAGATATTGCGTTGCCAAAATGGCTAATCAAACGACTGACAGTAAAAACTGCGATGTTGTGAAGATCTCCGAGGATCATCTGGGTTATTTGAAGTCGAAACTTGTACATTATCTATCTGCTGCCAATGATTTTTCTGCAGAGATTCATCACATTCGAGAACAATCAGCTAAACTGGTATTTTTTCTTGGAACGAAACCAGGTAGGCCTATTGCATAATTATTTTAATAGCAAAACCATTTATTAATTATTTTATTACGTAATTCATATCATATAAAGTGCACCTTAAGTTTTATGATATGCTGAAGCATTTAAAAAGAAACGTTGTCGTTTACTTACTAAATAAATTGAGATATCGGTTACAACTTATTTTTCTACTTTCACTTTCATTTTCAACTTCCTTTATCATCATGCCTACCAAACGATCAAATGCGTAACCGTCGGTTAAGCAAAAGAATTAGCTGGTCATCCGGTTTGGAATTCGATGACGCAAAAAGAACAAACTTTGCACAATCTGTAGCGATAAAATTTGTCGAGGACAGAATTCAAAACTCGGGGAATGCTATTCCGGAGCTCATGCCCAGCAGACACACAACGTTGAAACAACTTCAATCCAACGTGCTCATGCCCAGTAGACACACAACGTTGAAACAACTTCAATCCAACGTGCTCATGCCCAGCAGACACACAACGTTGAAACAACTTCAATCCAACGTGCTCATGCCCAGCAGACACACAACGTTGAAACAACTTCAATCCAACGTGCTCATGCCCAGCAGACACACAACGTTGAAACAACTTCAATCCAAAGTTGATTCAAAACGTCTTGCTAATAACAGTTGGTTAAATGCCCTTAAATTTACTAAGAAAAACATAAAATAGTTTGTCGTCTGCTGAGTCTGGCCATAGAATGGTAAAGGTTAAGATGGTGCTCTGAAGTAAATAACGTCTGTTAAACCATGAAAGACTGGAGACCCCTAAACGTGTAACTGACAAACAGTGCAGACCCGGATCAGACGCCGCGTTCTGTGGCGTCTGATCAGGATCTCCACTGTTTGCAAATAGTTCAAACATTTTTACTTTAGGAATATCTACTTCATATAACCTGACATACCTAAAATCGAAAATAGACTCTTCCGATATATAGTGAGGAGAGTTTATTCAGTCTTTAATGGGTTAAAATGTATGCTTTGTTTTGATGTGGATATTTTAATCTACTTTCGCTTTCATTTTATAAAAAAAAGTTCTGCTTTCAGTACGGCAGTGTAATAAGAACCTTTGCCGCCCTCTTACAGAATTATTCATTATATGGTCACATCTAGCGAAAAAGTACCTTCGAAATGCCTATATTCAGATCATTCTGCGCATGCACAAAGTATCACATTCTGAAAACACACCTATTCAAATATAAAGAAAACTTCACCTCCAAAAACTGAAAATTTTCAGATAAAAAAAAACTGATATTTTTCGTATTTCTGCTCAAAATTTAATTGTGGCGAGGCGGTTCTAACGCGTACCCACAATTTATGTGTATATGCAGAAATAAGAAAAATAATGTATACCGATGTAAACCCCAGTTTTACTATATAAAAGTGGGGTTTAAGGGGGTCAAAACTATAATGGGGTGTTTTCGAGATGATCCGGGCATTTGCTCTCAATTCCTTAATTCTGTAGTATCCAATATGTTAACGGACAGTGAAAGCCCTGATCAGACTGCGCGGATGCGCAGGCTGATCTGGGCCTTCGCTGTCCGCATATGCTCGAAGACACGGTTTAGCATGGCATGGCCCATGTAAAGTAGACTGTAGTCGTGAAAGTAAAACCCTAGACTGGCTCCAGCCGTTTTTGTTTTATATCTATTTTTCTTTTTTCTCAACATTATCTTTTTTTATCATGATCCTCTTTAATCCAACTTCAGGTTACCTATGGCTGAACAAAAACCTTTCTTTCTAGCCAAGGGACTGAAGTAAACAAAAATTCTACAAGCTATACAAGTGTTGTGTCCCCTAAAAAATAAGAAGAAAAAGAAAGAAAGAAAACTAAAGAAAGGGTCTGGGGCCAGACTAGTAAAACCCTGATATAAATTGTTGTCAGCACACCTTTAATTCAAGAAGGCCTTTTAATTTGATAAGGCTCAAATATTCCCAAGTGGAAAAAGGGTTTACGTTACCAGCTACTATTACCTCCGCTGGGCGAGGGGAGGGGATGGGGCAAGGGAAACAAAATGAAATCGACGTATCAGGGCTTAGTATCATAACTACAATAAAACATCTTACTACTGACATTTTACCATTAACCTGGTCTTGCTGAACACAGATATGTCCTGCCATTGCAAACAGTGTAGATCTAGATCAGTTAGCTTTTCAGAAGACAACGGATCTGGCTCTGCACCATTTGTCATTTAGTATGTGAATTTGTATCAATAACCTGGATCAAGTAATCTGATTGGCTGAAAAGTAGAAGTAGTTGTGGCATCTTAATCTATTCCATAGCAACAGATAAGGCGCTTTTTTCATCCGAAAAATGCTGATATTGTTCTTATTTCTCCATGAAAACATTTGTTGTGGGTACTCATTAGAAGCGCCTCGACGAGGCGCTTCTATCATCAAGGGTTAAGGTATGTTATAGTACTCCAGATAAGATTCAGAGTATAATGCTGAAATACCCTTTGTAGTGCTAACTCAGTCTTTCCAACGACATGAACTGATTACAAATTTTGGTGCGCAGAAATGTACTCCGAAATAGAATGTGTCCATGTACAGTAAAACGTCGATGACTCGAACTCCGAGGGGTCGTTTACCGTGGCTCATAAGAGAGGCCCATTGAGGGAGGAGTTGGGTTGGGGGTATGTGGCATATGAAAACAAATACAGTCGAACCTCGTTATCTCGAACTCGCTTATTTCGAATTACCGCTTATCTCGAAGTGAAAATCTGGTCCCTGTTTTAACATGAAACTATGACAACAGGTAACAAAGTAATGTGGAAAAGAGGAGAAATTGCTCCTAAGCAACTTTTCCACATTATTTTATATATATATTTCTAACTTCAGGAGTCAAATTCCATATTTATTTGTTAAATGTGGTTGTTCAATTTATTGTTTTCCTCACTCTCTCAACTCTGATATGTCGAGGTACGGATATCTCGAAGTATTTCAGTGATTCCCTTGGAATTCGAGATAACGAGAGTCGACTGTATTTCCCTTATGCGGCATATGGAAAAAAAAAATTTCAGTATGAAAATAAAATAAAATCTGGTCTTAATAATGGATAAATGACCAGGGCCCAGTTGTTCAAAGCGTCGTTAGCTTAACGAACTCGTTAAGGGTCATTTCGTTAACTATTTTAGCGGATTCAATATACAATATTCTGATATTTTTTGCTGAAAAAATGTGAGTAGCTTTTGCAGTGCAAAAGCTACTCACATTTTTTCGGCAAAAAATTTCAGCATATTTGCGTATGACTCGATCAAAATTTTAACGGATCGTTAACTAACGACATCGTTAGTTTTGAACAACTGGGCCCAGATATATTTCGCAGTTAATGCCCAGTCTAGTGAAAGCGCTTTTACCTGTACATTGCCAATATACGTAAAACTGGCTCGTCATTGAACGAAAAATAAAACATCGATGCAGTCAACTTCACCACCTTAACATTGTTTCTATTTTATTTCAGAACACGTCCATGTGTTCTGACAATCTCTGATACACCACTAAAAGTGATCATTTTGATTTCCAACTGGTCAGATTAAACGGTGTTGATTTACACCTGCAGTTTTCATGCCACAATATGATGACTCTAGTATGACAACTAGACAGTCTTAATATAAGTAGTACAGGGTCTAAAGTATATTTCAGAAATGTTAGTGCTAAGCAATAGTTGTCACTTTTGATGGTGCACTGAAATTGGTTTAATTACGAAAACATACCTATTCAAATATACCGAAAATTTTCCCACCAAAAAATGAAAATTTTCAGATAAAAATTTCTGCTATTTTTCACATTTCTGCTCTAAACACAGATTGTGGGTACTCGTTAGAACCGCCTCGATGAGGCGGTTCTAACGAGTACCCACAATCTATGTTTTTGAGCAGAAATAAGAAAACTAATGTATACCCCTGTAAACCCCAGTTTTACTATATAAAAGTGGGGTTTAAGGGGGTCAAAACTATATAGGCGTGTTTTCGTGATGTCTGTCATCAGCTGAGAGATCAGTGAGTGTATCAACGTTTTCTGAAACAGAATTTCTGACATATTAGTAATTTTTTTACGAATAAAAAAAAGAACCATTTTTCAGAATAAAAATATGGAAGGAATGATAAACTCATATGGCATATGGAAAAATGTATTGATAGCATATGGAAAAAACATAAATGGGTCCATATGACTAACACGGCCTCATAAGAACTCGTTTTTTGAGTCCCTAGAAAATTCTTCCGATAGCTCGAGAAACAAATATTTAGGGATAATTTAGAGAAAGTTTCTTATTTTATCATGAAAATGTATATTGTGTGTACACATTAAAATCGTCTTATCGAGGCGATTCTAATGAGTGCACTCAACATACCATCACGAAAACATGCCTATATATTTTGACCCCTTTAAACCCCACTTTTATATAGTAAAACTGGGGTTTACAGGGGTATACATTATTTTTCTTATTTCTGCTCAAGCAGAAATATGAAAAATATCAGAGTTTTTCATCTGAAAATTTTCCGATTTTGGAGGTAAAATTTTCTATATATTTAAATAGGCGTGTTTTCGTAATGCCATTCATTATAGAATATCGGAAGAACATCCCTAAATTATCATCATTAGCCTCCTGACCTGGTGCTACGATAAACCCTCCGTGGCTCGACATTACGAAAACATGTCTATTCAAATATACTGAAAATTTTACCACCAAAAAAAATGAAAATTTTCAGATAAAAATTCTATTATTTTTCACATTTCTGCTCAAAATATAGATTGTGGGTACTCGTTAGAACCACCTCGGCGAGACGGTTCTAACGAGTACCCACAATCTATGTTTTGAGCAGAAATCAGCAAAATAATGTATACCCCTGTAAACCCCAGTTTTACTATATAAAAGTGGGGTTTAAGAGGGTCAACTTTATATAGGTATGTTTTCGTGATGAATTACCCATGCTTAGAACATGTCAAGTGTCACAAAGATGTTCAAGCCATTTAACCCATTGTAGACTGTATGAACTCGCCCACACTATATATTGGAAGAGTCCAATTTTAAGTTTAGGTAGATCAAGCTATGACATTTAGATATTCCTAGAGAAAAAAAATGGCTAAACTGTTTGCAAACATTGAAGACCCTGATCAGATGCCGCGTTCTGCGGCGTCTGAACTGGGTCTGCACTGCTTGCCAATTACACTTTAGGGGTCTCCCGACTACAATGGGTTAAGATCGACTTTATAATGGAAGTTTGCCACTTGATCATCTGATTGGCTGAAAACGAAACACGTCATTCTGTAAAGAATTATCGAAGAATCGTTTATTCATGGGCTGCGTTCAGTAAAGCGAAACACTGGCGTGTGTTTTTCAAAAAAAAAACTATTTTGAATCTTTTGAACGATTATTGTAACCCGTCTCATGTGACCTCCAATTAGAGTGTAACCATTATTCGTATACGGGAGTTGATGTTAGAATGAATAAATTATATCAATAATTATTAATTTCATATAGAACCAAATAATATCAACGCAATATATATTCTCATATTTTGGTCACAAACAAGCATACATAAATTTTATTTGCTGCCATCTTGGTTGTGCCAAAAGACAGCTTGAGAATAGTTTTGGGATGTTCGCTATCCTCCGCCGAAAACTGTCACAAATGAACGGAAAGTTTGCTTTGGTTTTGCGTGTAACCGCGAACGTTTCGGTTTACTGAACGCAGTCCCTGGGCAGGTTACTCTCGAGTGTTTTGCCCTGGACCTCTGCTCCTGTTGGCGCTTGTCATTAGATAGAGAGATCCAGGGCAGAACGTTCGCTATCTGTACTGCTGAACGCTGCCCTGGTTTGAATTCAGTTTTGTTTTAACAATATTATATTTACTTTATCATCTGTCTAACATTTACGACTCTTTGGGCTACTTTAGCAGAATTGATAGAATTTTTGCCCAGAATAAAAAACAAGATTTAACATTTCATGCAAATTGTCTGTACTGGAGACATTTTGCATAAACTGTCAAAACCTGTATTCAGGGAAAAATTAAAAACATATTTCAGTATGTCGTCTACTGAAAATTTTACCCAAAGTGCGAAACGTTAATCGTTTATCATATTTTCTTTGAAAATATTTTACATATCGCTCAGGCTGGGACTAGTTTGTAAATTACATTTATTTAATGCGCCACAGCGTGTGAAACCGTGTTCTCTGACATGTGCGCCCAGCGAAGACTCCAATCAGCCTGCACATCCTCCTAAAGCAGCTGAAATGCTGTTGGGTTAAATGTGGTTGAAATGCAATGAGCGTAACCACTGTTACGGTTACTTCAGATGATAGTGTAAAGTGAACGCTCGTTAGAACGACAGATTTTGTTCCAAAGATGTTGCCATTAAAATGAATTTGCTGTTGTACAGAATACTAACTGAGCAGATTGATATGTGAGAAAGGTCTTGTTTTGTTCTTATTTTCTCACAGAACATATGTTTTGTATATTTGTTAGAATCGCCTAAACAGAGGCGATTCTTCCAAAACATATGTCTCTTTAAAGTATTAAATACAATATTCTGGCATAATTTGTGACTAATTGTTTCCGCTTTAGCGAAGATTTCGTGGCAGTCAAATTGTCATTATAACGAATTTTGTCGTTGTATCGAGTGTCGGTATAAAGAGGGCTGTCTGTTATAAGGAAAATTGATACACTTTCAGGTGAGACAATTCTCCCAAAATTGTTTCTCCCATTTGAAAAGCGGTCTATTCTAAAAGCAAAGTAAAGCAAATTCTCTCCTTTTAGAGTTGACCCCTTTTCAGGTTGAATTTATTATGCGGAAGAAAGCAAAAAAGGTAGTCACAAACGTCTTGTACAAATGGCGGAAAATCTACCAAGTGAAGGCCTCATCAAATTTTTCAAAGTTTGGGGCCTAATGAACTTGAATGTAAAAAAATGTATCTTCTGAGATGTGAGTGCAGCAAACCCAGCTAGCATTCTACGTAAATCTACATCGGACCGTCATCGGCCCGTCAGCTACCCTGACGGGCCGATGACGGTCCGATATAGATTTACGTAGAATGCTGACTGGGAAAGACTCATTCAATGCATTCCTTTGGGAGCAATTTTTACATTCCCCTTAAGCTTTCCTCTGGCACGTAGAAAGGATTCCTGAGTCTTTATGGCCCAGTCTCCTTAAGGTTAGGGTGTAAACACACAGTCATATAAACATTGCAAAAGTCTAAATTTATCTAAAGAACAAATATGAGGCGTAGAATACAGTCGACTCTCGTTATCTCGAACTCGCTTATCTCGAATAACCGCTTATCTCGAAGTGATAATCTGGTCCCTGTTTTAACACAGAGGTCTACCAACAGTCAATAAAATATTGTGAAAAAGAGGAGAAATTGCTCCTTAGGAGCAATTTCTCCTCTTTTCCACAATATTTTCAATATATCTCTAACTTAGGAGTCAAATTACGTATTCATTCTGTTAAAGGTGGTTGTTCGATTAATTGTTTTTTCCTCAGTTCCGTAAATCTGATATGTCGAACTACGGATATCTCGAAGTGTTTCATAGAGTCCCTTGGAGTTCGAGATAACGAGAGTCGACTGTATATCATTGCTGCACAATACACGCGTTTTCGGCCAACTTATGTCTCGTCAGTAACTACATTAATAATAACAATAATATGTGCGTCCAACGGAAACTGCGTTCGGTATGCTCGATGCATACCAGTAAACTAGTCGTGTAACCAATGATAATGATGTTTTCATAAAAGTTTTGCGTTGCGGTATTTATGCAGTAATGCAGGTGTTTCTGCGATTTGATCCAGGCTATTAACACAGTGACCGGGCCAATAAGAAGAGAGGCTGTTGACATGGCGGCCGGGAATTTCAGAGAGTAAGAAAGTTAGGGCATTTTAAAATGTAAGAATGTCTCATGTTTCACAAATCATTAGAATTTTATTGTCATTCTGGCGCAAGGCTCAGAAGGTTATCAGCCTATTACAGATGAGGGACAAGTCCGTAAAATGTCATCTTTTTGAAAATAGATTTTGGTCGGTAAAAAAAAAAAAGAAATTTTGTTTGTGATTGAGTTTGGCTATCCTATGTATGAAGAAAGTAATGATTTGGACGCACAAAAATAGGTAGTCCGAGTTTTCTCTGACGTTTAAGTGGCTTTTCTTTATTTTGATATTTACCACTTACCGTCGGATTAAAAAAATAGGTAGCGCATATTAAATTTATATAAATAGCGTTACATATGCTGTGTACTTGTGTTTCTTTACCTGAATACATGCTGTCATTTGAGGCATTATTTATTATTATTATTTTATTTTATTTATTATTATTATTATTATTATTATTACTTCTACTACTGCATATATTATCTTTATTATTATTATTTTTATTATTATTATTATTATATAGAGGATCTTACATGAATGGTCCTTTAATATGAAATTTATGAAACGAGTTTGGGTAATTTCGGGTTATTTTGCGAGCTTTGGCGAGAAAAATACCGAAATTACCCAACGAGTTTCATAATTTCATATTAAATGACCAGGAATATAAGATTCTGTTTATCACATGACCATTCCGATGACAAGAAATGCACAAAATATATTAAGATAACGGCTTTCCATACCTAAGAGAAACCACTCACTACCAAGGATTCAAAAGTACTACGCAACAAAAATAGTTCGCATATTATTTGATAAGTACCGAAAATAACTAGAAAAAAGATAAATACACCATTTATTACTTCATTAAACTGTAAGAATTGATAATGATTTTTATTTGAGCTAATATATAATTCATTTGAATAAATGAATTTAAAATAAATATTCCCTTCAACGTCATTCAGCGAGTCAATACGTCACTGAGAATCAGTAGGGAAATCCCCCGAAGTCAGCTGTTGTATTTAAAGGACATGGACCTAGATCAATACAGTTTATACGGTGGTTGATACACCCAAGTAAATGATAGATTTCAAGAACATAAAACATTTTAACTGTAGTTTGGATTTTAATTTGACACATTTATTGACTGTCGGAGTCATGTTATCCTCCAATGCTTTTTTGGAGGAGGTGAATTATTTTTCATTGACTGTTTGACGACATCGATGTCGAAAGTGCCTCTAAACATGTTGCCGGATAACATCGAATTTTAACCACCATGAATATTTCTGGTAGCAGTGTTATTCACATTGTGATTGTGTAGTGTCTTCCCCTTCCATCGGTCTGACATTTATCATTCATCTCAAAATCATCTCAAAATTGAGGGCAGAATCTGTTTCAAAAGTGAAAGTTGTATCGGCGAACGCGGACACCATCTTGGTTGCTATCAATAAGCGGAGTAATACAAATATTAATGAGGGTAATTAGGCTAACCAATGGGAAGCCTTGCAGGTGCTATAACACGCGTGGTTATATGATTTTTATCATTATCTTCCGCTAGATGGCAATTTTTAAATACTGACCTATCTGGTTTGGGCATCCTGAGTACATAACCGGACTACTTTTCAAGATGGCAAACGCTACCACGATGCTCGAAATTAGATGTGCGTTTATTCAAAACAACGCTAAATGGCACGATTCATGAATAATTTATCACGGCAGTTTTCAAGCGACTTTGGTAAAGTTTCATCTGAACATGACCTTGCAATGATTATGTTTGAAATTTGCTACAAAATCACTGGCATTCCACTGTATTCACGTTGAAACATTATTCGATAAGTACACTGCTGTCGGCCTATTCAGCGCACCTAAGGATTTGAGCTGAATTTAAAAAATATTCTCTAGACCATTTTTAATTTTTAAATGTATTAGAACGAAGAATAATTTATTATAAATGAAACAAGTTTATTTTCATTTAATTTTTTCTTCAAATTTAGCATATAATAACCATTACTTATATCCGTTTTCCGCTTGCTACTTTTTAGCGTTAGAGTTTTGAGTTATGCGCGCCGCGTATTACTATTTATCCAGTATAGGATAGTGACGTGTCATAGCAGACAGGTCAGTCTTCGAAGAATATGACATGCGCAGACAATGGATTTTTATGACATGGGTTATTTCACTGAATAACTTGACGGTCATGTGATAAATATTATTATTATTATTATTATTATTATTATTATTACAAAGAGTTGAAAACGGTGAGTTATCAATGTTTAAAGCGATAATCAGAACTAGGAGCAGACGACACTTTTAAATATCTTTTTTGCCATAGCAGATGGTTCACTTGAAAGGTCAAGTCTTATATTCTCTTTAAAATGAAAAAGTAATAATTTTAGAAAGTCGTCTTCTACAAATATGCTTTACGATCTAACGGTTTAAATGTGTATTTTTCATTCAATCACAGCAAAAAAAGAAGATAATGAGAGTCAAAACCAAACTCCAGACAAGATTGTGGTGAAAAATCTCCCTCCATCAATTGACAATCAATACCTAGATATGTTCTTTGAGTACACAAAAGGGCAAGGAGGTGGGCCAGTCAAAAGTGTGACGTTCAACAGAATGGAAAATTTCGCCATCGTGCAATTTGAAGAAACAAAAGGTTGGCCATTCAATCACTTCACTTTAACTTCAGTCCTTACCCAGGAAACACACAACGTCGGATCAACGTCTTTACAACGTCGTGACGTTGCAGCGACTTTGTAACCACGCTGTAACCGCGTAGTGTTTTTGCTGGGTAATTTTTTTCGGATGCGGGGGCACCACTGATAATTTTGAGACTGTTTTTCTCAAATTTTAACTGTCCCGGAAGTTATAAAAAAAATGTCATGCTCAACTCAGCTGAGCATGAAATTTGTTTTGCATATATATCTTGTAATATCGACATTTTTAAACTTCTTGGTTTAAACAATATTTTATTCAGAGCTAGTATACATTTACAGCATATAAATAAGATCTGGCATAAGGATCTGACAGTAAGCCATTTGGCTTATAAACGTCATCTCCTGAAACAATGTTATCTACGACATTATTGAGTAGCATGACTCAAAATATTGAGATGAATTGAGTACGAGAAATCGAACAAGAGAGAGAGAGTGAGAGAGAGAGAGAGAGAGAGAGAGAGAGAGAGAGAGAGAGAGAGAGAGAGAGAATAGAGTATTTACTGAAAGTGCATACGAGAAAGCAAACACACAGAGAGAGAGAGAGAGAGAGAGAGAGAGAGAAAGATTTGACCGACCTCTACACAAGATTTGTACAGATAAATAAGCGAGTAGGCATGTATCAAGGGAATTTACATTATATGCTAGATGCTAGGTACCTTAACATATCTTTCCGATTTGATAATGAAGTCTTGAACTTGTAAGGTGATTATTTCATTCTCACGCAATGAAAGGTTGTTTTTCCCATGCAACAGGTCATTAATTGTATAACTGTGTAGATTGCGTGGTAGATATCTTTCCCTGGCAACTGAGTGGTTAACACACGTGAAAAGGAAATGTTTGGCACTTTCAAATTCTCCACAGCTACAAGAAGGGCTTTGGACGATAGTTTTACGATAAAGGTCGGAATTAAATGAGCTGCAATCCATCCTCAGTCTAGCGTGGAGAATTTGACCCATGCGTGTACCAGCGTTAAAGTATTTAGGAGGTATTTTTATGTTTCTGTTTAGAGCGTGTTTAAAGGCTGCAACAGATGATGCTTCTTTGACTTCGTTTGGTAGACTATTCCATGCGCGTATAGTCGAGGGAAAGAAAGAGTCAAGGAACAGATTTGTGCTAGCTCTGTAGTTCTGAATGTGTTCAGAATTTCGAAGATTATACCTAGCTGTTTCTTTAACAGTAGGGGGGGACAATGTCAAAAAGGTAGTCGGGTGTAAGACCGTGTAGAATTTTGTAGAAGATTACCAGTTTGTGTTTATTTCGACGACTTTGAAGAGACTCCCATCCAAGATCAAAAAAGAGCTTTTCAATACTGCATAATTTGGTTGCCCCTGTTATAATTCGCGCAGCTTCGACGTGAATTGCATCGAGTTGTTTTTTAGTTTCAAGTGAGCAATTGTCCCAGACGGCATCGCTATACTCTAAAAGGGGTCTAACAAAGGCCATATACATTTTCTCTAAGGATGTTCTACTCACTCTAAAATTTGAGGACTCTAAGAAGGTTTAGACGTGTCCAAGCTTTTTCAGATATATTTTTCACGTGTACTTTCCAGTCGCATGAATCGGAAAATGTGAGGCCCAGATATCTGTGGGTGGGTGTTTCCTGAATCATCGTGTTATTCAAAAACAGGGGTGGGTGTTGAATGGGGTTTAATTTCCTAGTGAGCGTCATTGCCATCGTTTTCCTTGCGTGGAATTCTACTAACCATGTCAGCCCAGTCAGAAATAGTTTGTAGATCGCTGTTTAGTAGTCTTGCGGCAAGGTCAGGGCGTTCAACAATGATGTACAGGCTGGTATCGTCAGCAAAGAGACGAATGGAGCAGCCGATGTTTTTAACAATATCATTTATGTATACAAGAAATAGAAGTGGGCCCAATATGGAGCCCTTGGGCACACCGGCTTCAACTGAGGCCCAGTCGGAACATTTGCCATTGATGACAACGCGTTGTCTACGCCCATATAAGTAGCTAGTAAACCATTTCAAAACCTGATCGGAAACACCTAAGCATCGGAGTTTGTGGAGCAAACCCTTGTGCCAGACTCTGTCAAAGGACTTGGTTATGTCGCAGAAAACTGCTCGTACCTCTTTACCACTGTCTATGGCCTCACAAAAGGTGTGATAGGTGTGAAGAAGTTGATAGGTTGTAGAGTCACCTTGTACAAAGCCCGATTGGAATGGAGTTATCATCTGATGTGATGTGATGTAATTATAAAGGTATTTGTGTACGCAGCGTTCCATGGTTTTGCCTACAGAACTCAAAAGGGATATGGGTCTGTAGTTACTTGGGAGGGATTTTTCATCTTTTTTATGAATTGGAAATAGGTTGGCGTCCTTCCTCGCCTTGAGCGAGGGACCGGTTAAAAACTAAGCTGAGCATGAAAAAGTTTTAATTGTTGGTATTTGTATTTTTATTACTAAATGAAATTTCATGCCCAGTTGAGTTGAGCATGAAAAAAAAAAACCCTCGGGCCCAGTTTTCAACCGCCCTTTGCAAGCTTGCGAAGCGCAGATCTGTCCAGTATTTGATATTGTCTTCTGATCTGTGACTCATTCTCAGTTAAAGGGGAAAATAGAGGCCAGAAAATGTTGAAAGTGTGACCTTTTAAATCTGTATCAAGTGGTAAAGATTGGAAGGTTAACTGCGAAATTCTACCCGCCTTAGTATCATAGTTTCCATTCAACTTGACTTTCTAATACGGGAATCATTTACGAGACAGTCTGTCATTTACGAGCATAGTTTCATATATTACTGCATACTTTTAACAATATCATATGGCTTATAATTCAAAAGAACACTTTCATTGCGGTTTAAAAAAAGGACAGAACATATACATTTTATCAAATAGACGCAAAAGACGAAAATATTGAATGACGCAAATGATGACTTGTAAATGATTAGAAGAATAATTAAAAGCTGAGTACCAAACAGCAGAATCGCATTACGAAAACACGCCCATTCAAATATATTGAAAATTTTACCACCAAAAAAAAATGAAAATTTTCAGATAAAAATTCTGATATTTTTCACATTTCTGCTCAAAACATAGATTGTGGGTACTCGTTAGAACCGCCTCAGCGAGGCGGTTCTAACGAGTACCCACAATCTATGTTTTTGAGCAGATATAAGAAAAATAATGTATACCCCTGTAAACCCCAGTTATACTATATAAAAGTGGGGTTTAAGGGGGTCAAAATTATATAGGCATGTTTTCGTGATGGGGCGACTCTTTTTTTTTATTCTAGATGGGTATTAACGAACCAATATGTTGCTGAATAGCCCAAAAGATGTTAGTAATTGGGAAACCGAAAATGGATATTGTCCTGTAAATGATAAAAACTGTCCTTTAAATGACGTCCCGTTAACGATGGTTTCCTTAGAATCTGATGACATTTTTTGAATTTTAGACGCTAAAAGAGATGAAATATATTTTAATGTAACTGGTCTTTAAGTACTTGAATACCTTGTAGTGAAAAGCTAATAAGGAATACACATATTTTTATTGTTATTCAAGAGATATGCTCGTATATGTCACGGTCAAAATTACGCTTTGAAATCAATAGTTTGAGTTTTGTTATCTATTTTGAGCTTCAGTTAAATAGAACGGCTAGTTTTATATGATAGCATGTATGACTAGATGGTATAGCACTATATTTTATAATGAAGAACTCGAATATATGAAGTTTTGTTCCGTAAATAATGCAGTTTTGGGATAACAATTATACGATGAAAATGATATTTTTGCTTAAATGTGTCAATTTTGCTTATTTGTCCAGATGAAAATATGCCACAAAAATGTATATTTAATTGAAGAATACCTGGCATGATTGTATACTTATATGTATGGCAGCCTGAGCCCAGTTGTTCAAAGCGTCGTTAGCTTAACGAGCTCGTTAAGGGTCATTTCGTTAGCTGTTTTAGCGGATTCAATATACAATATTCTGATATTTTTTGCTGACAAAATGTGAGTAGCTTTTGCACAGCATATTTGCGTATCACTCGATGTAAATTTTAACGAATCGATAACTAACGACATCGTTAGCTTTGAACAACTGGGCCCGGGCCTTAATGAAATAAACAACATGAAGATATGTAGTTTTGTCCGCCAGTATTGCTCAGACTGCTATTGTGTAAGACTGGCATATTGTCTGCAGATAAGTTTAATGTTGTTGTCAGATATCATAGTTTGACAAAGAAAATGTTTAGTAACTTTCATCAGGACATACATGCAAAGATATACAATGACAGAATTAGTAACTCACAGCAGAAGCACCGCCTTGGAACGGTCAGTAAAACCTTACTTGGTTGGTGGGGTGGGGGGGGGGGGGGGGCTTAAATCGATTTTACATGGCCACAATCCTTGCCCTTAGTTCTGCCGTGGTATACACAAAACGTTTGTTCAGTCCGCGTAAAGGGTTTCTAACTCGTCAGTGCAGCATCTCCGAGAACATAAAAATCAAACAAATACAGAGCTGTAACAACAATGAACACTCGACAGTAAGAAATAACTGAAATAACTGAAATGCTGAAGCATAAAGAAAAAAAACAGTTGGACTCCGGTGCGCCCCACCAAGGTTTGGATTCTTTTCTAGAGTCCCGCAGTCAAAGCCCGAAACTGTAAGAAAAGAACCAGGGAATGCCACATTCACGAAACACAGCCTTCTGGAGGCATAGAAAGAAGAAGACATGAGGAACAAACATGATAAGGATGATGATGATTGAATGACGCGTCAATTCATAAGGCTATTATGTCAAAATGGTATATTAATCTGGTTTAGTAGCGAAAGAGCTATAATAAAACGAGTCATGCTGGTATGCATGAAACTTAAGTGAATAGCGATTGTATAAACAAAAGCTGAGGATGAAATAATAGTATTATAATACCAGTATTAAATGAGTCTCGCAAGCGCATAGGAAAACAAAGGGGTAAGAGAAAAGTGCAGGGAGTGCCACAATCGCAAAACCGTAGCCCTTCTCAGACACCAAGAGGAAGAGGAAACAGACAAAACTAAACAAGCGCAAATCAAAGAAAACGTATGAAAAGCACCAAGACTAGCTCTCTCTTCCCCAAGCGAGGTAATCGCAATGCTAAAGGCCTGAAAAACACAAGAACAAAATAACACAAGGCAAGACATAAAACAAATCGCCTCGTACATTAAACAACAAAGCAACAAAGAGTAAGACTAACACTGGGACCGCCGCCTTAGAATGGTCATTAGAATAAACCACCTGGTGGGTTAAAGCACTTTTATGGTCAGCCGACTTCACCCTGGATCGCGATGTAACTCTTAATACAGAAAAACATAAAATATTCGCTGGCTGTGGTCCTGAATCACTTGCCTGCGATGCCATAGAACAGTACTGCGTTGGTGGCTTTACCGTATAGTCGCTCATTGACATGCATTACGAAAACACGCCTATTCAAATATGTACTGAAAATTTTACCACCAAAAACTGAAAGATTTCAGATAAAAATCTCTGATATTTTTTCATATTTCTGCTTAAAACATAGATTGTGGGTACTCGTTAGAACCGCCTTGGCATAGATTGTGGGTACTCGTTAGAACCGCCTCGATGAGGCGGTTTTAACGAGTACCCACAATCTATGTTTTGGAACAGAAGTAAGAAAAATAATATATACCTCTTTAAACCCCAGTTTTACTATATAAAAGTAGGGTTTAAGGGGGTCAAAATTATATAGGCATGTTTTCGTGATTGATCAGGCGGGCACTGATGTTATAGTTCCTCATAATTACCCATTTGGCGTCATGCCACACTGGTCGAAGGTTTACGTTAAATCTATGAAAACATGATAAAGGTTTTGCTGATACTGAAGTCGTTTCTTGCAAAGAATTCTGATATTGATTACTTGCTACCGATAAGGTGTTGTTTTTTTTGTTTTTTTTTTTTTTTTTGTTGTTGTTTTTTTTTTTTTTTTTTTTTGTTTTTTTTTCTTTTTTCAACTAAGAACTATTGTTATTTTTTCTTATTACTCTACAAAAACATATTTTATGGGTACTTAGTAGAAGTGCCTCATCGAGGCATCTGCAACTGACGTTTTAGCCGTGGATAACTGAGAAAACTATTTATCTGGATACCGTGTTAATATTTCGAAATTAGACAGAAATCAACTTTAAGTAGAAGTCCACGGCCTGCTTTTACTATAAAACATTTGTGTTATGATATCACATAATCAATTTTGCGATATCAAAATGCGAGTTTGTGCTATCACAAAACTATTTATATTACATGGTCGATTTTCAGAAAGATAAAAATTGAATTTGTGTTGTCACAAAATCCATTAGTGATATCAAAAATTGCAGCTGTTCTGTGGTAGCACAAAATCGACTTTGTAATATAAAAAATATCGGTTTGTGATGTCAAAACTTCTGCCTTGTTCAATCAAAGGTGGCATTTGGCAGATCTTTGGGTTAGATCTTGTCAATATTTAATGTTTACACAGACCTTGTCAGTATTTAATGCATACACAAATTCGATCGACGTATTCCATACGATTTGAGACTTAGCCACTTTTATATTTTCACATTTAAGGCCTCGGCTTCGCCTCAGTCAATGTAAAATGGCATTTGGCAAGCGCATTGTCTCGATCTTGCCTGTACCACTCTCTATGCGAAAAATTTCAAAATATTTCTAAGGGCTCAAGAGTTATGGCCATATTCATTAATTGACTGCGGAAAAGAATTTTGAACTCGGCTTTTGTGGTCTTGTTTGTTGTTTTCTTGTGTTCTGACCAGCTTGTCGTTACATTCTTTGCTTTGTTTCATAATAGTTTTACGAAAACACGCCTATTCCAATATATATTGAAAATTTCATCACAAAAACCTGAAAGTTTTCAGATTAAAATTCTGATATTTTTAATATTACTGGTCAAAATATATATTGTGGGTACTCGTTAGAACCGCCTCGTCGAGGCGGTTCTAAGGAGTACCCACAATCTATGTTTTAAAGCAGAAACAATAACAATAATGCATACTCCTGTAAACCCAAGTTTTACTATTTAAAAGTGGGGTTTAAGGGGGTCAAAATTATATAGGCATGTTTTCTTGGTGATATTATTCAACTCGTCTTCTTTCGGTGCCTCGGTAAGGCGGTGCTTTATAATTGTAGCATTTCCACTTCATTACTGATATTTTTGCCTCGGTCAACGAAATATGACACCTGGCATTTCCCTTGGATCGATATTGTCAGTATCAATATGTATATAAATTTTATCAAATTATCTATAACAGTTCCAGACGTACGGACATTCTCATATTTTCGCATGTTTGGTCTCGGCTTGGCTTCGGGCAGATAAAAACAACATTTAGTTAGAGCTTGTCGTTGTCAGTCTCTGTGCGAACAATAGTAAAATTATTCCTTACGGTTGAAGAGTTATGGCCAGTTTCACTTATTGACTTCAAAAAAAGAGCTTTGACCATGGTTTTGCCTTGATCAATGAAAATGACATTTGGAATTCCTTTTGTTAGATGTTGTCAATACTAATGTGCACACACAATGTATCAATCTATTCCATATGGTTGAAGACCTCGGGCAATGAAGAATGACATTTGGCGAACCTATTGGCTAGATCGTATCGGTATCAGTCCGTATGCGAAAAAAATATCAAGCTATTCTTTACGGTTCGAGTGTTATGGCAATTTTTGCTAACTGGCCACCGACAAACGGGCTCATAAGTCAATTATCGGCATTATAAACGATCATTTTTCGTACATTTCAGCTGTTGACACTGTCATAGATAAGAAACCAATACAGATGCTTGGGACGATTGTAGACGTTGAACCATATATCCCATATCTAGAGACTGACGAGCATTTAGAATCTATAGATTTGAAAGGATTGCCCAAAGAACTGGTCAATGAAATAGCTTTAATGAATCTGAAAGGTATTTGCATACAGTTTTATTCATTGAATATTCTACAAATTGATGTATTTTAATAGCTGTCCTAAAGAAATCGCTGCAATAACCGACAAATGACAATACACCGTTACTTGTTTACAGGTAGCGGCTAATAAACGGGAATTTTATATTTAAGTTTATTTGTATGTTGAATCTTTCTGGCAAAGACCACAGACGATGTTCTGGGTAATTTTGAAAATTAAATACTAGTCAAACTGGTGCTAGAGCGCGTGAGCACCATTCCGTGTTGCAGAAGTCCTGATAGACAGACTCGAAAACTATAAAGGTGGTTACCAAAGAAAAGCACCAATCTCAAAGTACAGCCTTCCCGAGGCACCAATAAAAAATAGATGAAGAATAATGACAAGACACAACAGGTTGCAATAAACGGTGCACAAACCGAGAAGAACTGTAACAGAGGAACTGCCTTGGAATGATCAGGTAAAAACCTACCAGGAAATTTAACCTACAGTCGACTCTCGTTATCTCGACCTCGCTTATCTCGAATAACTGCTTGTCTCGAAGTGAAATTCTGCTCCTTGTTTTAACATGGAAATCTAAGATCAGGTAACAAAATATTGTGGAAAAGACGGAGCAATTTCTCCTCTTTTCAATATATCTCTAACTTCAGGAATCAAATTACATATTCATTTGTTTAATGTGGTTATTCGATTTATTGTTTTCCTCATTTCTGCAACTCTGATATTTCCAGGTATGGATATCTCGAAGTGTTTCAGAGAGGCCCTCGGAATTCGAGATAACGAGAATCGACTGTAGTTTTACTAGACAGCCATTAATTCTGATGCAACTCAAAATTACGATTCGGATGATGTAAATTGAACCGTTCGTTGCAAGGAGTCAACATATTTTTGACAGAGTTATCTCCCATTCACCACGAAAACATGCCTATATAATATTGACCCCCTTAAACCCCACTTTTATATAGTAAAAATGGGGTTTACAGGGGTATACATTATTTTTCTTATTTCTGCTCAAAACATAGATTGTGGGTAATCGTTAGAACCGCCTCGTCGAGGCGGTTCTAACGAGTACCCACAATCTGTGTTTTGAGCAGAAATATGAATAATATCAGAGTTTTTCATCTGAAAATTTTCAGTTTTTAGAGGTGAAGTTTTCTATATATTTGAATAGGCGTGTTTACGTTATGAAAGTGTATCCATTCATTACACAGGTGGTAACACTAGCATGACATGTTTCAATGAGAACATTTTTGTAGTTTTCTTTTTCGGCTCATGATGATCTGAATGTATCAAAATTAGCAATAATATTTTATAAAGAAATTATCTACTCAGATAATGTTGAAATGGACTGAGTATGACAAAACATTACGAAAAAACGCCTATTCAAATATATTGAAAATTTTACTGCCAAAAAATGAAAATTTTCTGATAAAAATTCTGATATTTTTCATATTTCTGCTCAAAACATAGATTGTGGGTACTCGTTAGAAACGCCTCGTCGAGGCGGTTCTAGCGAGTACCCACAATCTATGTTTTTGAGCAGAAATAAGAAAAATAATGTATACCCCTGTAAACCCCAGTTTTACTATATAAATGTGGGGTTTAAGGGGGTCAAAATTATATAGGTATGTTTTCGTGATGATCATGGTTACAAGTACCAGATAGTATAAAGACAATAAGCCAGTGGTTAAATCCGTGCGTCAGAATGGACAAAAAAAAAAAAACAAACAAAAAAAAAACTGGGGAAATAGCTGTTATGCTTGCCAGTTACTTCATCATTCAGTCCATCACGAGAACGCCTGTACAATTTTGACTCCATTAAACCAAACATTTATTGTAAAATTGGGGTTTACAGGGGTATACGTTATTTTTCTTATTTCTGCTCAAAAACATAGATTGTGGATACTCGTTAGAACCGCCTCGCCAACAAAAGATGTTTTGAGCAGAAATATGGAATATCTCGTATCAGAGTTTTTTATCTGGAAATTTTCGATTTTTGAAGGTGAAATTTTCTATATATTTGAATAGGCGTGTTTTCGTACTCTTTATTTACATTTCTCTTGGGATCATTGAGCCTATTCTGGCATCTTAGAAAATCGAGTTGCACCCAAAGAAGACTCAAATCAGCCTGCGCATCCGCGCAGTCTGATCAGTCTTCCTTGTCCGCATAAAGGAATTTTGTATCCTTGGTTATCCAAATGCGTCCAGTGCAGATTCAGGTCAGACTGTGCGGACATCACGTAAACATGCCTATATAAATTTGACCCCCTTAAACCCCACTTTTATATAGTAAAACTGGGGTTTACAGGGCAATATATTATTTTTTATTATTTCTGCTAAGAAACATAGATTGTGGGTAGTCGTTAGAACCGCCTCACCGAGGCGGTTCTAACGGGTACCCACAATCTATGTTTTGTGCAGAAATATGAAAAATATATCAGGATTTTTATCTGAAAATGTTCAGTTTTTGGTGGTGAAAATTTCAATATAGTTGAATAGGCGTATTTTCATAACGTGCACAGGCTCATTTGAACCTCCCCTGGGCGCACATGACCGAAAGTATGTTTTCCGACGCTGTTGCTCAGATATGATTGTTTTATAGGTGTAGTTGAAATCTGTTTGGTCATCACGAAAACACGCTTATATAATTTTGACCCCCTTAAACCCCACTTTTATATAGTAAAACTGGGGGTTACAAGGGTATACATTAGTTTTCCTAATTCTGCTCAAAAATATAGATTGTGGGTACTCGTTAGAACCGCCTCGTTGAGGCGGTTCTAACGAGTACCCACTACTTATGTTCTGAGTATAAATATGAAAACTACCAGAATTTTTTATCTGAAAGATTTCATTTTTTGATGGTAAAATTATCAATATATTTGAATAGGCGTGTTTTGGTACATGTAATGGCTGTTGCTAAATATGATTGTTTTATAGGTGTAATGGAAATCTTGTTTGATACGTCGTACTTCGAGTCTCCCAGTACTTCACCATAGTGCAGATTATATTTTCATTTTCTTTGGGATCATTGGGTCCATTGTGGTATCTTTAAAACTGAAAGTCTGCTCATGTATACGCTAGAGGGCGCAAGCAGTGTTACAAACTTCATTCATCACGAAAACACGCCTATATAATTTTGACCCCCTTAAACCCCACTTTTATATAGTAAAACTCGGGTTTACAGGGGTATACATTATTTTACTTATTTCTGCTCAAAACATAGATTGTGGGTATTCGTTAGAACCGCCTCTGCGAGGCGGTTCTAACGAGTACCCACAATCTATGTTTTGAGCAGAAATATGAAAAATATTTGAATTTTTTGTCTGAAAATTTTCAATTTTTCGGTGATTAACTTTTCAGTATATTTGAATAGGCAGGTTTTCGTAATGACTGCTTATGAAGCTTCTCAGTAAAACGAGGCTCCCTTTTTCTATATGTAATGTGTTCCTTTGTTTCCAAAGAAAATCTTTTAGACTTTCATTCGTAATCTGGAAGTCAAAACCACGAAATATCTGCTCCACTTCAAACACATCTTACAGCTGTAGGATTTCAAAGACATATCTTATGTCGCTGAACTTGTGGGTGGGCCAATATAACACGTTCCAAGTGGTTCACTTTCCAGAATGAGTGTATATATATCCGGTCGCATCACGAAAACATACCTATATTATTTTGACTCCCTAAAACCCCACTTTTATATAGTAAAACTGGGGTTTACAGAGGTAGATATTATTTTTCTTATTTCTGCTCAAAAACATAGATTCGTTAAGAACCGCCTTGTCGTTATCTATGTTTTGAGCAGAAATATGAAATATATCGGCATTTTCTCTGACAATTTTCATTTTTTGGTGGTAAAATTTTCATTATATTTGAATAGGCGTGTTTTCCTAATGGTAACACTCCTTTGTAGTGGAACCTTATCTAAAACGAAATGTGTCAATAGTCCAAACCTGCGGCAATAAATATAAAGACGGCCTCTTTTTTGACCATGTCTTCTTTCTCCTAAAATAATGGAATACAGTCCAGCAGTTTATCCAACTTTATTAGCCCATATAGCTGAAAGTAACTAGTCTAGCCTAGACAAAATTGACACTGCAGTTGCAGTTTTGTGAGTGTGCCCTTTGCTCTCAAGGGTCGTTTATCTAAGAAACTATAGTCCCTTTCTATATTATGGTCAGGTGACTTTCACGTACATTATGTAGGTTATGGATCGATCAAATTGGCCTGTTGCTTTGACCTATTGATGATATTATTGCGGGTTGCTCTGGCGAGCCGCATATATAGGAGCTATGCTAATCGCACATCAAATACGGGACTTATATCGAATTCAGCTTAAACGGAAGTAAATAACAAGACTGTTGACATCGTAGTCGTGCATCTGATAACAAACAGAATAGAATAGGATGTTCTATCATCCAATAGTACCATATTGCAGATTATATTTCATTTCCTTTCGGATCATTGGGCCCATAATGGTACATTTGAAAATGGAGTTCTGCTCATGTATACGCTAGAGGGCGTGGGCAGTGTTGCAAACTTCATTTTTCCTTATGAAGAGTCTCAATAAATCCGAGACTCTCATTTTCTGATCTGTAGTGTGTTCTTTGTTTCCAAAGGCAATCGTTTTGACGTTTAGTTTACTTTTCTGGGTATACAATCAATGATATCGCCCTCAAATGAAATTATCCTTCAGCAAGTACGAGAATTAATCCAGACATTTAAAGAGCAACTTATAAAAGATTGATGCGTCCAGAGCTGGAGTAAGGCAGTTAGATTGGGGACCCCAAGGTATAGTCAGGAATAACTGGAAAGCGTGCAAAAGCGCGCAGCTAGATTTTTAACAAGAAGTTACAATTATTGTTAAAGAAGCAGCTTATTTCGCCCTCGAATGAAATTATGCTTCCGCAAGTACGAGAATTCATACAATTCATGGAAAATTTTAGAAAAAAATGACGAAGACTTAACAAGAAAGCACAGTTGATACTTAAAAAGAAGTGTCATTTTCATGAGATATTTAGACGGGATCTAACTGTTTTGCACATAATTCGGTCTGACTAAACAGCGAAAAAAGCACAAACGAAACACCTTTTTTGGAGGGTTCACTATATGCGCTAGTACCAAATAGCCACAATATTTAATAAAAGGTCATTCTTCAAATGGGTTGAAGACTTTGACGTGCATATTTAAAGAGGAACGTAACCTTAAAAGGTAATGTACTTTAAAGTAAAGAACTTTACAAACAATGGATTTTGACACAATTTTGATCAAAATCGGTGGAAAATTAAGTAAGTTATAGACAATTGAATATTTTAAGATTAGTGAGAGGGGCGCCGCCATTTTGAAAATTTAATGAAGTTTCATAAAAATTAAAATTCGTTTAATACAGATAGTTATTCTCATAAAGTTGATTTAATTTGGAAGGAATGATTGCTTGTCACTAGAATTAAAAGATTATAAAACATCTGTAGCAAAACTATTCTTACAAACCCTTTATAATTTGGTTTTGCATATTTAATTGGGGCTGTGTGACGTCACAAAGCTTACAATATGGCGGTATCCATGACAGCCATTTTAAATATATTCAAACCATCATAACTTCCTTATTTCCAGGCCGATTTTGAAAACTCTTGCATCAAAATAAATGGCTTGTTAAGCACTTTACTCCAAGATATACTTACAACTTATATTGAGTTCCTCTTTAATGCAAATACTAGCTAGCAAGATATATCTCCGCACATGCATGGCATAACATAAACCTCATGAATAGGTATAAATCACTGTTTTCATTGATATGTAATATTAGCCTCAGCAACTTCTTGTTTTTCTCAGTTGGTACTGTATCCTGGGTTTTGAAGCACTTAAGCATTATTTGGCAGTGTGTTCATTTCTCCAGAAACATACCATATCTTTTTACCATGCCAGATAGTCATGTACTACTATTACGTTATTTCATACCATTTAGTAAACTGACTGCGCTCGAAATAACCTAAAATGTGTCGATCGGCCGTAAAACACCAGTACAAACAATACATAAGCCATTGCAGGTACTTTGACAGAAACGTTTATAAAATGTTGTTCAGCAGTCATGAAACAACTATACTGCTATGCCAAGCCAACTGAAAATCTAAAACGCTGAATTGAGCCTTTATAGTTCTTCAGCCGTTTACTCAGGCGGGTCATTGTTGCCAACGGGCCTCTAGTTATTGATATTTTCATAGAATTTGAGAAGTGTGCTCTACTGACCGTTCTAAGGCGGTGGCCCCGGTGTTAGTCTTACTCTTTGTTGCTTTGTGGTTTATTCTACGAGGCAATTTGTTGTATGTCTTTCCGTGTGTTATTTTGTTCTTGTGTTTTTCAGTGCTTTTAGTATTGCGATTACCTCGCTTGGGGAAGAGAGAGCTAATCTTAGTGCTTTTCCTACGTTTGTTCGGTTTGTGCTTGTTTGGATTTGTCGGTTTCCTCTTCCTCTTGGGGTCTGGGAAGGGCTGCGGTTTGTGATTGTGGCACTCCCTGGACTTTTCTCTTACCTTTTTTTTACTGCTATTTAAATGAAAGCGTTCCATTGTCGAATCAGCTTATACTAGCTCAGAACTTCCCCTATCGAGTTATCTTCTACAGTCAGAAAATCAGACGATTATATTAACTGTCAAGAAACAATGTCCGTGGCACCTATTATTTGTGTACATGTCAGAGATAAATTTGACAGTTCGGATAAACCAAAACTCGGAAAATAACTGGAGCCATTTGGGTTTTCTCAATGAATGTTGATACGTATGCCATCATATGCGGCACAAGCGTACATGCAGCTGCTGAAGCTAAACGACCCGCTAGCTTTTTGAAAAATTTAATACTTGTTTATAAGTATACGTTTACTGCGTAAACAGATTCAACACATAAAGGGGAGCCATAAGTGGTCTCAATGGAACGCAGGATTTTCTGACTAGCATGACGAAATTTTCTAATGGACGTTTCCAGATGAATTTTAAATGTAAAGGTCAAAGCGATAGGTTGATTTGGTCGAGCACAGTTGAACAAAATGTTTCATCAATATTATGAATTAAGCAATGCAGCGATGCAGATTTAAACTCTTAAAGCGCTAAACCAAATTGTAGCAGACGACTTTCCAATTTTCAGAGAAAATAAGACGGAATTTCATGTAAATGATTCTAGGCAGACAATTCACTTTAATATGAAGCCTTATTTTCTCTGGCGAATACGGTGCAATTGTCATTTGAACATTAAGGGTTAAACATTTCGAGTAGATACATTAACCGTTCCAGCACTGATACTACAAGCAGTCAGTTAACCCTTAAACTGCCAATCACAACAATTGTCGTCTGCTTTGTCATCTGCTTGTGATTTTAAAAGTAATTTTTGCAAACAGTTTGGACTCAAATCAGACTGCTCCTCTAGGAGGAGTCTGATCAGGGTTCACACTGTTTGCCTGTATGCAAAAAATACGTTTGAAAAATTTGCAGGAATATTCAGCAGACGATATAAACAGACGACATTTTCAGATGCAGTTTTTCTTGGCATTTTAAAGGTTAAAAGTTACAGCGTATATCGGTAGTTATTGTGTACCAATAACCAGAGTTAACGTCAAATCACTTTTTTTATATTTTCATTGCTTTAAGGTTGTCTTTTTATTTTAGATCACATTAGCCGGGGCATAGCATTGTCTGCAGTTTTTCATGTGCGCCTAGCCTGAAGACGCTTTTCATCATTGCCTACCCAGAGAGTGCCCTGTGAAGACTATGATCAGACTGTGAGAATGCACAGGCTCATCTGAGTTTTCACTAGGTGCACATGCAATTTTGTAGGAAATGTTGTGCCCAGGTTAAAAAATTTATGCTTCCAGATCAGCACTGCAAACCTCTAGTCCCACAGCCGCCACAGCAAATTAATCAGCCAGGTCTAAAGCCACCACCACAACCGCCACAGTCACAGCCGTCTCAGCCATATCTGAAACAACAAATGAATCAGCCGTTTCTAAGTTCACCGCCACAGCAAATGAATCAGCCAGTTTTAATGCCACCGCCCCAGCCACAACCGCTACAACAAATGAACCAAGTTCCATATAGCTTTTTCTTTCACCAGACACCGTCTGCCCAACACTACAGACCATTTTGGCAACAGCCATACCAGCCGGTGTCTCAGTCACTGCACGCAACACTCCAAGGTTCTTCGTTACTACAGCAAGCCCAGCCTACGAGTCACCTACCACAAAATGTTATTGGTAGCACAGCAGCTAAGATCAACACTTACGAGGACCCGTCTGGATATATGTCTTTTAGACAGTTACTATCACAGTGGAATGAGACCACAACAGAGGTAAGAAAAATCTAGCAATTTCGGTTATAACAAAATGCGCTCAGAAAAAAAGTGAGTTCGCATTTGATGCTGCTATCTTTTCGTAGTTATTGTGTTAATCAATGTAATGTTTCATGGGTTGTTCTGCAGTAATCTAAAACGATACATTGTTATCTGGTTTGATTGTGGTAAGGTACTATCAATAAGCCATGCGTACCATTGTTAGAGATCTATTTATGGACCCCTCACCCTCGGTGCGGATCAAAAGATAATAACATACATTGTTTGCTCCGAATCATTTTTCAACTACCCCAACGTCCAGAAATGTACTGAGTCAATACAAAATATTCCCATCAAATATAAGAAAGTGTGCTTACAGTAGTGGTTAAAGATTAAAATGGTTAATTCACAATAAGCTGCAATTTCTGGTTAAGATATGATATTAGGCTGAAAGCAAAGTTTAGACGCAAATTCACAATTCAATTCTAGAAGACATTACATGTATCTTTTTCTACAATAGGACCTATTGATTAGTTGATGCCCATTTAGTAACGTAGATGAGTTTAGTACTGCCTTTTTTAAATAACTTTCAGAAAAGAACAACATCTCAGTCACCACACACAGACATACTTGAGAAGGTTGTATCTAAACCGGTAACTCTTTTACCAGAGATTTTCGATCCGATGCACGTGCAGCATCCACAACATTCTCAATTAAACACTGCCCAGCATAGCCTGTCGTCCTTGAAACAGAGTCAAAGGACTGTTTTGCCATCTCGCCTAACAGACAGTCATGTGGCTATACCACTTGAACCACAGCGACAGCCTAGTCAAACAACCAAACCAGGATTGACACTTACTACAGAACCAGTTCCTATTACTACAAAAAAGGTTAATATACTCCCGTGTGAGAAAACACTTGCAGCACCTCTAAGTAAAGATGGGTTAATAGATGTAAACGCTCAAACAGTAATAGATGATAAAAACGTCGGCGTGGTGATAGATAGTGCGAAACAGCAGTTGCTCGACACTGAAACATCAGTAAACCCTAAATGTCCTCCAGAAGTAGACGTTAGTCACAAGAATGAAAGGCTACAGCAGGTTCAAGACACTAATCAACCAACCTTACAGTTGATTGATAAACAAACACACGAACCCATAGCCGTTAGTCCAGTGTCTTCTAATATTTCCGCGACTCAGTCAGTGGCACCAGCACCGGATAGAGATACAGGGCAGAAAAGGTCATTGAAGACTAAAATTCAAAATATACCCTCAAATCAGCACACTACGTCTGCGTTGAACCAACCAGTTAAGGAGGGCACGCAAGATGAATCTACAAACCAGGCCAGAAATAAAACACCTCTAACCCCAGTATCTTCTGAACAGGACCAGAGAGGACCGACATGTATAACTGCAGACCAAACTCAGTTACCAAAAGGAGAAAGCTCTGAAATGTATGACGTAGAACTGAATTCAGATGATATAACGGAACTAGGTGATGCTCATCAGACTCCTGTTTATAAGGAAACTAATTTTGAAGTCCTAACACAAGTTCCTGCCTCCCAAAAAGTATCAGAAATGACAGAATCACTCACAGGTAACATGATATAATCTTACTATAGAAGTTCGATGTTTATTAGGAAAACAAAAAAGAAATCTGTATTCCGAATGCATTCAACTAATGTACTAGCATACATATAGTTATTTTCCAAATTCATCACGAAAACACGCCTATATAATTGTGACCCCCTTAAACCCCACTTTTATATAGTAAAACTGGGGTTTACAGGGGTATACATTTTTTTCTTATTTCTGCTTAAAAATATAGATTGTGGGTACCCGTTAGAACCGCCTCATCGAGGCGGTTCTAACGAGTACCCACAATCTATGTTTTGAGCAGAAATATGAAAAATATCAGAATTTTTATCCGAAAATTTTCATTTTTTGGTGGTAAAATTTGAAGTATATTTGAATAGGCGTGTTTTCGTAATGTGTCGAGGCTGCCTAGTTCTACATTTCCTTAAACATTGAAATTGCAAATATAAATTTGTCCGTCAGCACCGTATTTGTAACTTAAATTATGTTTCATGAAATCAATAGAAAATACATCAATGAAGAAATCTAGAAAATGTCAGTCAGACAGCACAGCCCGACCGAGACACCGAAAGAAGAAGAGACGGGAAGCAAATAACGACAAGACACAACGACACAGTTGCAATAACTGACGTACAAGCGAAGAAGAACTGTAACAGAGGAATCGTCTTGGAACGGCCAGCAGAAAAACTACTCAGGGTGGGTTCTAAGGCGGTGGTCCTTGTGTTGTTCTTACTCTTTGTACTTTTTTTTTCTGTATGTGTTTTGATGCTAGCATTGTGGTCCCCGTCTTCAATAGCTGTCCTTTTTGCTTTCTGTTTTACTAGTTGTTTTGTGATGCTAGCATTTTGGTCACCTTCAACAGCTGCCCATTTTGCTTTCTGTTTTTCTAGTTGTGATTAAGAGTGGCATCGGGACCCAGGGTGAAGCTGGCTAGCCGTAAAAGTGCTTTAAACCCCCCCCCCCCCCCCCCGGTGGTTTACTGACCGTTCTAAGGCGGTGGTCCCGGTGTTAGTCTTACTCTTTGTTGCTTTGTTGTTTATTCTACGAGGCGATTTGTTTTATGTCTCACCTTGTGTCATTTTGTTCTTGTGATTTTCAGTCATTTTAGCATTGCGATTACCTCGCTTGCGGAAGAGAGAGCTAATCTTAGTGCTTTTCGTACGTTTGTTCGAATTGTGTTTGTATTTGTCGGTTTCCTCTTCCTCTTAGTGTCTGTGAAGGGCTACGGTTTGTAATTGTGGCATTCCCTGGACTTTTCTCTTACCTTTTTTGGAGGTGAGATAAAAAAAAATCGAAACGTAGCTTTTATTTCTGATACAGCCTCAGACTTGTTCGTTTGTCAGACAATTTAATCGCGTTAGTGATTTTCAAAACCGCAATAAGTTTTAACAGATGAACGTGTAAACCAAGGTTATCGGTTGCATAAACTGTGTAAAGCTGAGAAAATAAATTTTAAAAAATAAACCTCGTGAAACAAATGTTTTAATTTTGACGTTAATATTATAAAAACTTTCTAAAAACGGTAAGAGAAAAGTTCAGGGAGTGCCACAATCCGGGACACCAAGAGAAAGAGTAAACAGACAAAACCAAACAAGCGCAAAGCGAACAAATGTACGAGAAACACTAAGATTAGCTCTCTCTCTAAATTTAAAGTGTGTTGAACACGTTTCTTAAACAAGGCCTATCGAAACCCGAGTTTTTTTTTTCTTTTAATTTACTTTATACAAGCGGGAGAGTTGTTAGTGTGTTGTTGTTGTTTTTTGTTTTAGTTTTTTTTTTTCTTTTCTTTTTTTTTTTTTTTTTTTTTTTTTTTTTTTTCCTTTCTTTTTTTTTTTAACATTTCATGAGGATTATTAATCGCTTAAAAAATATAGAGTATATCATGAATACTATCCACATACTGCATGCTTTGTGATTAACCCAATGAAAAAAATGCACGTTGGTGAGACGGGCCGCAGACTAATTAAAGACTCATTCCTAAACATTTGCTAGGAAGTCTTATGTCAGCCTGAAGAAACTTATGCAATAAGTATATGTATATCAAAACCAGAATTTTAAGCTGACTTAGTTTACTGAATTAGAAAAAAAAATATCGACAATCTAACTTTCCGGCACAATTCAGAAAGCAAATTAACCGCTATAAAAGAATAGGATATGGCCTAGATATTATGCGGCAGGCTACATGATGAGTTATCGACCCAATCATTGTTCATGACTACGCTTAGCTTTTTAATTGCACGACGGCGGTTCGGCCCTCAAAGTCAATGACGGCCTCTTCGTGAAGCTTAAACAAGTGGGTTTTGGCTCGATGATATGTCTTTGGTTTTGTCCGCCGTGGTTTATGCGAACCGAATTTTATGATTTCTGCATTAAGAGTAGCATCGGGACCCAGGGTGAAGTTGGCTAGCTATAAAAGTGCTTAACCAACCCCCGCCCGCCGAACCCCCCTTCCCCCCCCCCCCCACCCCCGCGCTACGCTGGTTTACTGACTGTTTTAAGGCGATGGTCCCGGTGTTAGTCTTACTCTTTGTTGCTTTGTGGTTTAATCTACGGGGCGATTTGTTTTATGTCTTACCTTGTGTTATTTTGTTCTTGTCTTTTTCAGTCCTTTTAGCATTGCGATTACCTGGCTTGGGGAAGAGAGAGCTAATCGTAGTGCTTTTCGTACGTTTGTTCGATTTGTGCTTGTTTGGTTTTGTCTGTTTTCTCTTCCTTTTGGTGTCTAGAAAGGGCTACTGTTTGTGATTGTGGCACTCCCTGGAATTTTTTCTTACCTTTTTTTGTGATTTTGGCACTCCCTGGACTTTTCTCTTACCCTTTATAACTATTGGTCTTCTTTAAATAGGAAGGAACGTCAGGGTTTTTTAACTTATCAATGTAACATCTCCGAGAACATAAAAAATTAACTCTGGCTCGGTGGTGTAGAATTAGCCAAGAGTACTCGTCTCGGTTTACTCGTATCATAGTGATTTATAGGACTTTTGTGTTTTCATGACGATGCCTCGACTGAGTTGGGAGCTTTATTCAGCACCCCCTCCCCCGCACCCCCCCCCCCCCCCCCCACACACACACACATACATACACATACACCGTTAGTTTATACGACTGACAGTTCTAAGGCAGTGATCCCGGTGTTGCTCTTACTCTTTGTAGTTTTGTTGTTAATTCTATGAGGCGATTTATATTAAGACTTGCCTTGCGTTTTTTCTTTGGTTTTTCAATTCTTTAAGCATTGTGAGCACCTTGTTTGAGACAAGGGTGAAGTTGGCCGACTGTAAAAGTGCTTTAAACCCTCCGGTAGTTTATTCTACTGGCCGTTCTAAGGCGGTGGTCCTGGTCTTGTTCTTACTCTTTGTAGCTCTTTGTAGCTTTGTGGTTTCCGCATTGCTTTCTTTTTTTTTTAAATGTGTTGTGATGATAGCATTGTGATCACCGTTTTCAGTAGCTGCCAACTTTGCTTCCTGCTTTAGTAGTTGTTTTGTGATTGTAGCACTTTGGTCATCTTCAACAGCTGCCCACTTTGCTTCCTGTTGTACTAGTCTCCTTCAGATCTGTAATTCAGATGACCTTGAAACTTAACACACAGCAAAAAAAAATGATGACCCTAGATTGACCTTGACCTATTTTACAACAAGTTTAACTTTCTTCATTTAGGCTTTATTAGATATTATGCGGCAGACTGCATGCCTAGTTGTCAACCCAATCATTGTTGATGGCTATGCTTCACTCTTTCATTGCACGACGGCGGTTCGGGCCTCAGACTCAATGACGGCCTCTTTAACCAGTGGGTTGGGGCTTGACGATATGTCTTTGGCTTGGCCCGCCGTGGTTCAACTATTGGTTTTCATTTACTCTGGCATACAGTAGAATTAGTCATGAGTACTCGTCTTTGTTTATTATAGTGATTAATTTGATTTTTATGTTTTCGCTTTGATGCATTGACTGAGTTGGGAGCCTTTATGCGAACCGAATTTTTATGTATTTTCTGTATTAAGAGTAGCATCGGGACCCAGGGTGAAGTTAGCTAGCTGTAAAAGTGCTTTAAACCCTCCGGTGGTTTGCTCTACCAACCGTTCTAAGGCGGTGGTCCCGGTGTTAGTCTTACTCTTTGTTGCTTTGTGGTTTATTCTACGAGGCGATTTTTTGGATGTCTTTCCGTGTGTCATTTTGTTCTTGTGTTTTTCAGTCCTTTTAGTATTGCGATTACCTCGCTTGGGGAAGAGAGAGCTAATCTTAGTGCTTTTCGTACGTTTGTTCAGTTTGTGCTTGTTTAGATTTGTCGGTTTCCTCTTCCTCTTGGGGTCTGGGAAGGGCTGCGGTTTGTGATTGTGGCACTCCCTGGACTTTTCTCTTACCTTTTTTATATTGGAAAAAGCCGTTCACATTTTTCATTATTTCATTCTTCTGTTTTTCTGGATGTCTAGAGTTAGATTTTATATGGAACATCTATGTCTCTCAGGAACAAAAGTTTATAGAATTGGTCCTGGTCACATGACCAAGATGGCCGCCATTCCCATATATAATAAAAAAAAACTTTAAAAATCTACTCCTCCAGAACCATAAGTCAGATCATCTTGAAAAAACGGTACGCAGCAAGGAGGACTTGATCCCTACAAAGTTTGTAGAAATAATGATCCTGGATTGACCTTGACCTATTTTACAACAAGGTCAACTTTGTTCATTTAGGCTTTCACAATGGAAAATCTTTAAAAATGTATAAAATCAAAGTTCAAAGAGAAGTTTTTGAAACTTTCAACAAATAGATAAAGTGATAAAGCGTTTCTGTTGGCTTCATTTATCCCCACAGGTTGTCTGCCCCTGCCTTCAGGCTGTCGCCCATTCACACTTTCAAACATCTTCTCCTCAGAAACAAGTGGACCGATTGAAGTCAGATTTTACTCGTATACAGAACATCTATGCCTTGCGGGAACAAACGTTTATATAATTGGTCTTGTTCACATGACCGCCATACCCATTTATGGTAAAACAAACCCTTTAAAAATGAGGTACTTGAGCCCTACAAAGTGTGTATAAATGGTGATGATGGGTTGACCTTTACCTATTTTACAACAACATTAACTTTGTTTATTTACCTTTAACATTTGAAAATATTGAAAACAATTATATCAAAATAAAGTTCAAAGAGATGTTTTTGAAACTTATACCAAATGGATAAAACGATAAGGCATTTCTGATAGCATCATTTTTGTCCCACAGATTGTCTGCCCCTGCCCGTCTATCCACACTTTCAAACATCTTTTTCTCAGAAACTACCGAGCCGCCAATTGAAGTCAACTTTTATGTGTAACATCTTTGGCTCGCAGGGAATAAAAGTTTATATAATTAGTCCTGGTCACTCGGCCAAAATGGCCACATTACCCTTTAAACATCCTTTCGTTTTCAAAACCACAAGTTGGATGGCCTTTTATCTGTCCCTTTTCCGTTTTGGCTTGTCTGGTAATCAGGGGTGAGCGATACATGGTTTCCTTGGCCCTCTTGTTTAACCATTGCAAGGGGCTAACATTTCCACAAGTTCGTGCCGTACAGCTTTTAAAGTTTCACTGAGCTAAATGTGGATATACCACAAATTAGAATTGTCCCTCAACCCTATGCACCCGAGTCTGCAATTTATATTTATTTGTCTTACTTCCAGAAGAGAAAAATTAAAGCTAGAATAAAGACAACCCAGTTTGGTAGAGTCTATTCATAAAGGATGATCGAAATATCCAATATCAACCACTCCACTAGCATTACTTTTAGCGGCGATTGTTTTGATTTAAGGGAATTCGATAAACAGAACTGTATACACGTGATATATATTCCGCATTTGTGTCAAGGGAGACAAGTTTTGTGACTTTGTTTCCTTTCCTGTACAATAATCTCCGTCTGAAAAGTATATAATGCTTAATATGCAAAACAGAACGCTCTATTCTACTTTTAGTCAACGAATGTTTTTATATTGTATTTGAATGTCAATTATCCTTACTTTGAAGGAATGGCCATTCAGATTTATCCTACTGAACAGCAGTTTAACATGGCTGATAGCAAAGCTCCAGTTTTAGATTTGCATTTATCGATTTCGAACGGTTTTGTTTCACCCAAATTTATGCAACATGCGATGATTTTGATTTTGACATAATAACTTTCCCGTTTTTTTTTTTTTTTTTTTTTGCAAGGCGACGTACCTCGTGCCCCTTCTTATGGTGGTCCCAGTGTTAGTCTTACTCTTTGTTGCATTGTGGTTGATACTACGAGGTAATTTGTTTTATGTCTTGCTTGTGTTATTTTGTTCTTGTGTTTTTTTTTTCAGTCTTTTTAGCATTGCGATTACCTCACTTGGGGAAGAGAGAGCTAGTCTGAGTGCTTTTCGTACGTTTGTTTGATTTGGGCGTGTTTGGTTTTGTCTGTTTCCTCTTCCTCTTGGTGTCTGGGAAGGGCTGCTGTTTGTGATTATGACATTTCCTGGACTTTTCTCTTACTCTTTTTGTTTACATTTCTCAGCCTGTTAGATTTGGAAGAGTGTCCAGGCATTTTGGCTGATTTCAATGTTCGTAAGAAAACTTTGACTGCCAAATTTCTTCAACAGGGGTATCGGTATCAAAACCTTCGGAAAGCCTTTTCTAAGTTTTATCATCGACACTACGAATTGGTTTCTAGATACGAATTAAAACGCTTCTGCTACAAGGCCTGTCTGAACCTAAAATTCAGGGTTACTTAGTGTATAAGTTTAGAAAAAAATGTAGGCAAACTTGAAATACGTATATGATCAGTTTCGTAAAACTGTCATATGTTATAAGCGGAAGTGTCATTAAAGATTCTGCTTGCATAGCAATTGAACCAGTCACGATTGATTACTTTGCACCGGTGTATCGGGGTACAGACTCTATGGTGGCCCCGACTTATAAATTATTTATTTAGATGCTCTGGACCGGAACTTTATATGTCTGTTTCTCGGTCAACCGGGGTTCAGCTGGTGGTTGGTTTTCGTTTCCTTCAGTATTTCAGTGGTGTTGTTTGACACTGCAGGAATTTCCAAGTATCTCAACACGTTGTTTCTATTAAAGCCTCATCTTTGCCTCATTATAGGTTTTATCTGTGATTTATTTGTTGCCTTTATGAGTCATACAGAAGTAAGAAGACCTCCACGCGGACCAAACGAAAATATCTTTTACCGCAATGAAAGCTGTGGGCGGGGGTTAGGGTCCCGTAAAGCTCAAGCACCACCTACCACCCTCCAGTAATTTATTACCGACTGGTCCAAGGCGGTATTTCCGTTGTGGTACGCTTTGTTAAATGCTGTGTAGTGTTTGACTTACAAACGTTTTTCTTTCAACAATTATGTAATTTAAAGCTATATCCAGTTAAGTTTGGGTAGCAGATTTGCAACCTTTTTGGACAGGGCTGCCAATTGTGTATTTGTCTGCCTTTCCCTTTGATGTTGAGAACAATGTGGGTCTGATTGTGTTAATTCCTGAGTTCACTTATTTGCTTTACAAGGGGAGCAAATTTTTGTCGTCAGCTGTGTCCCTCGAAAATGCATCATTCCCTTTAATGTATGAGGCACATTCCAGATATCATTATAGGTAATATAAACATGTAATATCTTTCTGCTTTGCGATACAGAAATACCCGAGAACGTGAAAGCCAAAGATTATAACAAGAATGATGAACAACTGAATGCCGTGTCAGCGTTAGATAAATCCCTGGAATCTATGGCAAGTATTGTACTTTTTTTTTGTTTTGTTCTTTGTTGTTGTTCTTTTCACGTGAACGAGATTTATCACACATGATGAGTAGAAAGGAAAGCAGTGATCAGGAATCGACACAATTACCTAACACCTTTCGTTCAAAGATACCAAAGGGAAAGAAGAACGCACTTAAAGCAATGGCACCACAATCAAAACACTACAAGAAGAAAACCAAAAGGACAGTTTCTTTCCCAAAAGTAGGCCAAACTGCTATCCAAAATAAAAATTTCACCAGGACACACTTGCAAAGACGTATAATGACAGATATAATAAACCAGAGTAGAAGCATCGGCTTGGAACGATCAGTAAAATATTACTGTGTGGGTGGGGAGGGGCGTAAATCGATTTAACGTGACCACAACCCTCGCTCATAGTTCTGCCATGGTATACACAAGACATTTGTTCAGTCCGTTTAAAGGGTTCCTAATTCATCAGTGCAACATGTCCTCAACAAATGTCAACAAAACGCAGCTAAACCGATATGTATTTTTATACTGAACACATGACGTTTAGAAGAACAGCTGGCTGAAACTGTAAACAAGTGAAGTGACGCAGAAAATCCCACAATAAGGAAACAGCACAAGAAGATAAGACGAGACACTAACATTAACAATACATAACGGCAAAGTGACAATAACCGCCAACTAGTCATTAAGAAAACAAGCCTTTTAAAATATATAGAAAATTTCACCTCCAAAATTGAACATTTTCAGATCAAAAACTCTATTTTTTCTTATGTCTGCTCAAAACATAGATTGTGTGTACTCGTTAGAACCGCCTCAGCGAGGCGGTTCTAACGAGTATCCACAATCTATGCTTCTGAGCAAAAATAAAAAAAAAATTAATGTATTCCGCTGTAAAGCCCAGCGTTTTCTGTTATAAGTTACAATAACCGCCAACTAGTATTAGTCGATTGAAAGGTCAGTCTTATTTCTAATGTGGCTCAAAATTACAAATATGTACAGAAACCCCAAAAGTAAGAAACTTGCAATAAAACAAAGAATCTAGGACTCAAGGGCAATCTGAAGCCAGAGTAAAAGAAAAATGAGTCAGCGCATGACAAAACCAACGAAATGGCATGTGCGCCTAGCGAAGACCGATCAGCCTAGGCATCCGCCCAGTCTGATCAGTCTGCTGTGCGTTCAGTGGGGTAGCTGAGGACCCAGGCTTTCTTCATACGGACAGCGAAGACTCTGATCAGACTGGGCAGATGCCCAGGCTGATCTGAATCTCCACTGGGCGCACATGCCATTTTCTTGGTTTTGTCATGTGCTGGCTCAAATATAAGATGGACCACGATGAATCCTTATTATATCAAACGCTGTTTTCCCTAATACTAATATTAAAGTTAACCGTTATGACAACATTCGTCTAGTTTCTCATATATTTTCTTTCTTATTATTATATATTTCTAATCCCTTTTTATCTTTAACATAAATTCCAGGTCCCCTTAGACATTGTGGTAATGAAAGTATACTCTGGTACTAACTACATCGTTCTGTTTTAATTGTCACAAAAGAACAAAACTGCATTCTCTTGAGGTTTTTACGGCAACTCTGACCCATTCTAGCAGTGTTATCAGTTAAAAAATGCGACTAAATCATAAAATATTGTCAAAATGTAATACCCATTTATGACTTTAAGTTAAATTGTATTTCTCTTTGCATTCAAGCAGACAACAACCACTTCAAAGGTAGTTCAAATTCCTGCAAACCAACAGTCATTCCAGCTTGCAGTGGCTGCGTTGAAGGCGGGAGAATTGGAGTCCTCAGATGCAATTTTGCAGAAATTACAGGAGGATGGAGAGCTTCGGGATGAAGCTGAACATAAAGTGGAATTAAAAGAGGAAACAGAAGATGAAACACGAACATATTGTGGAGGTTAGCTGATAAGTTCTATAGTCTTTCGGCTACTACTTAACCCTTAAAGCGATTCTCAACTACAGCAGACGACATTTTGATTTTTCTCGAGAAAAACAAGGCTTTACATTTCATGTGAATCGTATACTAGCAAAATTCACATGAAATGTCAAGTCAGGTGCCAGGGTTTGCACCTTTACAATCACCTTTCGTAGGAAGGGCTGCGGCTTGTGATTGTGGCACTCCCTGGACTTTTCTCTTACCCTTTTTATATACCACGCCTGTTGTGTTTGTGCTGTGTGGAGACCCTAGAAAGTCTCCCCGTACATTCATTTAATGATGTTATTATTTCAAGTGCCAGCGTTTGCACTTTTACAATCGCCTTTCGTGGGAAGAGCTGATTAAGACTGAAATTCAGAGGATGTTATATATGTTCTCACTTGCAGCGAAGGAGGCTCAGGAATGCAGTATGTTGGACAGACCAAACGGACCGTTAAGAAACATGTTTAAAATTAAAAAAAGATATATAGATACTTTTCTTTATAAACATTTACGGAGAGATGGTCATTCATAATCATCTAGTAAATTTTTGGTTCAACCTGTTAAAAACAATTATACATAAGTCCAATTCTACCTAAATTTTCAAAAATATTTTAAGACATGTGTTTTTCAGTCCTTTTAGCATTGCGATTACCTCGCTTGAGGAAGAGAGAGCTAATCTTAGTGCTTTTCGTACGTTTGTTTGATTTGTGCTTGTTTGGATTTGTCGGTTTTCTCTTCCTCTTAATGTCTGGGAAGGGCTGCTGTTTGAAATTGTAGCACTCCCTGGACTTTTCTCTTACCTTTTTTTGAACTTAATTGAATTAAATGAATTAATCGTTTACAAACCCCTTTTCCACTTGAATTTAATATTTTCCATGAAGGAAATATTTCTAAAATGCCGGATTTCGATGTTTTTTTTTTTCCTTTTAGATGTTAACAAACGTAAGAAACGATCCCAGGGTAACTCTTTTCGATTTGAATATGATTTTTTAAAATATGATCTGTATAAAGCAGCTCTCCTTACCAGATGATATACTCAACATACTCTTCGTCCTTACATTGATCTGAGATTATTCACATTAGACAAGTCATCAAAATTCAATTCATTAATAAAGGCATTCAATTCATTGAGTTACCTAGCATATTTCGAGATAATAATGTTATATCATCTATACCTTCCTATTTTGAAAACACGGAATCTCCTATTATCTGTTACAAATATAACAAACCAATCCGTAATACTATACTTAATTTCAATAAATTAGTTCCTGATCTTGATATTGAAATTAGTTCCCCTGATACTTGAGATTGTAAAGATTATACATTTTGTTATCAACCAGCGGGTCATATTGTTACTGGTACTTTGACGATTATAACTGATTCACGAATCCGTTTAGTTATTTCAAAAGGACCAAAATATAGATTCCCAGCCCGCATTGACTTCAATCAATGTCGGTAAGCAATTACAGGTGCTTTAAATGGTTATTGAACGCGTTGGTGTAAACGAGAGCATATTGAGTAATGCCTTAAATAATTGGAAATTAAAGATTTTTAAGATCATTGATGAACGTGTGTTACTTGACTCTAGTAACCTTGATCTTCTACCTCCTAAAAAGTAAAAGCAAAGTCCAGGGAGTGCCACAATCACAAACCATAACCCTTTCCAGACACCAATAGGAAGAGGAAACAGACAAAACCAAACAAGCGCAAATCGAACAAACGGACGAAAATCACAAAAATTAGCTCTCTCTTCCCCAAGCGAGGAAATTGCAATGTTCACAGGACTGCAAAACACAAGAACAAAGTAACACCAGGCCAAAATTAAAACATATCGCTTTGTAAAATAAACCACAACGCAACAAAGAGTAAGACTATCACCGGGACTACTGCCTTAGAACGGTCAGAATAATAAACCACTGAAGGGATCAAAGCACTTTTGCAGCTAGCCAACTACACCCTGGGTCCCGATGATACTCTTAATGCAGAACTACATAAAAATTCGGTTCGCATAAAGGCTCCCAACTCAGTCAGTTCATCAAAGCAAAAACATAAAAATCAAATTAATCACTATGATAAACAAAGATGAGTACTTATGGCTAATTCTACTGTGTGCCATAGTAAATGAAAACGAAAAGGTAAGAGAAAAGTCCAGGGAGTGCCACAATCACAAACCGAAGCCCC